>JBAMJR010000071.1:957500-1042500 GCA_038501785.1 Myoxocephalus aenaeus | reverse complement strand
AATACTTTCACTTTTGGCCCTCTATTTTGATTCTAATGCGAGCACAAAAGTGCATGACTTGTACTAGTATTGGAGTACTAAAAGTAGTAAAAGAGCTGGAAAAAGATGAGTAGAATAAATAATAAATAGTATCATTATATAGTGAAGTGCATCACATCCCTTCAAACCCCCTCCCATTGTTTTTAGCATGGGAACAAAACAATGTGCTAATGCCAGGTCACCTCTCCCGGCCTTCGTTGCTAGGCTACGATATCCTGTTTTGCATACCACTAGAGACTTTCTACCACTAAATGTTTCTCTCTCACGATTCTGTGTGTGTTTGCAGTTATCCGTAAGCTCAAAATATTATCATCACTCTGTATCCCACATCTGGTACTTGGAGACCTTGGGTGGCCCTTACCTCCATACATTTATCAGTGACACCAACATGATTATATAGTCTATAAAAGTCTATTTGTCTGCAACATATCCGGGTTACAAGCCGCTCCTACCTCCGGTCAGTGTCCCGCTGTAGCAAGCTAGGAGCAGCGCTAGCTAGCGCTGCTGCTGCTAGCGCTGCTGCTGCTAGCTCCCCACTCCTGCTGCTAGCTCCCCGCTCCTGCTGCTAGCTCCCCGCTCCTGCTGCTAGCTCCCCACTCCTGCTGCTAGCTCCCCGCTCCTGCTGCTAGCTCCCCACTCCTGCTGCTAGCTCCCCACTCCTGCTGCTAGCTCCCCGCTCCTGCTGCTAGCTCCCCGCTGCTGCTGCTAGCTCCCCGCTCCTGCTGCTAGCTCCCCGCTCCTGCTGCTAGCTCCCCGCTCCTGCTGCTAGCTCCCCGCTCCTGCTGCTAGCTCCCCGCTGCTGCTGCTACTGCCCGCGTCCCCTCTGCCCAAGTCGGGTGTCGAGCCGGGGCTGGTCCCGCTACCTTCGGTGGTTGTCGGGGAGCTAGCGGAGCGCTAGCAGAAGTTAGCGTAGAGCTAGCGGAAGTTAGCGAGGAACTAGCATGAGCGCCAGCTGGCTACAGCGGGGAGCTAACGGGGACACTGACCGAAGGTAGTAGCGGCGTGTAACCCGACCTTTACGGTAGTCTTACTGTGTGTGTGTGTGTGTGTGTGTGTGTGTGTGTGTGTGTGTGTGTGTGCAGAGCTTCTGTACGAGGACGTGTTCGCGGTGTGGGAGGTGATCTGGGTCGCTCCCAGGATCTCCTCGCGGCACTTCGTCCTCTTTCTGGCGTTGGCGCTGGTCACCGTTTACCGCGAGATCATCATGGACAACAACATGGACTTCACCGACATCATCAAGTTCTTCAACGGTAAGAAGCACACACTGTCTGCTGTTCATGTCAAATGCATTATTTTATCACAGCGTGGGATAATACAGGATGAGTAGATTATGCCGTAAAAATGGCAATGTCAAGGTTGTGTAAAAAAATTCATAAAATGGTGTAGTATGTTATAAAACATGTCTTGTTATAGTATGACACAAAAGAAAGTAGTATTATAATATAACATAATGGTTCAATTAGTTAGCGAAAGTGGCCAATAGATAAATGGTTGAAATAGTTAACAAAAATAATGATTAATAGTTAACAAAAATAATGATGAGTAGTTAGCTAAAAATAATGATAAATAGTGAACAAAAATAATGATAAATAGTTAGCTAAAAGTAATGATAAATAATTGAAATAGTTAGTTAAAAATAATAATAAATAGTTAGCTAAAAATAATGATAAATAGTTAACCAAAATAATGATAAATAGTTAGCTAAAAATAATGATTAATAGTTAACCAAAATAATGATAAATAGTTAGCTAAAAGTAATGCTAAATAATTGGAATAGTTAGCTAAAAATAATGATTAATAGTTAGCTAAAAGTAATGATAAATGGTTTAAATAATTTGCTAAAAGTAATGATAAATGGTTTAAATAATTTGCTAAAAGTAATAATAAATGGTTTAAATAATTTGCTAAAAGTAATGATAAATAATTGAAATAGTTAGCTAAAAATAATGATAAATAGTGAACAAAAATAATGATTAATATTTAGCTAAAAATAATGATTAATAGTTAGCTAAAAGTAATGATAAATGGTTTAAATAATTTGCTAAAAGTAATAATAAATGGTTTAAATAATTTGCTAAAAGTAATGATAAATGGTAGAATGATATGCGCCCGGTGGAAAGTTGCATTATTTGCATCATGTGCATTGTATGTAATCAACTGGCTTTGGATGTGAACGCAGCATAACGGTGTGTCTGATCCACAGAGATGGCCGAGCGTCACGACGTGCAGCATATCTTGAAGGTAGCGCGTGAGCTGGTGCACAAAGTCCAGTCTCTGATGGACAACAAGTGACTCTAGGGGTGGGGGAGGAGGGGGAGGAGGAGGAGGGGGTCCAGCTACAGGGCCCTCGGCTCCTCCCCTCATCCCTTCAGAGAGACAAGGGGAGTTTCCGGGCCTCCTCCCCAGCGGGTCCGTATGGGAGCCCGGGGCTCCTCCCTGCCCAGGTGAGGGCCCTGGAAGTCGATCTGTTTACATTTTACCTTCACATGGAATGCCCATGGTGTCCGTACAGACATGTGGATTTGTCTGCATGCTCGTGAGTTTGATCACACTATCAACACATCCTTGAGTCCGCCCCTACCCTCCTGCCCTCAGTCCTTCAGAGCTTGGGTACGCATGAAAACACACACACACACACACACACACACACACACCTCTTTCCTGACTCTGAACCAGAACCTGCTCAATGCTCATCCAGAAAGGCTTCTCCGTGTAATACCAGCAGAGGCCACAAGGGGAACAGGATTTACATTCAGAAGACTAAGCCACGAAGAAGTTTTCATTAGTGACCAAATGGACTGTGCCAACTACCTTTTCCCGTGAGTGTTTTCTACAACAAGCATGTGTGTTTTTACCCCCACTCCCTACTTATTTTTTTGTCCAAGAGAGTTCATTATCACACAAATGTTGCCTTTTATCAGTAACAGCCCAAGGTACTCGGTTGCACTTTCTCCGTGAGGATTTCCTTCATGGTGCCCGTGAAACGCCTCACCCTGAGGGCCGGAGGCGCCGCGAGAGGCCAAAACTGTCGAGACACTCGGGGAAGAATTGCAGCCGCGTTTCCTGAGCGCGCCGGTCGTTTGATCCTCGTTCCGGGACGGAAGAAACATGGCGGCAGAGCACAACAAGTAGAGGCAAAAAGCACACCGGCCTTCCTCCTTACGTTAGTTTTTTAAGGATAAGTTTCAGGATAAATATCTTAAAATGTCATCTCCTAGATTATCATGTTGGGAAACACTGATTTAACACTTTAAAACATAATTTAAAAGAAGTTTTATGACTCTCGGAAACGATTGAAATTATGAAGAGTTTTTAGCTTTTGGGTAAAACTGAAGTTTAAAAAGGACACTGATGAGATGAAACCGTCCAATAAATTGAGTATTTAACCTTATTATAGATTGGTGGTTGGTGTGAGGAAGTAGACCCACAGTAAAAACACAGTAACAACTAAAAAATTTTTATGGCTGGCATTCATTTTATGTTTGTCAACAAATCCCATGAAAAGACCAAACTTGTTCAACTTTCAACCCGATTCCTACTAAAGTTGAAATTTTATAGAAGTCTATGGGAAAATGACTCTACTTCTCTCTTGATTTATTCCCTCAGTAAACATGGTAAACATGAGTTTATGTCTCAATCTCTAGTTTCAAGTCTTCTTCAATACAGCATGATGTTCATTTAGTAAATTATGGTCATTTAGAGTCAAACAGACCATAAAGCAGGGGACGCTTTAGGGGCGGGGCTACAAGGTGATTGACAGGTCGACACCAGAGACGTATACGGCATCTCTACGTCACTCCTCCACAGTACATATGTGGTCACTTCCTGTTCACTGGTTGCAAAAATCCAAGATGGCGACGGACAAATTGCTAAACTCAAGGCTTCAAAACATCAGTCCACAAACTATCTTTTATATACAGTCTATATAAAAGACATAAGGCTATACACACACAATAACACAACAATAACACAACAATAACGCAACAATAACGCAACAATAACACATCAGTAATGCAACAATAACGCAACAATAACACATCAGTAATGCAACAATAACGCAACCGCTTGTTCTAATACTGAAGCTTTAATTCTCTCTCACACACACACACACACACACACACAATACATTCATTGATTTGTTGATAATAATGTCTAAATATTACCAGCCTCGTCCTTCACATGAATCCATGTTTTCCTTCGGAACGAGAGACAAGCGCGCGTTCAGCAGCGCCGTCAGGAGAAGCGGTTGCAGCCGTCCGAGTTTTCTCCTCCTGTCTCCGAACATCCAACACGACGTGGACCGGATCGGTTGAAACAACGAGCCTGAGAAGAAGCTGCTCTTTAATGCCAAACTCTCTCCAGTGTTCAGCGAATCAGTATTTACAGTAACAGCACAGAGTCCGTTCACGTTTGCATCCGAAAAAAGGGAGTCTTGGAAATGTTTTTTGATACGTCCGTGTGACCCTTTACCTCCGACCTTACTCGTCTCCTTAAAAAAAAGAAAAATGAAAAAATGTCCCAACACGGCTGCATACGATTGGTCATCCAGCACGGACCTGCACCTGTGATTCAAGTGCCAAGAGTCTTCCCCAATCCTGAAAGTGTACTGTAGTCATCCGGCTCTCTGATTCGCTAGTTTGATCCCAGGAACGGGGGGGGCGGACGGCGGGGGGGCGTGGCTTGCACCTCGCCGCCGTCGCCTCACCTGGCCCACGAAGCAAAGCTTTCTCTTCCAATCAGGACGTTGTGTACCAAAGCCTTGAAAACAGCCCCCTTCTGTGGCATGACGACAATGTGCAATTTCATACTGCATCTTGAAGACTGACTGTTTACTATGTGTGTGAAATATTTTTGAAAATGGTGATCTTGGATTCTTTAACTACTGTGCAATTTCTGTCGTTTGAGAAAAAATCATCAAAGTCTATATTGCTGTAAATACGAAAACCGAAAGCCCAATATTTCTATGAAGACAGTCGGAACATATACATATATATATATGTGTATGTATATATATATATATATATATATAACTTATTTTGAGATCTATTTTTTATGTTGTTTTAGCAGCAGTAGTTGGAGGTGTGTACTGTGCAGAAATGCAGAATGTGTGCAGACTATGTTACACGTTGACTGTTAAGTGTTTCTTTCTCAATGTTGTGCACTGACTTCAAAAATTTCAAATTTCTATTTATTAAGAGAGACAATGATTGCATTGCTGACTATGTATTGGTAAGGATGTATCTTTTGCCTTGAATGTAATGTATTATTAAAATAAGAGGTTGCTCATTATTGGTCTTCTCTTTTCATTTTAACTTGAATCTTAAATACCAGACAATACCAGGACATTTCTTATGTCATACTATGACTTTTTGACATTTCTTATGTCATACATATGACTTTTTGACATTTCTTATGTCGTTCTATGACTTTTTGACATTTATTATGTCATACTATGACTTTTTGACATTTCTTATGTCGTACTATGACTTGTTGACATTTCTAATGTCGTACTATAACTTTTTGACATTTCTTATGTCGTACTATTACTTTTTAACATTAAGATAAGATAATCCTTTATTAGTCCCACAGTGGGGAAATTACAGGATTACAGCAGCATTGCTCACAAGTGAATAAAAGATAAAGAATCAAGTAATATAAATAAACAGTAATAGAGAACAATAAAAAACAGTAAAGAAGATTACTTGTCATACTATAACTTTTTGACATTTCTTATGTCATACTATGACTTTTTTTACAATTATTATGTCATACTTATGTCATACTATAACCTTTGAGCATTTCTTATGTCATACTATGACTTTTTAACATTTCTTACGTCATACATATGACTTTTTGACATTTCTTATATAATATTATAACTTTTTAACATATCTTATGTCATACTATGACTTTTTAACATTTCTTATATAATACTATAACTTTTTAACATATCTTATGTCATACTATGACTTTTTGACAATTCTTAGGTCTTTTTTGACTGTTTTTATTAATTTGTATGACTTTTTAAAACATTTTATACTATAACTCTAAATGTTTTAAAGACTTTGTTTTCTTCAAAGAAACCTAAAATGACTTTATCAAATAAGTAAAAACTATTTGGGGCTACAGCAGGGATTCATTTATATATTATTCTTCTGCTGTATTTGTATTATTATTATCATTAAAAACGTTGATCAAATTGTATTTTAGGGAAGAAGAAGAGATACTTTATGTATTCTAAACAGAGATTACCTTCAAAAAGTTAACCTCTTTAACCCCCAGCCCCGCGGCGCCCACAGGAAAAGAGAAAAGTCAAGTGACGTTACCTAAAGGATCTCCAGAACCACAGTAAAGCCTTGTGGGAAGAGTTATTGGCGAACAGAAAAAATTAAACTTACCGTTAAGTTTATGTAATTACATAAACCCCGTAACATCGGCGTCATTTTCGGCGGGGCCTGCTCCTCGTCTCCAGTCGGTGGTTCAGCCAATTCCTGCGCCACTTCTCCAGTCAGGGACATGAGGGAGTCCCTCCAAGCCCTGTTCCCAGACAAGGTCCCGGCTCCTCCTGTCCTGTCGGCGTCCCCCGCCTCTGTGTCGCTGCCAGCCCCAGATCCGGCGTCCGCCTCTGTGCCGCAGTCGGCCCCTGCACCCCGTGTCCTGCCGGCTCCCCAGCCGATTCCGGCCCCCCGTATCCTGCTGGCTCCCGGGCCGATTCCGGTCCCCCGTGTCCTGCCGGCTCCCCGGCCTATTCCTGGCACCCCCGATTCCAGTTTCCCCGATTCCAGTGCCCCCGAATCCAGTGCCCACGAGCCTAGTTCCCCCGAGCCTAGTGCCCCAGGGCCTAGTGTCCCCAAGTCCAGTATCCCCGCTGCCGCCTCGCAGCCGTCCCCAGTCCCCGCTGCCGCCTCGCAGCCCTTCCCTGTCCCGGTTGCCGCCTTCAAGCTGCTGCCGACACCGGTTTCCCCACCGGTGCCCCGACCTGCATCTGAGTCCCGTTGCCCATCTGAGTCCCGATCCCCATTTGAGTCCCGATCCCCACCTGAGTCCCATTCCCCATCTGAGTCCCGTTCCCCTTCAGAGTCCCCCGGTTCCCCTTCAGAGTCCCCCGGCTCCCCTTCCTGTCTGGAGTCCTGGTCTTCCCAGGGTATACAGTCTCCGGAGCCCCCGTCTCGCTCTACGGAGCCCCCGTCCCGCTCTACGGAGCCCCCGCAGCCTCCGGCCCGCCCCCCAGAGCGCATCTGTGCGCCTGGTGCCCGTCCTCCGGCACCAGGCGCAGGACGGGCGCCTGGTCCTCCGGACTACTTCTGCCCGCCTGGTGGCCGCACTCCGGCCATGCCCCCGGACTGTTTCAGCCCGCCTGGTGCCCGTCCTCCGGCACGCCCCCCGGACTACTTCTGCCCGCCTGGTGGCCGCCCTCCGGCCATGCCCCCGGACTGTTTCAGCCCACCTAATGCCTGTCCTCCGGAACGCCCCCCGGACTACTTCTGCCTGCCTGATGGCCGTCCTCTGGCCAGGTACCCGGACTGTTTTTGCCGTGCCCCTTTTTTTTTAACAACTAAATTCTGAAAAAAATGATATAAAATAACAAACTCATAGGGGGTTCATACGACTACTTGAAGAATGGGTACAGGGAACCCCAGAAAGCAGAGCACCCATGTACAGTATGGGGGATCTGGGGTGTAAGAGTTAAAGTAATCAGTGTTTCTAACAGAGAAATGATGTCCTTTGTAAACAAGTGTTAAACACAGTCTCTGTCAAACTGCTCCTCTGAACCACAGCTTTAAAACCGCTCCCTGTTCTTCCTGTTCTCCAACATAGCGAGCTCCGCTCTGTCTGTATTTCCTTGTTCCCTCCCCTTCAGATCTAGAGTATTATAGATGGGTGTAACCAACATGGAATGGAGTGCAGACACGCCCCATTCACTGCAGAGACACATGTTCAGATCAGAGCTCAAATGTAAAGTCTCTTATGAGGAAGTGAAACTCAGACAGTCGTTGTCTTTGAGAGGTGAAATGGCGGAGAACGGAGTTCAGCTGGACCGGGAAAGCTTCTCTTGTTCCATCTGTCTGGATCCACTGAAGGATCCGGTGGCTATTCCCTGTGGACACAGCTACTGCATGAACTGTATTAAAGCCCACTGGGATGAAGAGGATGGGAAGAAACTCCACAGCTGCCCTCAGTGTAGGAAGACCTTCACACCGAGGCCTGTCCTGGTGAAAAACACCATGTTAGCAGACTTAGTGGAGCAACTGAAGAAGACTGGACTCCAAGCTGCTGCTGCTGATCACTGCTATGCTGGACCTGAAGATGTGGAGAAGATCCAGGAGAACATCTGCTCTCGTCATAATGAGGTGATGAAGATCTTCTGTCGTACTGATCAGCAGTGTATCTGTTATCTCTGCTTAATGGATGAACATAAAGGCCACGACACAGTCTCAGCTGCAGCAGGAAGGACCGAGAGGCAGAGAGAGCTGGAGGGGAGTCGACTAAACATCCAGAGAATCCAGGACAGAGAGGAAGACGTGAAGCTGCTTCATCAGGAGGTGGAGGCCATCAATCTCTCTGCTGATAAAACAGTGGAGGACAGTGAGAAGATCTTCACCCAGCTGATCCGTCTCCTGGAGAAAAGAAGCTCTGATGTGAAGCAGCAGGTCAGATCCCAGCAGAGAACTGAAGTGAGTCGAGTCAAAGAGCTTCAGGAGAAGCTGGAGCAGGAGATCACTGAGCTGAAGAGGAACGACGCTGAGCTGCAGAAGCTCTCACACACAGAGGATCTCAACCAGTTTCTACACAACTACCCCTCACTGCCACCACTCAGTGAGTCTACACACTCATCCAGCATCAACATCCGTCCTCTGACCTACTTTGAGGACGTGACAGCGGCTGTTTCAGAAGTCAGAGATAAACTACAGGACGTCCTGAGAGAGAAATGGACAAACGTCTCACTGACGGGGACTGAAGTGGATGTTTTACTGTCACAACCAGAGCCCACGACCAGATCTGGATTCTTAAGGTATTCATGTGAAATCACACTGGATCCAAACACAGCACACACACGGCTGTTATTATCTGATGGGAACAGAAAAGCAACATTCATGAGTAAACATCAGTCTTATTCTAGACACCCAGACAGATTCAGTGAATACTTACAGGTCCTGAGTAGAGAGAGTCTGACTGGACGTTGTTACTGGGAGGTGGAGTGGAGAGGGACAGGAGTTTATGTAGCAGTCGCATACAAGGATATCAAGAGAAAAGGGGGCTTGAGTGAATGTGGATTTGGATACAATGACAAATCTTGGGCATTAAGATGTCACAAAAATGGTTATATATTTATTCACAACGATGTCCAAACTCCCGTCTCAGGTCCTCAGTCCTCCAGAGTAGGAGTGTACCTGGATGACAGAGCAGGTATTCTGTCCTTCTACAGCGTCTCTGAAACCATGACTCTCCTCCACAGAGTCCAGACCACATTCACTCAGCCTCTCTATGCTGGACTTTGTTTTTATTATTCCTTTGGAGACACTGCTGAGTTGTCTAACCTGAAATAGACAGAAGTCCTTTGAGGGTTAAACTCTGTTTGAACTCTTGAACTCATTTAGTCTCCATGTTTGTGGCTGAGAGCTGATTGTTGAGGCGTTTCTTCACTGCACAGAGATCAGCTGTCAGTCAAACATTGTGGGCGGTACTTTGACGTCTTCTCATTATTGTTGTGTAAATGTTTGAGCTCCTCTAGGTGGCGCTCCTTCCTGTGTCTGTTTAGCCATGGAGGCTCTCACTGCTCATGATGACGTTTGTTTTTTCTCTGCATGAACATTTAAACTTCTCTGATCTCTAAATGTCTGATGAATGTTTGTATTGATGCTTTTATATTGTTGTTTCTCTTCCACTGCATGTTTCTGAAGAGAGAAACCAGCAGACCTTCATTTATCAAAGATATTTGTTCTCTTTGTGTGTATTTGTGAACAAATCATTATTTACATTTACATGTATTTGTTAATTATCATGATCATAATCAATGAGGAGATCATTCATTATTCTCTTTAATATAAATGAGGTTCATTTTAAACTGATTGATTGTGTGGATGACGTGAATCTGTCCATGAAATCGTTGATCAAGAGTCATTTAACAGACAAACTGAATGTTTACATGATGAATAAACAAACATGAACAAAGTATTTTCTTCTTGTCTTCATTTCATGGTTTCACACAAAGCTGATGTATAAAATATGAAATTAATGAGAGAATAACTGAGTCAGTTTTCCTCCTGAAACACCACAAAGTTCAGAGTTCATGTTTAGAGCATTAGTCAGGCGCTCAGAGACACTACCACTTTAGTCCACAGGGGGCGCCAGAATCAACACTACATGAAAGTTCCTCGTGGTAACTTCAAGTTTACACTGTAAGCTACAAATATTGAGAACTAATTTATTAAAACAAAATTACAGTATACAGTGATGTCCTTTCAATCTAGGAACAGTATTCACACTTTTTCTTTCTAGATAATGACGACTCGTTCACTAAGAAGTCCAAACAGTCCATCAGATGTTGCTTCATCATTCACGTCTCCACAATAACGAGAACAGATAACAGGATGAACATCACATCCACGACCCCCCCGTGGGTTATGAGCATCACTTCTTCTTGGTGTACTGTCAATAAAAAACACAATTAAACACGGCAGTGTGTATTTATATAAATAATAAAATGTAAAAGGCCTTCATCCGTACTTTATCCAGAACCCAGGCTGCGTCTGCAACGGCTCTTTGGATCATCATCTGTATCCTCTCCGGGTCGTCTTCATCCGAGTGACTGACGTAACCCTGGAAACCAAAAGCATCGGGTAACCAAGTGTTTTTGGTTTTCAAGACACTTCATCACATCGTATAAAAACTAGACGACCTCAAGACTCCTTTGGAGGACTAGGATGTATATTATGCAGTCCATCCATAATTTATACAAAGAAAAATCAGATGACTAACAAAGCAAAGGAAAATGTCGAGTAGTTAATGTCCTGAGGTGAGCCTTTAATTGTTTTTTTAAATGACAGATTATTTACCTGTATGAGTTATTTAAGGAGGTAGTCAGTCTCCACAGATAGGACTGGTAGCGTGTGGCACTATACTTTATGTTTGATAACACTAAGATGATCTCATTTTCAGAGTCATTAACTCGACAGATAAATGTATACATTAAATTTCTTAAAACAGCTTGGAACGCATTCACAAACATTTCACTGGCACTACCATCTCGGTCTCTTCAGTAGTATCTCATGGCGTCATTATAAGCTACTTGAAGTCTCTGTAGACTTGCTTTTTTAAAATTAGACCACACGTGTGCAGTGTGGTGTACAATATGGTCTAAACAGAGAAATCTTCACTCCGTCTGTCCACCAAACTTGCGTGAGAGAATGTTTGCTTGTGCATACATCTTACGACATTGCCTATAAATATCATCATCATCAGTCATCTGTTCTGTAATCAAATGTCCAAGATATTTTACCTTATTACTGACACTGAGGTTGTTATCAGACAATTTGAAGTCGGGGAATTTTAGACGTTTGTCCTCCTTTGTTCTACAAATCAAAATAGCACTCTTAGTAGCATTGTATTTTATATCATGTTCCACACCATAGACAGTACATCCAATCAGGAGCTGCTGCAGACCAGCACTACATGGACTAAAAATCACAAGATCATCTGCATACATAATATGATTAATCAAAGTATTACCTATCATGCACCCAGTATTACAGGCTTTCAGCTGCTTGGACAGATCATCAATATATAGATTAAAAAGAACTGGGGACAACATCCCCCCTTGTCGGACACCATTGCTGACCCCAAAGGGGGCTGAGACACTTTGGCCCCATTTAACTTGCATTGTCTGGTGGGCATACCAGTAAGCCAGAACTCTCACAATGTATTTGGGAACACCTCTTTGACTCAATTTTAAAAACAACTTTCCATGATTAACACGATCAAAGGCTTTGGAGGCATCAATAAAACACATGAGGACGGATGAGTTTTGACCTCTATATTTGTTGACAATTTCCTTTAAGGCATATATACACAAGTCTGTGCCATGTTTGGCTTTAAAGCCGAACTGGTTATCTATTGAGTGAATAAACTCATTTAGTCTGTCCAAAGGGATTCTTTCTTGGACCTTTGACAGTATGCTGGCCAAAGCAATGGGCCTGTAGTTATCTAGGCTACCTACTTTACCAGCTCTGTCTTTAATGACGGGCACTAACAGAACAGACAGCATTGAGTCTGATAACAAGCCATGAGTCATGAAGCAGTAAAACAAATGGCAAGAAGAGGAGCTATCCTCGGACTAGCATATTTAAGGTGTTCAGCAGTAATATGGTCCAAACCACTTGCTTTACCATCAGCCAGCTTATTTATAGCTTGGTACACCTCATGTGACATAATCACCATTGACACATTACTCTCAACATCGTCCACTTTATACAAATCCCTTTTGATACAGTAGAATAAGGTACTATAATGCTGTCGCCATAACTCAGCAATATTGTCTGTTCCTGAAATCCCATCAACAGTGCATGGCAAAGATGTTTTACAGTTGTTAAGAACTCTCACTTCTTTCCAGAAATCAGCAACATTATGTGTGATGGTTATGTCTGTTAGATGTATATTGTAACTGATTGAAGAAATATTCAGGTGTCTGATTAAATACTACCTTTCTGAAAAACGTGAGACGGCCATAGTGAAGTTGAGTTTCCACTGAGAACCATGACAGGCGAGATGCATATATGCTGTGTTCGTTCTTATTGAACACTGGACTGCTCATCTGGCAGCTCGGTTTTGAACCAGTTGTAGTTTATTTATGTTCTTCTTAGTAGCTACTGACCATATAAATGGACAGTATAGCAGGTGACAAAAGACCAGGGAGTGAAACACCTGACAAACAATAGAGTGTTAAATTAGCAAAGCACTTTCTGGTCATAGCTATGCCCCTCCTCATTTTAGTGACAATGCTGTCAATGTGCTCAGACCACGACAACTGTTGGTTCAACACTACACCCAGTAGTTTGGCCTTCTTGACCTGTTCTATTGCTGAACCTGACATTAACAGGTGAAGCTGTGTGTCACCATTAAGTATATTCCTTGAGCCAAACACAATACATTTAGTTTTCTAAATGTTCAGGGCTAGTTTGTTCACTTTCACCCAATCAGACACTCTCTCCGGATCCTGATTCAGAATGGTTGCAAGGAGAGAGTGGTGCCTGACAAAGCTCCGTTTACGAATGTTGGAGTTGACTATTTTGGGCCCATCAATGGGCAAACCAATCATGCCACCAGGACTGTTTGATAAGGATGATCTATACATCAGGAAAAGGTGGAAGCAAATACAGTACATGGCTGAACTTTTCTGGAAGAGATGGATCTCGAAGTACCTACCGATGATGCAAGAAAGACAAAAATGGACAAGGCCAAGAAGAAGCCTCACTATTGGAGACATAGTCCTTGTTGCGAACGCCACAGTAGTATTGTTTAATTATAGTTTGCTTATTTAGGTTAGATTTTTGGTTTGTTAATTGGGTAATGCTGTGGGCACCTGGGGTTTACTTAAAGGAGTAGGCGGGTACAGGACCGGGATGCACCTGGGTAGGCCTAGGATCTTTGAACAGCTCACCAGGGAGAGGCAGCATAAGATACGATAGGATAAGATAAGATCATCCTTTATTAGTCCCGCAGTGGGGAAATTGCAGGGGCAGTTCTTTGTTCTTTTGTTTGTTTGCTTGTTTTTGGTTGCAATAAATATCAGAAAAAAACGGACTCCCGCATGGACCCTGCATTATTTTTTTATATAATTGTTTTATATAATGCAGTGGCTATTATTATATATTATTATTTTTCAGTGGCTTTTTGATTTTGGTTGATTTTCTTTGATTTATATTTATTTTTGTTTGATTCAAGGGACAAAAGGCCACTACAACAATATTTTTTTTTTTTACATATTAATGAAATATTAGTCACTCAAAATCAGAAGGAAATCAATAAAGAGTGGCAGCAGCACTGAGGGGAGAACTAACACCACGTTGGTCCAAATATCTCAACATCATTGGTCAGACTGAACTTCTGTACGTTAGAATAAAGTTATTGATCCAAACTCAGTTTTATCTTCATGCATGCAAACAAGCAAAAGGTTACTTAAAGTCAATCATTGATTTCGTGTTGGTTTTAAATGCATCTCTTCCAACCAATTACAGCCCACTCTTCAGGATTTACTCCAATACTCACCAGAATGAGGGCACATGAGGTTGTATACATCACTCTGGGTTAAACAAGCTGTTAAAAAACACATATATTAGTCTGTCAACGTCGTACGGAAATAAATCAATAAAGAGTGGCAGCAGCGCTGGAATGAAGAGTAATATATTTACATTGCATTTAAGATAAGATAAGATAAGATAATCCTTTATTAGTCCTGCAGCAGAACATTTACAGCAGCACAGTGCAAAGTGCAAGCAAGAGATATGGTAAAGGAAGAAGATAAAAACAAGTTTATAAATATGCAAACAAAGCAATGAAAAACTAATAAAAAAACAGTAAAGAATCCACAATAACTGAAATATTATGTGTGTATTTATATTGCACAGGTTTTAAGTGGATTGTATTGTGAGAAATAGGGGAGGAAATAGATAAAATGGAGACAATCATGACTAAGAGAAGAAAGTGACATCTGGACGATGCCAGCTGCCATTATTAAAACCCCCAAAAAGCGTGTTTCTCTCCCTAGTCATATGCACGGGGGTTACACGAGGTCTGTGGGGTACTGCACATGCGCAGTGTGACTGGAGCTGGGCCGTTGGAGGGGGACGGAAGACAAAGCAATGGCGTCCGCGCAAGAGTGCTGCGACCTGACACAACCGAAGCGTTTCACTCGGGATGACGTATTCAGAATAAAAGCATTTATTTGTGGTGTTTTAGTAAAAAAATAAAATTAAAAAAATAAAAGCGCCTTCCAGTGAGCCTTTTCGGCAAGAGCAGACCAGAGTGTACTGCGCATGCGCTGTACTCCAACAACAACTCCTCTTTAAATTGTCAGGTGTAACTGCGAAGTTGGGTAACGGTCAAACGCTCGCGAGCCAAAGCCGTCACGCGGTGTGCTGTTCGCGGACTTCCGTTACTGCGGCCATTTAGCCCGTTATTGATCGTGACTCGATCGTCATGGCGGCTTAAAGCGGCCAACAGGAAGACGAAGAAGAAGAAAAAGAAGAAGAAGAAGAAAAAGAGGTCGCCTGAAGACGATAATGTTCACCGCCTTGGCTTGCGGCGCTGTGGTGTTTCCCGGGCTTTTCTTCGGCTTCAGGACGCTACTGAGACGCTGGTTCACGCGCTGGAGTGAAGCCGATGTGGTTTGCGTCAGCGAAAGGTCAGCGGTTCACGTCAGCGAACCCCCTTTTAAGAAATGCGTCACCGTCGGCTCCAATCGTGATAGAATCTCTTAAATAAAGTTATAATTGTACTCAATTGTTCGGCCGTTTGTGTGCAGTATGAGGAGGGAAGGGGGGCGCGGGAGAACCGGAAGCAGGACTGAGCCGAACCGACCGTCAGAACCATGTTTCTGTTAAATTAGGGTTTTTTCAAAGGGAGTCTGGTGCTCGATGCACTTCCACGGTCGTCCACAGGGGGCACCAGAATCAACAGAATGAAAGTTCCCTGCAATAACTTTTAAGTAACTTTTCATATATATTTATGAGCCAGACACCAGTTGGGTTTTGTGTAACTGTCTAGGAGTCACGTGCAGTCTTTCACATTGTTTGTTTTTGTGCATAACAGACTATATTGATCGTATTTCTCTCTGTTTCTTCAGGCTGGTGTCCTCCGTCCATGCGTGTTTGGCTACTGCAGCTGGAATCACAGTTGTTGTAAACACCTGCAGGGATGTCCTGACTGACCGGTCAGAGGGTCACGTTTCAATTCATACATGCATATTTTAGTTTGTACAGTAGATACACTTAACATCAGTGTCTGGAGCTTTATAGTGTGCATGTTAACTAATAATCCTGTCGTCTCACCGCGCAGTCACTGGCTGGCCAACGGGTTCGCCCTGTTCGGCGCCCCCTACATGGCCTACGACATCGGCGCCATGTATCTGAGCCACTACCACGTTCAGAAGGTCAGAGGTCGCTCCGAGTTGTACAGCTGCCACTCCCTCCAGACGGCCAAGGCCTTCCTCAGTAAGAACCGGATGATGGTCCTCCATCACCTGGCGCTGCTGCTCATCTTCCTGCCCATCACTCTGGTAGGTATGAGGGGGAGCGGCTGTCGACGTGTCTTTATGGAACCGGGTTGTATTTATTTAATGTGTCTGCTTCTGCAGTTTTTCAGAGAGGGACTGGGAGATTTCTTCATCGGCTGCCTCTTCATCATCGAGTTAAGCACTCCTTTCGTCTCCGTAGGAAAGATTCTCATCCAGGTGAACTACATACACGACCTCGTATAAATACAGCCTTTCAGCGAGGGGAGGATTCTCTACCATGAAGTTACGCAGCCTTTAGAGGCACGGGCATTACAAATATTACTTGAATAAAAACATGCAAGTATTATCATAATGTATCAAAAGTAAAAGCACTAATTATGCGGAGGGGATCTACACATCAGTGGCGGGCCGTGCATTTTCTACCTGGGCCTTTTTTGCCGTCTGATATTGTTTACAATAATACGCGCGTCATTAACGGACAATGCATGTAGTCCACATCAACAAGAACCAGTCACATTTAGTTATAACAAAACATGACAAAACAATCCAACAAAACTGCAGCACTGAAACACCGCACACTCAAGAGCACGAGCCACGATCAGAAGGAACGATATTAACTAACGTAAAATTCACCACCGCGCTCACCCGAGGAGGCGCGATGGAAAACAGGCTGATGGCGAGGGAAGCAATAAAAAGTGTTGTCAGTGTTAGCTGCAGCAGCTAACTCCCGGGTAACGGGACCAGTCCCGGCTCGACGCCCGACGCGGGCAGCAGCCACAGCAACAGCGCCGTGGCTTGTTTATGATTTTAAATACGACTGTAGATGTATAAACAGTAACACAATCAGCAGTTCACTTAAAGACAAAGTCCACCCTCCTCTCTTTGTGAAACAGTTCAGTGACGCGGTCGTACAGTTTATCGGTGCGCTTCAGTCCCACAGCTCCTTCTCGATGGCCATAAAAAAACTGAACCTTTTTGAAGTATTAGCAGCATTTAAATGTCAATAGTATTCATTGTTGCGTTATATTTGCACTACTGATGTGTTGTTGTTGTTGTTGTTCCTCCCAGCTGGGCCTGGACGACACCTGGCTGCACCGAGTCAACGGCGTCGCCGTCCTCTTGAGCTTCTTCACGTGTCGGATCTTGGTCTTCCCCTTCATGTACTGGATGTACGGCCGGCGGTTCGGCATTCCCCTTCACCGAGTGTTCCTCAGCCTGCCGCTGCAATGCAACGTGGGTAACCTGGTCATCCTGGCCCCCCAGGTGTACTGGTTCACCCTGCTGCTGAGGAAAGCCCACAGACTGTACCTGCGGCAGAAGAGAGGCACGAGAGACGGAGACGGAGAGCGGCCGAAGACGGACTGAGGGTCGTCAACCAGCTGGTCCGGAAGACTGAAGACGGCTGTGTGTGGAAAACAATCCAAGTTTTTACCAATGAGTCATATTCTGGGGAGAAAATCTATTATTGAGGATAAAGTTGACGTTTTATTGTTTAGAAAATGTTAATATTTGAGTGAAAAAGTAGTAGTTTCAGATTAAAACTTGTAATATTTTTTTAAAAGTCTAGTTTTATGTAATTCTACTAAGAAATGTTATACTATATAATATTTTTTTTTTCTTCTTAAAAGCAAGAACTTTATTCTCAGATCATTCCAATGCCGTTGTCCTTATATATTATATATACATTCTTGTCATCAACAGTTCAATGTTACATTTAACAGTGAAAAAAAGACTTGTGATCGTGGTAATTCCCACAATGGAGTATTTTTTATATGAATGAAATACAGAGAAACGTTTGTTGTGGTTTTGTTTGCTCGTGACTGCTCGTGTTTACTATGTGGGCGTACAGCGCCTCAGCGTGACGTTTAGTTTCACATCCTGTTGCGGTTCACAGCATAAATGAGTGTTACTGAGACGGAAGAGGTATTTGCTGTGACGTCGGCTTTTTATTCACTCCAAATCCATCACTTTGTAGTAACGTCTTGAGTGCAGTGTGACGTTAACAGAAACCATATCCTCGTTTTATCAGCAAACGTACTTAAAAAAAAATTGCGCATTTGACAAACTAGTGGAAAACAGAAGAATAATCATTGTGTGTTACAATTTCGTTCTACTCCGTACACACATTTATATGTAATAAAAATATATATAATATATAATATATTTATATATATATATATATAATATATATATTACATTTATATAAATATAATATATATTATAAATATTAATATTTTTATATAAATATATATGTATTTATATTTTTATATATAGATAAATATATATATTTTTTATATATGTATATTTATTTAAATATATATATAAAAATATATATATATATATAGATAAATATATATATTTTTTATATGTATATTTATTTAAATATATATATAAAAATATATATATAGATAAATATATATATATTTTTATATATGTATATTTATTTAAATATATATATATATAGATAAATATATATATTTTTTATATGTATATTTATTTAAATATATATATAAAAAAAATGTGTGTAAGGAGTAGAACTAAATATAAAAATGAGTTCCCGCTTCAAGCGGCCGACGACACGAGCTGAGCGATCTTCTGCCGCAGGACGGCCTTCATGTCGGCGCTCTGCAGGTTGTCGGTGATGGTGGAGAAGAAGTGCCGCGTGTTGTCGCTCTCCAGCGGGCTGCTGCTGTCGGGGAAGGCGGCCATGACGGCCTCGTAGTGGCTGAGGATCTCCAGGCTGGACAGGAACAGCGGCTCAGACTGGCCTCCTGGCATCATCACCTGGGAGGAGAGGACACACCTTAGAGGAGGCGGGGCTTTAACAGGTCAGCTCGTCTTTCCAGCCAATCGGAATCTAGACTTTCCGAGCATCACTGGTTTGTGTACTGATGTTATAAAGCCTCAAGTCTGAGGTTTTTGCAACCAGTGAACAGGAAGTGACCATATATGGACTGAGGAGGCGTGACGTAGAGACCTGTCAATCACCTTGTAGCCCCGCCCCTAAAGCGTCCCCTGCTTTATGGTCTGTTTGACTCTAAATGACCATAATTTACTAAATGAACATCATGCTGTATTGAAGAAGACTTGAAACTAGAGATTGAGACATAAACTCATGTTTACAATGTTTACTGAGGGAATACATCAAGAGAGAAGTAGAGTCATTTATATAGACTTCTATACAACCAGAGGAGTCACCCGCTGGTGGTCAGGAGAGAGAATGCAGCTTTAACACATGAAGCATATACTTCTATACAACCAGAGGAGTCGCCCCCTGGTGGTCAGGAGAGAGAATGCAGCTTTAACACATGAAGCATAGACTTCTATACAACCAGAGGAGTCACCCCCTGGTGGTCAGGAGAGAGAATGCAGCTTTAACACATGAAGCATATACTTCTATACAAACAGAGGAGTCACCCCCTGGTGGTCAGGAGAGAGAATGCAGCTTTAACACATGAAGCATATACTTCTATACAACCAGAGGAGTCACCCCCTGGTGGTCAGGAGAGAGAATGCAGCTTTAACACATGAAGCATATACTTCTATACAACCAGAGGAGTCACCCCCTGGTGGTCAGGAGAGAGAATGCAGCTTTAACACATGAAGCATAGACTTCTATACAACCACAGGAGTCACCCCCTGGTGGTCAGGAGAGAGAATGCAGCTTTAACACATGAAGCATAGACTTCTATACAACCACAGGAGTCACCCCCTGGTGGTCAGGAGAGAGAATGCAGCTTTAACACATGAAGCATAGACTTCTATACAACCAGAGGAGTCGCCCCCTGGTGGTCAGGAGAGAGAATGCAGCTTTAACACTTGTTTGCTTCTAGTTGCCCCGGTGTAAGTCATTCTTACCTGGATGTGCTGCACATGGCAGAAGAGCTGGCTTAGCACAAACAGGACCTCCTGGCAGGGAACCGCCTCCTCCTCCTCCTCCTCCATGCGGGACTCCTCGGCGCTTCCCGCTAGTCGAACGTCTTTGGACGTTTTCGGAGCCGCGACCGAAGGATCGGCGTCGCCCGACGTTTCCGGACACGCCGAAGAAGCCGAGACGTTCGGCGCGCCGGACGCAGGGAGCGGCAGCTTGCCTCGCACCGAGCTCATCATCTCCCTCACCGCCTGGGCGTACAGCCGGCCCACGTGGGCCCAGCCGCCCGGCGACAGCCAGTGGGAGCAGCTGGAGCCGCAGAGCAGCTGCAGGGCCCGCAGCAGGAGCACCGACAGACGCAGGTCCCGCGAAAACCCCCTCAGGTCCAGCAGGGGCAGGTAGTCCACGTACTCCAGAGAGAAGGGCACGTAGAGGCGGCCCGAGCCGATCAGCTCCCTCAGGGCCCCCAGCAGCCGGGTCCACTGGGAGGCGGAGCACCCGGGCAGCGTCTGGGTCAGCGCCACCAGCAGGCCCTTGCTGAACATGCCGACGTGGTCGGGCCGGCGCCGGTCCAGGGAGAGCCGGGTCAGCATGGTGGACCGCAGGGAGTCGGAGGCGGCGCAGCACTCCATCCAGGCCAACAGACCGGTTCCCTGTCCGTACGGGGGCAGGTCTGAGCCCAGCCAGTCCTGAGAGGAGGGGCACCAGAGGAGAGAGGGGCTTCAGTGTGGTGGGGTTCTGGTCCCCTTTGATTACCATTTACAGCTGTACGCACCTTTTCTCAAGACATTTGATAATATAATCAATCCCTCCTTCATCTGTGTCCCACTGCTGCCACCATTATTATTATTATTAGTCACATTTCTACGACTACAGACTAGGGTTCATACATATAAATCACTTTTCCATGATTTTTAACAAAATGTCCATGATTTTTAACAAAATTTCCAAGACTTCAAACCAAATTTCCATGACTTTTAACCCAATTTTCAAGACTTTAAACTAAATTTCCAAGACTTTAAACCAAATTTCCAATACTTTAAACCAAATTTTCATGACTTTTCCAAGACTTCAAACCATATTTCCATGACTTTAAACCAAATTTCCAAGACTTTAAACCAAATTTCCATGACTTTAAACCAAATTTCCATGACTTTAAACCAAATTTCCATGACTTTAAACCAAATTTCCATGACTTTAAACCAAATTTCCATGACTTTAAACCAAATTTCCATGACTTTAAACCAAATTTTCAAGACTTTTCCAAGACTTTTAACCAAATTTTCATGACTTTTAACCAAATTTTCATGACTTTAAACCAAATTTCATGAGCAAACATTTAGTGAAATCTGGGTGTAAACAGTAAAAAGTGAGTAAATGTAGTATTTAAACTAACAATGAGAATACAAAGCATACAGTAAACCTTAAATGACTCAAATGAATGAGACAATAGTTTGATTAAAAGAATAAACATTTATATAGATGCCTGTATGTATGCCTGCTTATATTTTGAGTCTTTCTTTTAAAAGCATATTCGTTATTTCAAACTCAGCGTAAATGAACGACATGAACACATGAATATAACACTTTTACATGACTTTTACTAAACTTTTGAGACTTTTCCAGGCCTGGAAATAACCATTTTAAAATTCCATGACTTTTCCAGGTTTTCCATGACAGTAAGAACCCTGTACAGAAAGCTAAACAAAGTGAAAACGCTCCATTTGTCACCTTCAGTTTGACCTTTTTCACCGGAAAAGGGTGAAATAAACCAGACGGGAAGTCCTGCACTCAAATTATTAACTCCCCCTACGTATATTTATTGCAGACTGAAAACAGACTTTTTTTTAAATCTCCATTTTAGAGTGTCGTTGCGCCTGAAGGGCCGGACGAGGTCCTACCTGCTCGGGGAGGTCGCAGACCGTCAGCAGAGACGAGGGAACCTCGTTCTTAAAGTGTTCGCCCCAGACGGCCTTCAGGTGGAAGCGAACGGTCCAGTCCAGCTCCGCCGTCTTGTCGTAGAGCCAGAACAGAGCTCTGGACCAGCGGCTGGGCGCCGCCGCCACCTGGGCGCCGACCACCCGGCCCAGCGCCGTCAGCACCGACACCAGCAGCTCCTTGGCGTCCATGGACCAGCGGGGGGCGCCGTCCTCCGGCTGCTGCTCCCAACACCTGGCAGAGATTTAGATGGATGCGGGTCAGGGTTCATACACATTCTGACCAATGGGTTTCCATAACTTTTAACCAAATTTCCATGACTTTTAACCAAATTTCCATGACTTTTCCATAACTTTTAACCAAATTTCCATGACTTTTAACCAAATTTCCATGACTTTTCCATAACTTTTAACCAAATTTCCATAACTTTTCCATGACTTAACCAAATTTCCATAACTTTTAACCAAATTTCCATAACTTTTAACCAAATTTCCATAACTTTTAACCAAATTACCATGACTTTTCCATGACTTTTAACCAAATTTCCATGACTTTTCACCAAATTTCCATGACTTTTCACCAAATTTCCATGACTTTTAACCAAATTTGGTTTAAAGTCATGGAAATCCATTGGTCAAAATGTGTATGAACCCTGCTTATTACAGGGTTCATACACATTTTGACCAATGGGTTTCATGACTTTTCCATGACTTTAAACCAAATTTCCATGACTTTTCCAAGACTTTTAACCAAATTTTCGTGACATTTAACCAAATTTTCATGACATTTCCAAGACTTCAAACCAAATTTCCATGACTTTTAACCAAATTTTCATGACTTTTAACCAAATTTTCATGACCAAACATTTAGTGAAATCTGGGTGTAAACAGTAAAAAGTGAGTAAATGTAGTATTTAAACTAACAATGAGAATACAAAGCATACAGTAAACCTTAAATGACTCAAATGAATGAGACAATAGTTTGATTAAAAGAATAAACATTTATATAGATGCCTGTATGTATGCCTGCTTATATTTTGAGCGTCTTTCTTTTAAAGGACTTTTCCAGGCCTGGAAATAACCATTTTAAATTCGTGACTTTCAGGTTTTCCATGACCGTAAGAACCCTGAGGGTTGACCTCAAAACAAACAGACGGCATGAGCCTCTGGATGGACGAGGAGAATGCAGCGTACGCACCTGAGGGTCTGGTTGTGCAGCTGAGCCAGAACGTAGAGCAGAGGGAAGGGAGAGCAGTCCAACACCCAGTGAGGCCGAGAGGACGCTTCCTCCACGTCCACCGACAGAGCGGTCTGGAGGAGCTGGAGACTCAGCTCCACGTCCACGGAGCGGCGACCTGGAAGGACAGAGAGGAACGTTGGAGCAGCAAATATAAATATATATAAATATGGTAAAATGTCAGCATCTCAATGATCGAGCAATCTCATGAAGCGGCATTTATAGTTGCATCAGACTGGCCTAAAAAATACTTTTTATTCAGGAAGGCATTTTTTACCTTGTGTTAATTCATTGGTCAGCTATTATTTTTTTAATTATGGGTTGCTTTAACTACGTTTTAACTATGTTTTTATTTATTTTTACTACATATTGGCTCAGTGGCACTGAGATTCTTTTGAAAGAAAAGTGCGTTAAAACTGAAATCTATTATTATTATTATAGCATCAGTGCACTACACGCTGATTAAAAAAAGAATAATAAACGTAATTTGTAGAGCTCTTCACGAGTTAAAAACTGAAACAGTAAAAGAAATAAAACAAAGCAAATGAATGACATTACAACAGTTTAAAACGTGACATTGGAGCTTGAGATATATTCGTTTTAAAGCATGAATATATGAGAACACTGACCCCTAGTGGAGAGGTTGGGCAGGACGAAGACGTTCACGACCTCCCGAGGAGTCAGAAAGCTCCGCCTCCTCTCTTCTTCTCCCTCCACCGCCGTGACCGGCGTCATCAGGAGGCCCAGATACTCGCGGAGCTGCTCCTTGTCGTTGGCCGACAGCGATTTGGTCCCGATCGCCTCCAGCAGACACTCGCAGAGCAGAGCGTCCTCCTCTTCCTCCTCCATCTTCTCTTCCTCCTTCTCCTCCTCATCATCATCATCGCGCCGAGCCTCCTCTCTTCGTCCCCCGTGTCCTCGCAGTCCGGGCAGCTGCTGCAGGATTTTCGCCATGAGCGAGAAGGCGCCTTTGTTGAAAACAGCCGACTGGCAGCAGGACCTCAGCGTGGCCTCCGGGTTCTGAAACGCGACCCGGGCGACTAAGGCGACGGCGGTGCTCAGGTTCCCCTGCGTGCTCGCCGCCGCCCCCTGGATGATGCAGTTGAAGGCCATGTTCAGCTCCCGCTCGAACGCCTCGGTCACGGCGGCGGGAACGGAGGCGCCCCCGAAGAACCCCCTGCTGGACAGCCTCAAGACGGCCGCCAGCGCCGCGTTCTTGTCCGCCAAGGAAAGCGCGGAGAAGATGTCCGCGACCACCTTCATCAGCTTCCGGCACCGGCCCACGTCGGCGCCGCCGCCGAGTTCGCCCACGAGGGCGGAGGCGAGCGCCACGAGCGCGTCCAGCTGCTGGAAGGCGGCCCGGTTCTGCTCCAGGCAGTCCGTCCAGAGGGCGCCGCCGCCGCCGTGCGCCGCCCAGCTCCTCTCGCCGGCGAACAGCAGCGCAAAGTGCCGGTAGTCCTCCAGGCGGTGAGCGATGACGGCGGCGGCGACCCTCATGTTCGCCTCGGGGTCGCTCTCCGTCGCCGGGAAGGCCAGCGACTCCAGCAGAGCCTTCAGGTCCTTCTCCGCTCGAGTCGCGGCGCCGGGCGCGTCCGCTTTCCGCAGCGCCGCCAGGACCCTCTGCGCGCTTTGCTCCAGCTTGAACGCCGAGCAGCTCGGTTTAGAGCCGCCGCCGCCGCCGCCGCCGCACGCGTCCAGGAAGCCGCCGCTCCGCCAGACCAGAGCCAAATCCGCGACGATCTTCGCGGCGTCGGCGAGCTTCGTCCCGCCGGCTTGAAACCGCGACGGCGTGCGAGACGCCCGCATGTCTCTCTGAGCCTCCCGGAGGAGCTCAGGGCTCAGCTTCTCTCCGCTCTCCTCGTGGACGCCGACGGCTTTAGACAGGATGCGCAGCTTCTCTCCGGTGGGAAGCTCGTCGGCCGCTCCGTCCGTCAGGAAGGTCGTGTAGAGAGAGTCGAGGGACACGGAGAGCGCCTGGCGGCTGAGCTCCGCTGTAGAGATGTGACCCTTCAGGTCTTCGAGCGCGTGTAGGAGAACGTGAAGGACGTCGGCGGTCGGCGGTGACGCCGGCAGGTCCTCCGCCTCCAGCTTCGGCCTCTTGGCGCCCTGAGGGGACGGGCCGGGAGGCTCGGCCGCGAGGCGGGCGAACCGCCTGGCGAACATCGCCTCCGTGCCGTCCTCTCCTCCGGCGTCCCGCCCGTCTCCGCCCTTCCACAGCTCCCACCACACCTCCAGGAAGAGCCGGACGTCGTCCTCCCCGACCGGGCCGCTCCTCGCGTGACGCACCAACCTCTCCAGCTCGGCGCAGACGTGGGATGGAGCGAGAGACGAGAGGAGACCGGCGAATATCCGAGCGGACGCCGTGGACTTCACCAGCTCCAGCAGGACGACGCGGTTGAGTTCGGGGAGGCCGTTCTGGAAGGGGAAGAACGGGTCCTCCCTCCAGGCCGCCTCCTCGTCCTCGCCGGTCTCCCCGCGCAGCGCCTTCAGCCACACGGCGCAGACTAGCTTCTTCATCAAGGCGGCGTCTTCCCGTCCGCAGACTTCTCCGACGGCCTCCAGGACCGGACGTCCCACCCGGGTCCAGTCCGCCTTCTGCAGGGAGGACAGGGAGGAGGGGAGACACAGCTGGTCGGCCCGGAGGAACGCACCCTGGAGGACCGCCGAGTCTGGAGGTAGGAGAGAGATCAATAATAGTTCATTCGTTCACGCACAACTTCTTTGAAGACACCAGCACAGGGAGTGTTTCAACTCAAAGTGAATCTCAGCCTGGATTCATCTGCAGATTATTCTCTATATGAAACGGTTTGTCTATAAAATGTTATTTATTTTAAAGCCCACAGTCAACAAACACTCCAAAACTAAAAGATAATACAAATATTTGTTTGTTTTACTATCAAATATCACAAATTAATTATCATTATAGTTAATCTGTCGATTGACTAATCTATTGATTAAATATTTAATGCAGCAACTATGAATGACTTTTAATGTTGTTTTTCTACATTTCTTAACATATTTTAGTAGATATTTTATTTGGCATAATAATACATTCATTCATAAAAATGTGTTTCCTCTAAATCTTCTGTCAAAATAAATAAATAGAACAATACTTTTTGTTAAAGCTCATACTTTTTGCTTGGTTTCCCACATTATACCAAATGTTAAACAATCTTTCTGCAACAATAACACATGTTTAATTAAATATACGTCACATGTTCCATTAATGTTGGTTGTACGTTTTTTTTTTATTACTATTGAAAACAAAAGTTTAACTTCCTCGAGTTGAAGTAAGATCATAAACAAATCAAGCACAAGAATAATATAAATAAAAAAATATCAATATACACAAAGTGAATATTACCTTTGTTCATCTTCAACGTCATCGCGCTGAATAAACGTTCCCGCGCGCGTCGCTCAGAATAATGTATTCATCCACTAAACTACTGAACTAACCCGCAGGAACGTCTCAAACAGGTGGATTCTAACAACATCGTTCGCTTTTCACACGTTTTCGTGTCAACAACTTCGTATGAAGCGCTTCCGCTGTTCCGCGTCAACGAGTCTCAGGAAACAAGAGGGACCGCGGCGCCGTCACAGCGCCGCCGCAGGGTGGAGGGCGTACTGCAGGGGGCGTTAAATAAAACCGCAACAAAACAACAAACCCGCCTGATAAATAACGTTCACTCCGAAAAGAAACAGCGCCGTAAATGTTTCTGGAGCCACAATAAAGAAGTGCTTTACCCTGAATGTACTTGTAACGTGGCACACACCGTGTGGTCGAGTTTAGTTGCCATCTTGTTGCCTCATCATGCACATGCAGTGGTGACGTCACTTTGTGGTCGGCCAACGGTCAAGTTTCTTTTATTTTTATTTTTTTCTTGTGGTCTAAAAGTAAAGAAGTGTATAGCTCGTCCCCTCCCGTCTTATTATTAAAGCTGCACCAGTATATCACACAGTGGGTTACAAACAATATATATATATACACCTATACATTACTTATTAAACTATATTTACAGCACAAACACTTCATATTCCAATTTCACCTTATGTTGTGTGTCGTAAGGGACGTTGATCTGCCTCACACGTGACAGACGAGAGGCAGGCAAAGCGAGTTTTTTTTTCCAGGAAATGAAAGTGAAAGTACTTGTTAAACCGGGAGCAGCTCGGTGTGGAGGTCCGACGAGGAGATAACAATGAACAATAACATGGGTCTAATCCTAAAGATACTGACTTACTTCTGTCTGTGCGCAGGTACGTGCTGCTGATGCTGTGTTGCTCCAGACTGTGGTTCATTACAGCGTGGTAGAGTAGACTCTAGTGGTAGAGTCAGTAGTATTATAGTTAGTAGTAGTAGTAGAGTCAGTACTAGTAGTAGAGTCAGTAGTAGTAGTAGTAGTAGTAGTAGTAGAGTCAGTACTAGTAGTAGAGTCAGTAGTAGTAGTAGTAGTAGTAGTAGTAGAGTCAGTACTAGTAGTAGAGTCAGTAGTAGTAGTAGAGTCAGTAGTAGTAGTAGTAGTAGTAGTAGTAGAGTCAGTACTAGTAGTAGAGTCAGTAGTAGTAGTAGTAGTACTAGTAGTAGAGTCAGTACTAGTAGTAGAGTCAGTACTAGTAGTAGAGTCAGTAGTAGTAGTAGTAGTAGTAGTAGTAGAGTCAGTACTAGTAGTAGAGTCAGTAGTAGTAGTAGTAGTAGTAGTAGTAGTAGAGTCAGTACTAGTAGTAGAGTCAGTAGTAGTAGTAGTAGAGTCAGTACTACTAGTAGAGTCAAAGTAGTATGAATGAAGTGACTGTACTACAAAAATGTACTATACTGTACTGTACTGTAGCCAGGAATGCCCCAAAAATGCCTCTAATAGGATCCTTAAGAATAACAAATATTATAATATAATATACTACACTAATACTGGACTGTACTGTACTATATCCAGTAATTTCCCAAAAATACTAGAGGCACCCTCATGTGCTCTAATGGGGATCTATCCTGTACTTTATTTCATCTATTTTTATATATAATCTGCTACAGTAGCCAACAGTACTCCACACTGTACTGTACCACAGTAATACCTAGTAGTACTATACTGTACCACAGTAATACCTAGTAGTACTGTACTGTACTGATCTCACTGTACTGATTCCGTCTCTCAGGTGTGCATGGAGACCCCCGGGTGTCATGGCTGCCCTGCCAGTTCACTGACGAGCACGTGTTCGTGAACAAGGATGGTCACACCGAGACGCAGCACCTCCACCGGGAGGCCGTGCTGCAGTTCGGTCAGGCGGGCGACGCCCCGCTCGACCCCCGCGCCGTCACCTTCCTGGTCACCGGTAAGTCCTGCGCGTCACGGGGAGTCGACATTTTTCAACTCGGGCGAACAATTCGCGTGGCGTAAGCCAATCGGCGTTGAGAAGCTCCGCCCGTCATCACTGCCGTCCGGCCGTTGCTGAATCAAAATGGCTGCCGTTGCTGAACCAAAATGGCTGCTGAAGTAGCGCTAGTAGCGGCTTCATTCAGACGCTGTTGTGGGACTACAGATAATATTATGAACCCAGACACCATGGAGTTTGATGTTCCGACATATGTGGAGTTTACACAATAAGTATAAAGCAGAACTAGTGGTTATTTCCATGGTGGATGGCAGAACGGTAACTGTTTTTACGGAGATAAGCCACAGAGATAAGCCACAGAGATAAGCCACAGAGATAAGCCACGCCCCCTTTCAGGCGCGAGTAAGAACTTTCGTGTGAACGCAGCATTATTGTTGAGCGAGTAAACTGACGCGAGCATAACGCGTTTCATCTTCAGGGTCGAAGTTGGACCTGCGGCGGTTCGTGGACGGAGCGGAGGCGGAGCTTCTGGACTGCGAGCTGCGGCGGTACAGCACCGAGGGCCTCGCCGTCTACTGGCCGGTCCAGGGGGTGCAGGGCTACAACCGCTGGTTCAGCTGCACCCTCAAACACGCCATGGGCCTGTTCACGGTCACGGGCGTCCTCAGACACCTGTCGGACCAGCAACCCCCGGGGCAGCAGGACTACCGCAGCTGGCCCGCCATCGGGGACGGAGAGACGCTCACCACATCAGGTACAACCACAGACTCCTCCTTGAAGTACTACTTCTAAAATATTACATTTTACAAGACTACATTCAAACACATCGCGGTAACGTTATAAGTCACCTTCGCTCATTTCTAGTACACTGAACAGAGCTTGAACGCATCATAACGTGACTAAATGGAACCTCCGCTCGTTAGCCGTTAACGGTAATGCAAACGCAACTAGCTCTGCTGCTGATTTAAAAAACATTGAAATGAGAGCGCTGATTCCTAGTACTCATTTTCACTGAACAGAGCTTGTAAATTGAGCTTGAACGCATCATAACTTGACTGAATGGAACCTCCGCTTGCTAGCTCTTAGCGGTGATGCTAACGCAACTAGCTCTGCTGCTGATTTAAAAAACATTGAAATAAGAGCGCTCATTTCTAGTACTTATTTTCACTGAAAACACATTCACTGAGAACACATTGTAACGGGACTAAATGGAACCCCCGTTCGTTAGCCGTTAACGTTAAAGCTAACGCGACTAGCTCTGCTGCTGATTTAAAACACATTGAAATGAGAGATTTAAAAAAAATAGAAAAGCATAAATGCTGATTTCCAGATTGCATATATTTACTGATTATCAGCCGATAACGATTGTCAGTAAAACAGTATTTCCCACGTAGATGGTTGAACTGTGTAATTAAGGTCTGTTACACCACAACATACGGTGCAAAAAAAAAGTAAGACAAGTAAGAAAAATGATCTTGCATGAGGTCCATTGTCTTTATTTTAGGATAACAATAAAATTATTGTAAGTTAAGTAAAATGTTTGCTCCAACTATATTCTTTTGAGGCTTGAGAATAAACTGATAATCATCACAGTGATGATGCATTTTTTGTTTTCAGTCCCATATCTCATGTTAACGCTCCGTCTCTGTGTCCATAGTTGCCTTGGTCCTTAAAACCCAAACTCCATTGGTGAAAGCCTCCCTGAGCTCCCAACAAAAGCTCCACTGCCAGTTTGCCGTCGACCACAGAGGGCCCAACCTGACGGTGGAGTGGCACCGGCAGCATCGAGGAGAGAGAACCAAACTTTTCAGTCACAACGCCCGCACGGGCCAAAGCGAGGGTACCGGCGTCAGGCTGAGGAGCCTCGAGGGCGGCGACGCCTCCTACGGCGTCCCCTTCGCCAAGATGGCGAGCGAAGGGACGTACATTTGTTCCGTGTCGGTGCTTCCGCTGTTCGTCAGTCTGGACATCAGTCTGACCATCGAAGGTGAGGAAGAGCCTGATCGCAACCAGAGGATAGCCGAGTAAAGCCAATATGGAAGTGTCTTAAAGATGCATTCTCTCTACTGACCACCAGGGGGCGACTCCTCTGGTTGTATCTATGCTTCATGTGTTAAAGCTGCATTCTCTCTACTGGCCATCAGGGGGTCGATTCCTCTGGTTGTATAGAAGTCTATGCTTCATGTGTTAAAGCTGCATTATCTCCCCTGACCACCAGGGGGCGACTCCTCTGGTTGTATAGAAGTCTATGCTTCATGTGTTAAAGCTGCATTCTCTCCCCTGACCACCAGGGGGTGACTCCTCTGGTTGTATATATATATTTTTTTTTAAATCATCTCATTTTACCCCCCTTCTCCTCAGAGCCTCCCCGCGTCTCCCTGAACGTCGGACCCTCCCTCTCGCTGCAGGAGGGCGGCGAGCAGAAGGTTTCCTGCGACGCGGCGAGCTACTACCCTCTGGACGTGAAGATGCTCTGGCACGTTCAGGACCCGGCGGCGGCGGGCAAGCGGGTCGGCGCTCCGCTCCCGACGCAGCTCCAGAACGTCCTGCTGTCCAGCCACAAGCACAACCAGGACAAGACCTACTCGCTGACGGCCTTCTTCTACCTGCAGGCGTCTCTGAGGGACTCGGGGAAGCAGTTCACCTGCAGCGTCTCCCACCCGGCCCTGAGGGTGCCCATCAAGAAGAGCTTCATCCTGACGGTCGAGGGTGAGCGCAGGGTCGCCGCAGTTACCGCCGGCTGCCACAGGGCGGCAGCAGAAGAAGGCTTTCCGCCTCCTGACGGCCATGTTTGTTTTGTTTCCTCCTCTCAGAGCCGAGCGGCTGGATGCTGAACCTCGTCCTCGGCTTCGCGGTCGTGGCGCTGCTGCTCGTCCTGGTCGTGCTGCTGAGATACCTGAACTCAGGTGAGTGTGCAAGGATTCATACTGAGCTTAATAACTTTAAATTAGGAAGAGATGGAACTTTATTAATACGGAAGGAAACTGCAGAAGAATATGAAACATATATGAACAATAGAATGCAAAGTATTAAGTGTAAAAGAAGAAATACGGACACCTGCAGTGCAGAAAAGTAATTATTTTAACACACGTTAAAGAATGAGTCGTCAAGTGTTGATGCCTGAAAATAATTATTAAATATTATTATTTATCGTTTATTTTCTCCACAGCAAGAAATAAAAATCAGGTGAGATGATATGAAAACAAAAACAAATTTAACAGGATTTAACCAATGTCATCAATGCAAACCTATATTTAATCTCTATGGTGTGTGTGTGTGTGTGTGTGTGTGTGTGTGTGTGTGTGTGTGTGTGTGTCCTGAACAGAAGAAGCCCTACTGAGCAGCTTCAGGAACACAAACACCAGAGGAAGTCTGACGGTCTTCATTTTTGTTTTTGGGGGGTTTCTATGAAACTGAATGTAGGTGTTGTTGTTGTTGTTGTTGTTGTTGTTGTTGTTGTTGTTGTTGTTGTTGCTTTGATTTAGCTCATGCTGAAAAACCAACAACTTGATGATGTAAAGTAAATTATTCTGGATAAATCACTAAACACTAGGGGTGGGGAAAAAAATCGACACAGCATAGTATCGCCATATTTTTCGTGCTGATATTGATACACGGAAGCCAAGTATCGATCTTTTATTATAACAATTATAATCTTTTTGGTCCTATAAAATAAAATAAAAAGTCAATTGCTTTTTCAGCCCACTAGATGGTGCTGTTGTTTTGTGGTGAGGTCAGCGGAGGAAGTTAAACCTGATGAGAACAGATGAAACCAGAAGAACAAACTAAGAAATGCAATAAATAATTTTGTTAAATAAAATAAAAAATAATGTAAAGCTGTAAAGAAAATCTTTTTAAAAAGCTGTAAAAATTGAAGTTAATTTGAAAGAGAAGTTAACGAAAGTGTTGTTGATTAAATATAAACCTCGAAACTTGAAATATGGATTATTAATGTCAGTGAAGGGTGAGGAGCAGAATATTCTTTATTTTTGGCTCAATACAGCTGATATTTACAGCCCAGTTCATGTTTTTAAGTCTTTTTTTGTCATGTTATACTTGATTTTTTTTTTTTTACAATCAGAAGTTTCAAAACGTTGAGAACTCGTGGTTTAAAAAACTTAAATGGGACGTTTTTGTAAAAAATAAGCGAAGCAGAAGGAATTTTAATCGAAGCCAAACTTGAAGATGTAATCAGGTGCGTTCATTAGAGCTGACACAGTCATAACACATGTTTTTCATTTTTCCCCCTTTTTTATTGTCATGTTTATTTCCCTCCTTTATTTGGGTGATTAAAATGTTTTAAGGAGCACCTGTAGAGAGGAGCTCAGTTCTAGTGGCACAATGTGTCTCCGCCTCAGGCTGTAAAAAGAACGTGGTTTGAAATAAAAAAATGAGAAAGGAAATGCATTCAACCCATTTGTTAACGTGTGTTCATATCAAACGCAAGGCTGATTTCTTGAAGCATGGACTTCTATACAACCATAGGAGTCACCCCCTGGTGGCCAGGAGAGAGAATGCATGTTGAAGACATAAAGCATATACTTCTATACAACCAGAGGAGTCACCCCCTGGTGGTCAGGAGAGATCATGTAGCTTTAACACATGAAGCATAGACCTCTATACAACCAAAGGAGTCGCCCCCTGGTGGTCAGTAGAGAGAATGCAGCTTTAACATATGAAGTATAGACTTCTATACAACCAGAGGAGTCACCCCCTGGTGGTCAGTAGAGAGAATGCAGCTTTAACACATGAAGTATAGACTTCTATACAATCAGAGGAGTCGCCCCCTGGTGGTCAGGAGAGAGAATGCAGAACCGGAGGTTGCCGCCTGGTTTCAATGAGGTAAACTCCTCTTCTATTGGCTTTTAAGGGCAAATATTCGTGAGTTACGAGAAGCCCAAATCCGCTTTTTTATAACCTCAACGAAAAACTTAATCTTACTTGAACTCTTGAAAAACACATTATTTTCTCCCAGAAGAATTTTCTTGCTCCTAAATTGTCTTTTAGAAGCGGTGTCATTCTTGGAATGTTTAAAAATCACAGACCAAAACCATCAAATGTCGCTTTCCCTTTAAAGCCACACTCAACTCTGCACGCTCTCAAGTGAAAAAAAATAAAAAATCAAAGCTTCTTGTAAAAACCTCTCTGCTTTTCGTATTACGTGCCGTCTCCGCTCTCTCATTAGAAACACACACAGTAAAACATGCCGAACCTCACGGCTCGTATATGTCAGCCGGCGGCCTTGAAGTGGACCGATGAAGAGGAGCTTGAAGACTCACCTAAACTGGTCAGTCAGGTCTGAGTCCACTTAGAGGGATAAACAGGGCTTTAGTGAGACTGAGACCAGATGTGTGTGTGTGTGTGTGTGTGTGTGTGTGTGTGTGTGTGTGTGTGTGTGTGTGTGTGTGTGTGCCCTAAGGGGTGAGTGTGTGTGTGTGGCCCGGGTTTGATCACAAATGTTCAGAGAAGATCAGAAGAAAAAAGCAGATTTGAACGCCGCCACAAAACAGAGAAAATAACACAAAAAACAGCCTCAAAAGTTCACATAAAGCTCCTCAACACGCTGCCGATCGAGTCTTCTTTGGCCCCGATGCGGATGTGTCTTAAAACATTCCATCTGCTGTCCACCAGGGGGCGACTCCTCTGGTTGTATAGAAGTATATGCTTCATGTGTTAAAGCTGCATTCTCTCTACTGTCCACCAGGAGGCGACTCCTCTGGTTGTATAGAAGTATATGCTTCATGTGTTAAAGCTGCATTCTCTCTCCTGACCACCAGGGGGTGACTCCTCTGGTTGTATAGAAGTCTATATAAATGACTCTACTTCTCTTGATGTATTCCCTCAGTAAACATTGTAAACATGAGTTTATGTCTCAATCTCTAGTTTCAAGTCTTCTTCAATACAGCATGATGTTCATTTAGTAAATTATGGTCATTTAGAGTCAAACAGACCATAAAGCAGGGGACGCTTTAGGGGCGGGGCTACAAGGTGATTGACAGGTGGACACCAGAGACGTGTACGGCGTCTCTACGTCGCTCCTCCTCCTCCAACAAGCATAAAGGATGCAGCTCGAGCATTCAATCTGAGCTAAAAGCTACTGACAACATACAGCTCGAGGTCGCTTGATTTCGCTGCAGATACAGTGAAGCACACGCTCTGATGCATGTGCTTCACTGTATCTGCAGCGAAATCAAGCGACCTTGAGCCCCGACTTGTCTCTCAGGAACGATCTTATCTTCTCAAAGGAGCCGTGACTGGATGAAGTCACTGTAATCACACGGAACGGGTGAAATGTTTGTGTTCCAAACTGTCATCCGTTTCTCAGGAATAATCTTGTTTTGTTGTTTCCCCCCCCGAACCGAATCTGTTTCTTTGTAAGAGAGAGACGTTTTCCCAGCACAGGTTGGGACTGGTTGGGTCCTGCTTTATAGTTATAAACCAGGACCCAACCAGTCCCACAGAGGCCTTCCACGGCTGATACAAATATAGATGCTTTTTTTTAATTTTCCACTGAAGGAGCCAGAGCCTATTCTCATTACTTCTTTATTTGGTTTTTAAGCCAAATATAGTATCCAGTATTCCCACAGTGCTATTGTCAGTGTGGGAAAACCTCTCAAACATCATGACGTTGCTTGATCTGTGTTGGGCAACTCAGTCTAAACTCTAAACATGGTGGTTTATGGTTTATGAAGCTACCTAGAAGCTCAGGCTGAAGCCTGAGAAACGGACTTGCTGGTGGATTTACTGATGCCGCCTTTCGCACAGAGGGTTACGGAGGGTTATGTGCGTCTGGTGAGTGATTGTTGTGTATGTTTGTTGTGTATGTTTTTACATCTGCAGTCGTATTTAATCATAAACAAGCAATGGCGCTGTTGCTGCTACTGGTCGAGCCGGGGCTGGTCCCGCTACCGTTGGTGGTTATCCGGGAGCTAGCTGCTGCAGCTAACGCTGACATTTTTTTAAAATATTTGTGCTGAATTTTCCCGTGTTGTTTACTAGAATTCAAATAGTGTGCAGGGCAGCAGCTGCACCGGAGATGTCTCGTGTGTGCAGTGTTTTAATGCCGCAGTTTTGTTGGATTGTTTTGTTATAACTAAATGTGACTGGTTGTTGATTTGGACAAAATGCATTGTCCGTTAATGACACAGCATACCGTCATGCGCGTATTTATTATGATCGTGGCTCGTGAGTGTGCGGTGTTTTAGTGCCGCAGTTTTGGATTGTTTTGTTTTGTCATGATATAACTAAATGTGACTGGTTCTTGATGATGTGGACCAGGGGTGGGCTGGCCATTGAGGATACCGGGGTAATCCCGGGCTGGTGAAGTGGGTCAGGCAGGATATAATAATAATTTTATTTATAAAGCACATTTCCCAGACAAAAGAGGTCACAAAGTGCTGTCAATTTTTTTTTTAAACACATTAAAAGATGGAGTAAAAAACATAATAAAACAAGTAGTAAAAAAATTAAAAAAATTAAAATAAAAAACTAGTCATTTCAGGTGTTTAAGACAAACGCCAGCGTAAAAAGGTCGGTCTTTAGTTGTTTTTTAAAAGACAGTATGTACAACATTGCCGAGGCGAGGTTGGAGGCATACGACCGAGAAGCACTGCGTAATTTGTCCGCTGTCTCATAAAGCGCCTTTTTCTTTCTCGTCAAAGTGGTTAAAATAGCTCCGCAGGTCGGTCCACACCCCGTGTGACCTCGCTCCAATCGTCCGTATAGCAGAGTGAGTGTCTGCTGTCCACACATGACAGTCTGTATGAACGCGCCGTGTATTCAGTGGGTCGGTCTGACAGTAACTCCGGGGCCACTTTTTTCCCCCAGTGCCCCCTGATGTGGACTATACGGCCCTGAAGGCCTAGGTAGAAATTGCACGGCCCGCCACTGTAATAAACTATATACATCCTGTTAATAGTGGGTGACCTTATTACTGAAGTGGATGTATTTGAGAGGCGTGATTCAGTAGTTCCATATACATTTGGCCCAACACAGCTCAATAGCTAGAAGAAGAAGAAAAAAACATTCTGGAAGAATCGGATGATGAAGAGGAGCTCCTGTGGCTAAAGTTAATATGTTTGTTGTTGTTGTAGTAACAGGACGTGAGCTACTAATCCCACTTCCCGGCTCTGATGTCCGATCAAACTTCTGAAAACCATCTCTTGGTGCCGCCCCCGAGCTTTTTTTAATCCAGAATTATAAATCAGGCTCATTAGATGATTTCATTTTCCAAGAACTAAACTTCATCTTCTTTTGAAAAATAGGCTCAAACTACACGCTGGAGGAGAAAAATAATATTATTCAGTCTCGTCCTGCTGCGAACCGGTAACTTAAAGTGTGTGTGTGTGTGTGTGTGTGAGACCAAACCGCCGGCCGCACACTTAAAGCTCCTGCACCCATAATGAAGATGCACGTAGAGCTGATGGAAAGTGTGTCTTTCAGTTGGAGCTTTAATCAGCGCGTGGCTTCATGTCTCCTCGTCTTCCTCCTCGCCACAAATACCCACGTTTTATTTCCTCCGTTTCTTCCCCCTCCCTTCACCTTCAGCTCGGCTCTCCGATGACCTTTGAATAATAAACATCTCTGATGAAGGTGGGACCGCCTGGCTCTGCTCTCCAGAGCTGTTGTGACAGATCTGCAATAACAGCCGACGGAGTTCCAACACAAAAGGTGTTTGGAAAAGCAAAAGCAGCTAATTCGCCGCCACAGACCTCGACTCACGCGGAAAAAAAACGACGGTCAAAACTTTTTTTCTCGTGAGGTCAGGTTGCATTAAGTCTCACCGAGTAGTAAAACACAAGCCAGCAGCAGCAGCCTGGAGGCGATGAGCTCATGCACGTAGTTCCTGGCCAGCAGCGCTGGTGCACTCTGGGGGATTTGAAGCAAAGTTGCATAAGAGAGCGAGAGTGAAATATGATTTATGTGGCGTGCTGCGAAACCCAACGTTTAAGTCGGATCGTAAAAACGACGGTGTGTCATCGCATTGCTATGCGGCGAGCGCGCCGGAGGAAGTAACGGCATCAGTTCGGGGGGGGTTTAGTTTTTTGGGAAACCCCAAATAAATATATATATATATATTATTTGTATATATATATAGAGAGAGAGAGAGATAGAGAGATATTGTGCATGTGTTTGTGTGGAGGTGTCACAAGCACAAAGCAACTTGTGTGTTGACGTTTGCTTCATATTAATGACTGAGAGTATTTTTAACTTGTATTTCTCTTGTTTGTGTTTACATGGAAACTGAAGTGGGCATAACTGAAATTGATAGTTGCCCCTCTGAGACCGGAGTGTGTGTGTGTGTGTGTGTGCCTTTTTTCTCATGCACATACATATATATAAAGTCCTGCATCTCTATGGAAAAGGCACCAAGAGAGAACTAGAACACGTCTTTAGTGCAGAATGACACAGTTATTATGACATGAATCATAAAAAAGGAAAAAACGCAAGTTGAATTTCTTTGATAATTTCTTTTACAAAAAATGTAAAACAATGACATTTATACATACAACATTTGTTAAGTGTCCACAAGTGTTACCAATAATGTAAGAAATAATAGAGGCTCCATCTGCCCGATATATATGAAAAATTCACATGTTTACAGCCTGAAGTTCAGTCAAAGTTTCAAAACATTTTGTCACGTGACTGTCGGTCTCAGATTAATCGATCAGTTGCGCTGAAGAGCTCAGCATTTAATGTTTTTCACAGAATCTAGTGAAAGCAAACGGTTTATTTGGGGCGAGATTTTTAAATGAGACTGTTTTGGATGAAATATCACAATTTCAAGCCTTGTTTTTGGATACTTTTTTTCTGACGGTGGTGTTCAAGAACCGCCGGAAAGATGAAAATCTGCAGATTTTAAAAGGGATTCAGAGGGTTAAAAAAACAATAGACTTTTAAAAGTTCCAAAATGGTGGCTTCCAGGTTTGAATTGCTGTTAACTACCTTCACACACACACACACACACACAGTGTAATCCCTCTCGGGGTTTCCATCCATGGCTACGGCGCTCTGCTTTGTAAATAGTCGTGTTTGTTGACGGCAACACAGAAGCCGGTCGGTGGTCCCGGTGGTCACGTGACCTCCGGGACGCCAGCTGGCCGTCAGCGTGCCTCTCTCACTCCGAGGACACGTTCAGATATCTTTGATGTCGATGTGGAAACGAATAACATTTGAATGTGTTTCTGTTCCTCAGCGCAAAAATACATCGACCCCGATGAACGTTCTGTTATCGTCTTTCAATCCCTCTTGTTTCTCTTTAAAGTTACGATAAGGAACTTTTTAACTGCGTATGAAACAGTCCCGATGTAATAAGAGCTTTATTAAACATTATCACAGAAGAATAGGAAAAGAAAACAAAATATAAACAATGGAGTAATAAGTATTAAGGGTATAAGATGTGATAAGAAGAGATGTATAAGACTCAAGTAAGAAAAATGTAGTAAAATGTAATAAAATAAGTGAACTAGAGTTAACATCTAAATATATATATATATATATATATATATATATATATATATATATATATATATATATATATATATATATAATACAAAATTAAATATAGTGTATAAGTAATACGAACACAGTTCCCCCATAGAAACTAAAATAGTTTTCTAAAGGGACCCTGCTGCTCAGAGACACTACCACTATCGACCACAGGGGGCGCCAGAATCAACACAAAAAGAAGCTTCCTGATCGAGTCCCAGCTCAAGGATTTCCCCAAAGAAGTCTGTCTCCTCTCCAGCTGAAAACCCTCAACTCAATCTCTTCTAATCATCCACATAAAGACCTTCTTCCTCTTCATCACGTTATCTGAGGATTCTGTCCCTGAATAGTTGAGCGCTGACGTAAAGATTACCAAAGTATACATTTTCCAAGACCGGCGTAATCCCACATTTCTCTGAAGCAGCATCCCTCCCGCATGTCGTACACTATAATTTAAAAGCAGGCGTCCAAATACTACTTACACCCATCGCTGACTTTATGAGGAGGTGGTATTCATGTCGGATCCACCAAGGTTGCTTCTTTTTAAACCACACGGTAACGCCCGCTGACACCGGGATTAGGCTCTGAGTTAGTAACGAGGAGGCCAGATGTGTCTGTGTTTAGATGTCACGATGTCAGAGCCCCGAGCAGAGCGACACGGGGAAAGGTCAGCGAGACGGGTTCCCAGACTGTTAAACAGCGAGAAGTCCGTCTGCCTCGGCGGCTCACACTCCCTCAGACGCACACTCACGCGCGGTGGAAAGACAACACAACTCCTGATTTACTGGCTCTCCAGGGCCGTGATAAAACTCATCCTGGATGACCTCATTTGTACGGATGGAACAGACAGACGCCGGCTGTGTGTGTGTGTGTCTGTGTCTGTGTCTGTGTGTGGGTGTGTGTGAGAGTTTTCATGTGTTTTGGTTATTGAAAAAAAAGAAGACACAACCCATTGTCCTGTTTTTCTGTTTGTCTCGTCTCTGGTTCATTTAAAGTGGCTTCTCCTAGGATTATGAAGTAAGTGTTGATTGCTCAATGCAGTGGTTGTAGGACAATGACACCATCGGCGGTTCGATTCCCTATAAACCTCGGCTTTCGCCATGCAGTCTCCTGTCTGGGGTAAACAAACAAAACTGGAATGTATGACACAACAGAGGTGCGTCACTTTGGTTTTCTATTGGTAGCAGTTACCAAAGAGTATCAACCAAAGATCTTTGAGGTCACAAAACGATCGACTGTATATAAGAAGTGGACGTAGTTTGTGGACAAATGTTTTGAAGCCTTGAGTTCGATTTTGCAGTCACCATCTTGGATTGTGGCCGTATTCCATATTTGGAAAGCCGAGGTGTGACGTAGAGACCCCGTATACAGCTGTGTTAGTGGAAGAGAGACCTGTCAATCACTTTGTAGCCCCGCCCGAAAGCATTGCCTGATTTTAAATCTGCTAACGCTGCATTTTCTCTAGTGTCCACCAGGGGGTGACTCCTCTGGTTGTATAGAAGTATATGCTTCATGTGTTAAAGCTGCATTCTCTCTCCTGACCACCAGGGGGCGACTCCTCTGGTTGTATAGAAGTCTATGCTTCATGTGTTAAAGCTGCATTCTCTCTCCTGACCACCAGGGGGCGACTCCTCTGGTTGTATAGAAGTCTATATAAATGACTCTACTTCTCTTGATGTATTCCCTCAGTAAACATTGTAAACATGAGTTTATGTCTCAATCTCTAGTTTCAAGTCTTCTTCAATACAGCATGATGTTCATTTAGTAAATTATGGTCATTTAGAGTCAAACAGACCATAAAGCAGGGGACGCTTTAGGGGCGGGGCTACAGGGTGATTGACAGGTCTCTACCAGAGACATATACGGCGTCTCTACGTCACTCCTCCTCAGTCCAGATACGGTCACTTCCTGTTCAGTGGTTGCAAAAAACGACAAAATGGCAACGGTCGTAATCCAAGATGGCGACGGCAAAATTGTCGAACCCAAGGCTTCACAACATCAGTTCCACAAACCAACGGGTGACATCACCATGACTACGTCCACTCTTTACATACAGCCGGTGGCTGTTTTATTTCTCAGCTTCAGACAGAGTCCCGAACACAAAGAGACGCCATCCGGCCAAAGGCGCCGCATTGACCAGTCGAATTCATGCACTTCACAACCCACGAGGAAATGTTTGGCCATCACGGAGATGTTGACCTCCTGGATCTTATTTCATCGTCTCAACTTCACCTGAAGAAACACACCCTCGTGTTTGCGCCTGGAAACAAAATGGTGAATAGAAGACTGTAAAGAAACACAATAGAGGACAGTAAAGAAACACAATAGAGGACAGTAAAGAAACACAGTGTAAAATATTCTCCTTTTAAACTGTGCTGATGAAACAGATTCACTTTTCATTATGAAGTTCACACTATTTATCTAGGGAAACAATAAAGAAACACAGAGGACAGAGGACTGTAAAGAAACAGTAGAAGTCTGTAAATAAATACAGTAGAAGACAGTAAAGAAACACAGTAAATAAACAAAGTAGAAGACAGTAAAGAAACAACGGTAGAAGACTGTAAATAAATACAGTAGATGACTGTAAAGAAACACAGTAAAGAAACACAGTAGAGGACAGTAAAGAAACACAGTAGAAGACAGTAAAGAAACACAGTAGAAGACTGTAAATAAATACAGTAGAAGACAGTAAAGAAACAAAGTAGAAGACAGTAAAGAAACACAGTAAAGAAACACAGTAGAAGACTGTAAAGAAACACAGTAGAAGACAGTAAAGAAATAGTAGAAGACAGTAAAGAAACACAGTAGATGTCTGTAAAGAAACACAGTAAAGAAACACAGTAAATAAACAAAGTAGAAGACAGTAAAGAAACAACGGTAGAAGACTGTAAATAAATACAGTAGATGACTGTAAAGAAACAAAGTAGAAGACAGTAAAGAAACACAGTAAAGAAACAAAGTAGAAGACAGTAAAGAAACACAGTAAAGAAACACAGTAGAAGACAGTAAAGAAACACAGTAAAGAAACACAGTAGAAGACAGTAAAGAAACACAGTAAAGAAACACAGTAGAAGACAGTAAAGAAACACAGTAAAGAAACACAGTAGAAGACAGTAAAGAAACACAGTAGAAGACAGTAAAGAAACACAGTAGAAGACAGTAAAGAAACAGTAGAAGACAGTAAAGAAACACAGTAGAAGACAGTAAAGAAACATCTCAAAAGCAGGTCAGAAATTGAGCTTCAACTCCAAACGTTTTTATTTTTTTACGACTTTGCACCCCTGAGTGATGCAACACGAGCAGACAATAATTATTACAGCACAACATAGAATTTGACCTTTTCTCACATGTCTATGCTTTCCCTTGTGTAACTCTTCCTCCTTACGTTGTGGTATAAATCAGTGAAGCTGCAGCAGCCTGCAGGACGGGGGGTCAGCGGCGGGTCGATCCAGAAGAGTTTCCACCTCCCCGTGTTAACAGGTCCCACCGTGAGTCACGGGACTACATGACTCCTCTCAGAGATACGACTTTACTCATCGTCTTGTCTGGGAGAAAGTGGGATTTACGGGCTCTCGCAAAACACCTGCAGAGTGTTATGCTCAGTCCAGATCCATTTCGATGATGTTTTTTATGTGTGCACGTGTATGCATATACCTGCATGGAGACCGTTGTGACATATATATTAAAATAGATATACTGCGGAAAAATTGCAGGTGTGTCCGTCACCTGGAGGAGATTTACTCTGGTTGAGGGAAGTGGAGGTAATAAGCAGGTAGAGGACAGGGAAAGGGAAGTTTTATTGGTGCGTTTTACAGCTTGGTTTTGAAGCCTTGAGTTCCACAATGTGGCCGTCGCCATCTTGGCTTTTTGCAACCACCAAGGAGCGACGTAGAGACGCTGTATACGTCGCTGGTGTCGACCTGTCAATCACCTTGTAGCCCCGCCCCTAAAGCGTCCCCTGCTTTATGGTCTGTTTGACTCTAAATGACCATAATTTACTAAATGAACATCATGCTGTATTGAAGAAGACTTGAAACTAGAGATTGAGACATAAACTCATGTTTACAATGTTTACTGAGGGAATACATCAAGAGAGAAGTAGAGTCACTTATATAGACTTCTATACAACCACAGGAGTCGCCCCCTGGTGGTCAGGAGAGAGAATGCAGCTTTAACACATGAAGCATAGACTTCTATACAACCAGAGGAGTCGCCCCCTGGTGGTCAGGAGAGAGAATGCAGCTTTAACACATGAAGCATATACTTCTATACAACCAGAGGAGTCGCCCCTGGTGGTCAGGAGAGAGAATGCAGCTTTAACACATGAAGCATATACTTCTATACAACCAGAGGAGTCGCCCCCTGGTGGTCAAGAGAGAGAATGCAGCTTTAACACATGAAGCATAGACTTCTATACAACTAGATGAGTCACCCCCTGGTGGTCAGGAGAGAGAATGCAGCTTTAACACATGAAGCATAGACTTCTATACAACCAGAGGAGTCACCCCCTGGTGGTTAGGAGAGAGAATGCAGCTTTAACACATGAAGCTTAGACTTCTATACAACCAGATGATTCCTCTCCTGGTGGTCAGGAGAGAGAATGCAGATTTAACACATGAAACATAGACTTCTATACAACCAGATGATTCCTCCCCTGGTGGTCAGGAGAGAGAATGCAGCTTTAACACATGAAGCATAGACTTCTATACAACATCTATATTGTATTTGGGTGGAGGCAGAATTCTCAGAGGAGAACATTTAAAAAAAAGAAAGAACATTTAATCAAAACTATCGTAACAACGACGGCTATTTCCCTCAAACAGAAGAAGAATTTCCCCAAAATGATCCTCTGTTATTAATAATGCAAAGCATGAGCGTAGGAGGGACTAGTGTGCAAACTTTAGTTCACGTATAAATGGTTAAAGTGCCTGAAACATGAAAGCTGACTCAAGCGGATGCACTCAGCCGAGAGACAGTGAGCAGATCGAGGGAGACGCACAGCGAATGGCCCTGATTAGATAGGTGTGGAAGTGGACGGGCCCTCAATGTCAACAGTGCCGAGCATGCTGGGAAGGACGTGACCTCAAGAAGTGGAAGGGCTTCGGGAAGTGAACTGCACACGCGGATCAACAAGCAGCGACTCTTAAAACATCAGCGTTTCTTGTCTGCTCGTCCGTGACGTCCTCACCGCGGACGGGAATTCGCGCCAAAAAAAACACCTGCTAACCGACCAGAGTAAGAACACGCGCGCATTGTGAGAAAGACTTGTGAATTTTTCCCAGGAGCCATTGAGCAACACTGATTAATGATGGCTGACTGGTAGTGTATGTGTGAGATGATGTCATTGAGCCACACTGAGCCAAAACACATGTCGGTCATATCCATCAATTGTTCGTTTTTCTGCTATCTGCACACACACACGCACACACACGCACGCACACGCACACACACACACACACACACACACACACACACACACACACACACACACACACACACACACACACACCATGCATGTTGCCAGATCGGCCCTTCGGCGTGACATCACCCTTTTCCTCATCCAGGCCCTCGAGCCGAACGAACACACACACACACACACACACACACACACACACACACACACACACACACACACACACACACACATACACTCACACACACACACACACACACACACACATACACACACACACACACACACACACACACACACACACACACACACACACACACACACACACACACATACACTCACACACACACACGCTCACAATCAAACCGCTCACTCACCCACGCAAACACAAGAATGAGGCATTTCTTCGTCAGAGCTAAAAGTTTGGAGAGAAAACATAATTAGCTGCAGAGAAAAAGCTAAATAGAACAAGAGATTAAAATTCTGATTAATTTCATGTTTAAGCTTTGATTTTCAGCGCTGTACTTTGTAAACACGTTGGTCGCCATATTATAATAATAATAAATAATAACTTTACTTATACAGCACCTTTAAAAACATAGTTTACAAAGTGCTTTGACAGACAAAGCAAAGCAAAAAAAACAGATAGAATAAAATGAGGCGCTATATCAACAGGAAGCAAGATAAACTGAACAAGGCAAACACTCATGAAACTGTTCCAAAAATTCAAGTAATGAATAATGCAAAGTTCCATGTAATGGAAACAGTTACACCCAAAACATACATGTGATGTCAGATTAAAGTATGGAAAAATAAATCTCATGTGAAAAACAGAAATGTATATTTTACCGCGAGACATTCAGAGACCTTCAACGCCAACACATTCACAAATATGATTATTATACTTTTTTTTTTAAACCAGGATGGAAACGGGCATTTTATTGACAGTAAAATGTTCATTACTGAACAACACAAAACCATAATAAAACATAACTTAAGAGTAATTCCACATTGCCAACACGACAGATTAAATATAATATAATATATATATATATATATATATATATATAATATATATTTATGAACTGCCCCGCTAACCCTGTAAACACGTATCCAGACGATCTTTAGAAAGAGCCTCTTTATACCATATTTAATAAACCCTCGCAAGAGGTTTGAAAGCTTACTAAAATATGAAATCCTATCATTTCAAAAGAGTTCATGTTGTGGATGAGGAGTAACTGTCGACACCAATGCAGGTCCGGCTGGAGCTGGTGGAGCGTAAACCGAAGCGCTCTGATATACGACATAATATCACATAATGACACGGTCGGCTAATGACAGGCCCTCCAGCAGGCGGACGCTCTGCCAGTAACATCGTTAGCCGGGTAGTGCTAACGTTTGCAGCTGACGTCAGATAGGCACTTACACTTGCTGGTGTGTGTCTTTTTTGGAAGTGTTTTAGAAAAAGAAAGCACTTCTGTTTAGATACCCAAAGAGAGACGTTCTCACCACTGTTTAAATTACGGTCGCGAGCAATTTCTTGAGCAATTTCTTTTTCGGAAGCCGGAGTTCAACACAAATGTGCAGGACCGTCGTCCTCTTCCTAGGTCGCCTACTTCGTCCACTTTGCCAAAACACTCGTGGAACTTAATAAGATTCGGAACAAAGCACGACAAAAATTATTGCAAATTTGCACTAAATGTCTTTCTCTTTTCGCTCTGCCTCTCTCGGCTCCATGTGCACTTCATTAAAGTCTTTGAAGTGTCAATGACATCATCACTTGGCTGCCGTCTCCGTGGCCTTGTTTAGGCCTGACAGGTTCCCATGGAAACTCTGATGTCATTAAGACGGGGTTGAGGTGAGTAGATGTTTTTCGGGCCGTTTCTTTGGGGTGAAACGGGACGTCTGTTGACACGCTGGGTGCCGGACTGGTTTCAACACCCGTCTGTCAACCTGGAGATCGACCTGCCGCTGGTTCTTAAGTCTCACTGTCGGCTTTCTCCCGGCAGACATGTCAGAAGCCGAGCTGTCCTGGATTTACAGAGTCAGAGAGTTAAAGCGCTGGAAGAAACCGCACCAAACGACCGAGAATCCTCTCACAAGGAGCAAATACTGCTGCCAAGAAATCCATTTAAAACTCTGTGTCTGGTTTCCACCTTCAACCCAGCAAAAATAAAATGAGGAAGATGATGCAATAATATTTTAAGAAATATTATCGCAGAGAGGCGATGAGCATAAAGTCCAGTGTTGACAACTTGATTTAGCTTCTCAGAGCCTCTTCGTGACTTCATCTCTCGAAAGTGTTTATTCAGACAATCAGGGGTAAAAATAAATTGAAATATATTAAAATATAATATTTTGCTCTCAGGTCTGAAACTTTCTCTAGATTAGAGTTTTTTAAGAAAGTGGTAGACTGTATAAACACAGCTGTCATGCCACCTGCTCTCACCCTCTGTTCTGAGCGTTTATGCTAAGCTAAGCTTCATATTTACCGTCTCTCGTCCAGAGAGCCAATAATCATCTTTCCTAAAATGTTGACTTCAATGCATTACAAAAGCTCAAAAGAGTTAGATTATTATCAAAGCAAAAGGGGCCAGTCTCCAATATTATTATAGTGAAAGTGATAATTAGATGCTGTAGATCCCTAAAAAAGGAGGCGCATCAGCTTCAGATAAATAATATGTAAATAGCTGTTTCTCACTACATCTTCATCCTTATTGTGCCTCACATGAAACTGACCCAGAACAGCTTTAATTTTTTTTAATTCTTCAAATGATTAACATCATTAATTATTAAAAATACTTAACTTCACTCAATCAAAGCTAGACTTCGCACAGATACGCTTAACATATAGAACTATGTTATATATTAAATATAGCAAATATAGTTACGATAAGAAAATACAACTTTTAATTATTCTTTTGCAAAATATATATATATATGTCCAATATACCAGTAACACATATATTAACTTATTATCTATGTCTATCCCAAGGGTTTCCTGTATATTATACCTTTTTAATTATTCAAATAGGCCTTGTGGTTGAGGTGATAATCAGAATTTAGTACAGGTATATTAACCATTCGGATTTTCGGAAAACAGGGCTTGATGCCATAAGGCCAAAATAAAGTTGCGATGATAGTCCGGGTGTCAATTTTTTCGGATCGCCTTTGAAAACGTGCCACGGAGAGATTGCTCGGAGAAGTTTGTGCAACCATTTGGTTGCATCCCTTTACCAGACAGCTTATTGTAGCACACTGGGAACCAAACATGAGTAGTACTGAAAACAAAGTGCAGCCCTGGGATAAAAGCATTCAGACGTGCAATCACATCACCTGCATGGATCTAATCACCTGAAAGAACAAGCCACGTCTAAAATGTAATATGTGTAGCTGTATTGTTTCGCAGCCGGACTCATATCATGTCCAGCTAACAGTTCTGCATTCCTCTAGCAAAGTTTGCATCTGTAAAGTGTGCACGTGTGAGTTTAAAGGAAGCATATTGGACATATATGTGTTGTTTACAGCGGCGGTGACGTACGAGCGAACTCAGAGCCCTCTTGTTAATGTTTACGGTCTGTAACCAGCCGTCAGAGAGCGAGTGTGTGTGCGCGTGAGTTTTACCTGTCTTCTGGGGACACGCTCACATTGTGAGGACCGTACGTCCCCATAATCTAAATCATAACATTTTAGGGAGACGACTGGTTTTAGGGTTAGGGTAAGGTTAGGATTGGAGTAAATCTCCAAGAAATTAATGTAGTCAATGTAATGTCCCCAAAAGTCATGAAAGCAAAACTGTGTGTGTTTTATGTGTGTCCCCTCACCCCCTTTAAGAGACGCTGTATTGGGGAATGTGGATAATGACGTGGAGGAAATTAGAGAGGACCATGGCAGAATGCGGTTGAGTTTGGCATCGTTAGCTGCACAGTTGCACGATGTTCATACGAGCGGGCCTATAATTAACAGCTTAATTATAAACAGCTAATTCCCTGATGACCCTCTATCAAACATAATTCACTTAAATGCAGAGGACTGAAGTCTCCTTTCATGTTGCCACATGTGAACTGATGCCAAAGAAATGTGTTGAAATAAAACCGTTGGCAACACTGAGGAAGAAACAAAACAAAGTTGAATAGAGAAAGAGAGAGTTGTTCTTCCTTATCGAATTTGAATAGATTTACATCTGTCATTTCCATTATTCCAGATAGCATGTAAATGTGAAAATCGTCTCTGCAAGTCAGTTCAATGACAACGCAAAATGCACACTGTCGGCACAAGGTATATCTTAAATAAAAAGACAATAGTTATGACCTTCCTCTCTTTAACTTGATAGTTTGTGATGATGCTGAATCATAAAACCATCATCCCATTTTCCTCTGAATACAAAAAGGTGCATTTGATTGGTTTCGTCTTCACATGTTTGACGTCTTATGAACCGTATCGTGCAGTCATCATGTTTCTCGTTAAAAAAAAAGCCACGGAGAGGACACGGTGTGAGAACGCTTCGTCACGTCAGATTGCGTCATCCATTTGTGTTCGTCTGATCTTGTTTTGACGTGTTGTGCAACACTTCGTGCACCTGAAGGCATCAAGAGATTCCGGCTTGAACTGATTAGATCTGAGATCTTTCAGTTTTGTTTCCCTGTTGTCACGTCATGTTCCAGTGAAATATGTCACAGAGCTACATCTGAAGTTTAACCCAAACGTGTCGAAGCCAATTAATAAATAAATAAAGCCAAGCCGTCATTATAAGTACTTTTTACCATATATTTTATGTCACACCTTCACTTTCTATAAAACATGCAGAATGCATTGATATTCTGTGGCTCAACTACAAGTAATTATAGCTTTTTTAAACACATTTCTGCGTGGAACATAGCTAAGTGAGCTAGCTAGTTAGCTTGCAAGCTAAGCTAACGGCTATGTTGGTGACGTACATTGACGTAGAAAACGTAATGATACTATGACAAACTGAGACTTTCTTGACGGGCAAAATTATCTTTTAAAATTGACAAACACCATATCTGTAATTAAAGGGATCAAATAAATTAGTTATTGAACGAGTTCACTGATGCTAATCGTTCCTCTTTGAATACTTTTCTAAAACTAATTTTCCAGCCTTCCACGTGTGACGTTAGTCTCTACTATCTCACCTGACATCTTAAGGAGGAAGGCTCACTTTTAAATTAGCTTAAAGGAAACGGTGTCCGGTCCATATTGAATCAAGTCAATAAGTGGAAATAGCCTACAGTCTTCTTCTGTAGTCTTAAAGCCCGTTTCCCCCCCGATCGGTTGGGAGGTTATAGAATGCCATAAATGAGGAAACTATAGTGGCTTTCTTTACTTTTTGCAGATGTTTGGCTCCTGACAGCCGTGATATATTTTTGTCCATAAGTGTGCTGTATATCGCAAACCCCAAATGTCCCCCAGGCTCCTGCGTGACCTAATCCACACTTAACCACCTCGCACAGTGGAAGACGTGCGTTTGCAAATGTCTCTCCAATGTCAACACATAGTTTTACTGGTTGAGGACCAGATGAGAATACAAAAAACTAATGTGTGTGACCTCTCACACTGGTCGTTTACAACCCCAGGGCTGCACCGAGGGAGCCGGCGTCGGTATCAAAACAATGGAAACCAGGATTGTGGGAGGAGGTTCAGGGAGAGAGCCGGAGACCTATTGTTGTGATGACAACTGAAGTTATTTAATTTCATACCGCTGTGGCTCACGGGGGTCTTACCACGTTACTGACTCATTGTTACTGGAAAGCAGGGGTTCTCAAACTGGGGCCGGGCGGCGGGGAATTTCAGGGTGCCTGAAGCAAAAATGAGGATTAGTTTCATTTTACTGTATTCAAGCTTAAAGGAGCAAATATACCAACTTCAGAGCATCAATATAGCAGCAGACAACCGGTTCCCCCTCAGGTAAGTGCTGTTAGCTCGTCAGCACGTATTACGTAGTTTGTACCGTTAGCGTTATTAGCTACGAGCCGCCGTCTCAGGTGTCGCCATGTTGAGAGCCTGTTAGAGGCAATCATAATGGTCCCAATCTCCCGTTATTTACCGTTGATTTAATACATGGCATAACATATGGTAGCGTCCATTCATTGGTTGCAATGGTGACTGTATGTTGATTTGTGGACTGCCGTTTTGAAGACTCAATCACCTTGTAGCCCCGCCCCTAAAGCGTCCCCTTCTTTATGGTCTGTTTGACTCTAAATGACCATAATTTACTAAATGAACATCATGCTGTATTGAAGAAGACTTGAAACTAGAGATTGAGACATAAACTCATGTTTACAATGTTTACTGAGGGAATACATCAAGAGAAGTAGAGTCATTTATATAGACTTCTATACAACCAGAGGAGTCACCCCCTGGTGGTCAGGAGAGAGAATGCAGCTTTAACACATGAAGCATATACTTCTATACAACCAGAGGAGTCGCCCCCTGGCGGTCAGGAGAGAGAATGTGGCTTTAACACATGAAGCATAGACTTCTATACAACCAGAGGAGTCGCCCCCTGGTGGTAAGTAGAGAGAATGCGGCTTTAACACATGAAGCATATACTTCTATACAACCAGAGGAGTCGCCCCCTGGCGGTCAGGAGAGAGAATGCAGCTTTAACACATGAAGCATATACTTCTATACAACCAGAGGAGTCGCCCCCTGGCGGTCAGGAGAGAGAATGTGGCTTTAACACATGAAGCATTGACTTCTATACAACCAGAGGAGTCGCCCCCTGGTGGTAAGTAGAGAGAATGCGGCTTTAACACATGAAGCATTGACTTCTATACAACCAGAGAAGTCGCCCCCTGATGGTCTGTAAAGAGAATGCTGCTTTAACACATGAAGCATATACTTCTATACAACCAGAGGAGTCGCCCCCTGATGGTCTGTAAAGAGAATGCTGCTTTAACACATGAAGCATTGACTTCTATACAACCAGAGAAGTCGCCCCCTGATGGTCTGTAAAAAGAATGCTGCTTTAACACATGAAGCATATACTTCTATACAACCAGAGAAGTCACCCCCTGATGGTCTGTAAAGAGAATGCTGCTTTAACACATGAAGCATATACTTCTATACAACCAGAGGAGTCGCCCCCCGGTGGTCAGTATAGAGAATGCAGGTTTTAAGACAACATCGGCTTCACTCGGCAGAACCGAAAGGTTGCCGCCTGATTATAACTGTAATAAAACTACAAACCACACAATGTCACACTGCTACAGCAGCACAATATTTGATGAACAAGACATCAAATACACATCTTATTCCCCCTTTTTAGGAGCATTGCAACACGTTTGAAATGTAGCTATTGTTAGTTTATTAATCATGTCTTCAGCCATGTTACAGTGTGTTAAAAGGATACGGCAGACTGCTCTTGTGACAGAAAGTGACTCTCTGTTACGTCTGCGGTTCTAAATGGAGAATCTCAGTGCAGGTGTTCTCATTGGCACATCGCTCTGTTTCTGCCAGTAAATTACTAATATATTAAAGTGTCATTTAATTACAGATCATAAATTTCACCCGTCAACCAAAGCTACCTGCTGCTGAACTGGATCAGAGAATTACTGTCGGACCATATCAACATATCCTCGTACAACAATATGATGTCTTATGAAAAAGTTTCTCCTCCAGTTAGGTTAAATAAAAGATTATGAAATACTTAGTTAGGTTGAGGCAACAAAACTCCTGGGAAAAGATGGCGGTTTGGGTTATAATAACTACGGCAGTGCGATGACATAAGTACGCAAATTAATTAACGCGTGGAACTTACATTTTGACATTTTAAAACCCACAGATGGCGGATGAAGCCGATACCCGTGACCTCTGACCTCGACGTGGTCGGTTGCCGTCTGAGTCTCGTACCCCCAGCAGACTCACATGAAACCCCGGAGGGCGTTGAGTAAGTGTGTGAGAGAAAGAGAGTCGGAGAGGTGGGGGCAATATGTTCTGGTAAATCACCTCCTCATCTCCCTGCTGCACACTCCGTAACACACACACACACACACACACACACACACACACACACACACACACACACACACACACACACACACACACACACACACACACACACAGACACACATGCACAGACACACACACACACACACACACACACACACACAGACACAAACACTCACAGACACACACACACACACACACACACACACACACACACACACACACAGACACAAACACTCACAGACACACACACACACACACACACACACAGACAGACAGACAGACACACATACACACACACATGCACAGACACACATGCACAGACACACACACACACACACACACACACACACACACACACACACACACACACACACACACACACAGACAGACAGACACACATACACACACACATGCACAGACACACATGCACAGACAGACAGACACACATACACACACACATGCACAGACACACATGCACAGACACACACACACACACACACACACACACACACACAGACACAAACACTCACAGACACACACACACACATGCACAGACACACACACGCACACACACACACACACACACACACACACACGCGCAAACACACACACACACACACACAAAGGTACAGAGACACACACACACAAGCACAGACACACGCACACACACACACACAGACACACACAGACAGACACACACCCACATGCACGCACACAAACATACAGAGACACACACACAGACACACAAACAGACACACACACACACACACACACACATACTGTTGACAGTAAGCAGGAGGTTGGAATGTCTAAGTATTTGCATGAGTGTGTCTGTTGCACACACACAGACACACACACACACAGACACACACACAGACACACACACTTGCTATCTGGTGTTGAATGTTTGCTCGGTTGGGGTCCGGTTACGAGGGGGAGGTGGTGGTCCTCAGCAGCCGAGAGCTCGTCTGTGTGTGTGTCTCAGTGTGTGTGTCTGTGTGTGTGTGTTCGTCTCATGCTGCGTTCAAGCACACTACAGTAGGATGGAATAGATAATAGAAACACAGTGTTGTACACCTGTTGTATACACGTACTAAAAAAACACTTTACAACATGTAATAATCATCATATAAGTACTGGCTAATTTTGACATGCAAACAGTATGAGCCAGGGATCAAACCACCGACCTTCTGGTCCAAGATGACCCAATGAGCTGCAGCCACCTCAACTTTAACCTTAAAGTCACTATGAGGAACTTTAAGGTTGTGTTGATTCTGGCGACACCTGTGGACTAAAGTGGTAGTGTCTCTGAGCGCCTGGGTCCCTTTAAACCACCTCTCATTTTACTGCAGCAGGTCTATAGAGGACCAGGACTACACTGAGGTCTATAGAGGACCAGGACTACACTGAGGTCTATAGAGGACCAGGACTACACTGAGGTCTATAGAGGACCAGGACTACATGAGGTCTATAGAGGACCAGGACTACACTGAGGTCTATAGAGGACCAGGACTACATGAGGTCTATAGAGGACCAGGACTACACTGAGGTCTATAGAGGACCAGGACTACACTGAGGTCTATAGAGGACCAGGACTACACTGAGGTCTATAGGGGACCAGGACTACACTGAGGTCTATAAAGGACCAGGACTACACTGAGGACTATAGAGGACCAGGACTACACTGAGGTCTATAGAGGACCAGGACTAGACTGAGGTCTATAGAGGACCAGGACTACACTGAGGTCTATAGAGGATCAGGTCTACACTGAGGTCTATAGAGGACCAGGACTAGACTGAGGTCTATAGAGGACCAGGACTACACTGAGGACTATAGAGGACCAGGACTACACTGAGGACTATAAAGGACCAGGACTACACTGAGGACTATAGAGGACCAGGACTACACTGAGGTCTATAGAGGACCAGGACTAGACTGAGGTCTATAGAGGACCAGGACTACACTGAGGTCTATAGAGGACCAGGACTAGACTGAGGACTATAGAGGACCAGGACTACACTGAGGTCTATAGAGGACCAGGACTACACTGAGGACTATAGAGGACCAGGACTACACTGAGGTCTATAGAGGACCAGGACTACACTGAGGTCTATAGAGGACCAGGACTACACTGAGGACTATAAAGGACCAGGACTACACTGAGGTCTAGAGAGGACCATGACTACACTGAGGACTATAAAGGACCAGGACTACACTGAGGTCTATAGAGGACCAGGACTACACTGAGGTCTATAGAGGACCAGGACTACACTGAGGTCTATAGAGGACCAGGACTACACTGAGGTCTATAGAGGACCAGGACTAGACTGAGGACTATAGAGGACCAGGACTACACTGAGGTCTATAGAGGACCAGGACTACACTGAGGACTATAAAGGACCAGGACTACACTGAGGTCTATAGAGGACCAGGACTACACTGAGGACTATAGAGGACCAGGACTACACTGAGGTCTATAGAGGACCAGGACTACACTGAGGTCTATAGAGGACCAGGACTACACTGAGGTCTATAGAGGACCAGGACTACACTGAGGTCTATAGAGGACCAGGACTACACTGAGGTCTACAGAGGACCAGGACTACATGAGGGCTACAGAGGACCAGGACTAGTCAAAGTTCCTCGTAGTAACTTTAAGTTTAAATATCAATGCATTCTATCTGTAGTATAAATGTATCTATTTGTGTCTGTTTGCTACACGTTGAGCTTCTATTTGTATTCAACACTTCTCTTTCTTGTTAAAATCTTAATCCCGTTATGAATCACCTCCAGTGACACTAATCAGGTTATGATCCTGTGTGTAGTCGTGTATTTCTTTTTCCCAATAATAGGAAAAGAATGGGACGAGAGAAACACTGCAGCAGGGAAAGACAGAGGAGAGGAGGAGGAGGAGGTGGAGAGAGAGACGAGGAGTTCTCCTTCACACAGTTTACACAAGGCATGGCTCAAAAAGCCCCGCCTCCTTCCTCCTTCCTCCTCCTCCTCCTCTTCCTCCTCTCACATTTACTACTCTTTCCATGTTGTTTCTTCACTCCCACCTCCTCCCTTTCTCTCCTCCCTCCTCCGGGCCAGAAGAGAGAGAGAGAGAAAGAGGAGTGATCGACCTGAGAGTTTAAACAAACCAGAGAGCGCCGGCAGCGCAGAGCTCACACACACACACACTCACACTCCGCTCACACACACTCAGCTCTCACACACACTCATACAGCTGTTCGGCGCTTGAGGGAGAAACTCTGCAGAGCGAAGCCGAGGAGGTGAGTGAAGATTACCTCACCGCTGGGTTTTTATGGCAGTTATGAAGCTTAGCTGGCTGGAAAAAAGATGCACGCTTTCTCTTTCAATTGTTCATTTCAGCACAAATGAAAATGTCAACTGTAGCCGCTTCTTTTTCTTTCGTTTAGTTTTTTGTGTGTGTGGGATCTTTAAAAGAGTTTGACAGCCGTTCGGTCTTTTCATTTTTGTGCTTTCAGAAAAGAGTGAGACATCTGGACCTGACGAGCTAATTGACAGCTGGAGCTGAAGGATTAGGGATAAAACAAACCCGACCTTTCTCCCTCTCGGACGCCGGAGGTCGTCTGGAGAAAGGATGGAAGCCCCGACCCTGGCTGAGATGGGGGAGCCGTGTCACCCGGAGGGCGAGACGGTGTGCGCGGCGCTGGCCCGCTACGAGAGCACCCTGCGGGACGCCATCAGGGAGATCCACGTGGACGTCAGCGCCTTCAAGCTGGGCATGGAGCGCCGCCTGGAGGAGACGGCGGGCCCGGGCGGGCCCCTCGGACGAGCCGTGGCTCAGCTGCAGCAGGAGAACCGGCAGCTCCGGGGTCAGCTGGAGGCGCTCACCCTGCAGGTGGAGCTCCTGAGCGGGATGGCGTGCGACCGGAGCGCCTTCAACAACAACAACAACAGCAGCAGCAGCCACCACGGCGGTCAGAGTCACAAGAATCACCTCAGCGACATTCAGGAGATAAGAGAGGTGATCTACGGTAAAGGTGAGGCTCACACTCAGAGCCAGGCTCTCCTCCACATGCAGTCCTGCAGCCTGGGGGGTCAGGTCCAGTCCTGCGGCCTGGGGGGTCGGGTCCAGTCCTGCGGCCTGGGGGGTCAGGTCCAGTCCTGCAGCCTGGGGGGTCAGGTCCAGTCCTGCGGCCTGGGGGGTCAGGTCCAGTCCTGCGGCCTGGGGGGTCAGGCCCAGACCTGTGGCGGCCTCGGGACCCAGTCCGGTCCCGCGTCCCCGCCCGCCTCCTTCTCGTCTTCCCCGAGCTCCAGCAGTCCTCCCGTGGGCTCCAGAGTCTCCTCCGTGGTGACCGGCAGCAGCCCCTCCGCTCGCTTCTCCAGCCGAGCCACATTCGCCGTGTCCAGCAAGACTAACGTGAGTAGCCCACTGCATGCTGGGAGAGGAGAGACGGTGGAGGCTTTCATTGGAGGTCCCTTCACAGCGGTGTTATTGGTCTGATGTAGTCAGGTGAAGCCGAGTGAAGCCGATGCGAAAGTGTCTTAAACTTGCATTCTCTCTACTGACCAGCAGGGATTACTCCTCTGGTTGTATAGAAGTCTATGCTTCATGTGTTAAAGCCGCATTCTTTCTACCGACCACCAGGGGGTGACTCCTCTGGTTGTATTGAAGTATATGCTTCATGTGTTAAAGCTGCATTCTCTCTACTGACCACCAGGGGGCGACTCCTCTGGTTGTATAGAAGTCTATGCCTCATGTGTTAAAGCTGCATTCTCTCTCCTGACCACCAGGGGGTGACTCCTCTGGTTGTATAGAAGTCTATGCTTCATGTGTTAAAGCTGCATTCTCTCTCCTGACCACCAGGGGGCGACTCCTCTGTTTGTATAGAAGTCTATATAAGTGACTCTACTTCTCTTGATGTATTCCCTCAGTAAACATTGTAAACATGAGTTTATGTCTCAATCTCTAGTTTCAAGTCTTCTTCAATACAGCATGATGTTCATTTAGTAAATTATGCTCATTTAGAGTCAAACAGACCATAAAGCAGGGGATGAACGGGTAACGTCCACTTCTTATTTACAGCCGATGGCACACTCATAATCCACTCATCATTCCCAATATGACAACATTCAGAATTTAATACGCGTCATGTAAACAGAATATTCTGTTTGGATTTTCCGACTTTTTTCCGAATGGCGCGTTTTCCGATTACGATGTGTGACATTCTGATAATATTCAGGTTTTTAGCGCATTCTTTGGACACGTATACGGCGCATTCAGGATATGCGTCTTGCTTTTTACAGCAATTTGCAACGGCCAACAGTTTCTTGTGGGAAGGAGAAACAAACCTACTTTTAAACATTAGGAAGGACATGGGTATATTTTTGTACAAACAAAAACACAGTTGGTGTCTCCATGTGATGTTGATTGATCTGGTAGAAAACACCCCAGGCTGATATACTGGCTGTATGTCTTGCTGACAAAGCAAGAAAAGGTTTTCCGGGAATTAAGGTAACACTGACTATTATATGCACATGCTACGGTTCTGAAAAGTGAAGTCTATGCCTCATGTGTTAAAGCTGCATTCTCTCTCCTGACCAGCAGGGGGTGACTCCTCTGGTTGTATAGAAGTCTATGCTTCATGTGTTAAAGCTGCATTCTCTCTCCTGACCAGCAGGGGGTGACTCCTCTGGTTGTATAGAAGTCTATGCCTCATGTGTTAAAGCTGCATTCTCTCTCCTGACCACCAGGGGGCGACTCCTCTGGTTGTATAGAAGTCTATATAAATGACTCTACTTCTCTCTTGATGTATTCCCTCAGTAAACATTGTAAACATGAGTTTATGTCTCAATCTCTAGTTTCAAGTCTTCTTCAATACAGCATGATGTTCATTTAGTAAATTATGGTCATTTAGAGTCAACAGACCATAAAGCAGGGGACGCTTTAGGGGCGGGGCTACAAGGTGATTGACAGGCCGCTACCAGAGAATTATATGGCGTCTCTACGTCACAACTCCTCAGTCCTAATATGGTATCTTCCATTCATCGGAGCTAACATTAGCAGAATACGTTAGCACATCATTAAGTAGCGTTAGCACCTCTATGCTACGCTAGCCGCTAACCAATTTCTTTTTCATTTTAGCTTATTATTTTAGCCAATCATTCGTTACTTTTAACTCACTATTATTTAAACTTTTAGCTCGAGGTACAAGTACCCCTGGTTTAAAATCCACTGTTTCACGAGAACTGTCGACGTCTCAAGTCTCAAGGACGCTCATCCAATTTGTAGCCCGTGTCCTCCTGGGACGCACATGTACCGACCCGCCACTTAACTCTGTAACAGTGATGGAAATGTGATATACAAAAGCAGGTGGGCCGATCCCGTGAATTACGAGGTAATTTTCCTTGTTGGGAAACTACAGGGCCGCTGCGGTGAAGAGGGCTGAGTTTGGCGTTTGACTGAAGCGGCGCTGCGTTGCGGCCGCGTGGTTTGTTGTCATACGAGTCGCTCGGCTGTGTCACTGCGGTCGCACAATAGCCGTCCGCCAGGAGGCTTTTAAGGATTTATGAAGAGCGGTAACACGAGTCCGACGGGCTCCTGGGAGGTGAGGTCAGTGCGGTCCTCGTGGTTTTTCAGCGCCGAGTCAAATATGTGAAGTCAGCATTGTGAAATGTGGGCCGCGGTGTGGGTCGTTAGCGCTGTCATCCTCCAGTCCAGCTTTTAAGGAAACGTTGAGCTTCACGTCGACGATTACAGGGTTCCGCTTTGAAGAGATTTCCAGCCGCCGTTCTTGTGAAACCTTTTATAAACTTTACTGAATAGATAGATTTAAAAAAGAAGCTGTAAATCATTTAATTTCTTCGGAAGCTGACGATCTTTTTCTGGGTTGCGTCACAATTGGATGTATTTTCGTGTGTGTCTGGGTTACATTATATTGAATGAGTGCATCAGATGGTGACCAGATGGCCCGTGTCTGTGTTTCAGGACTCGTTTATTATCCCTGTAATGTTTCCCTGTCACCTCGGGATGCTGCTAGAGGAGGCGCATTGAACTTGGAGTCCCGTACAGTAGCTCCTTCAGCTCGACTCGCTTCTGATGACACCAGAAAGAGAATCTGCTGACCTCTATATACTCCGTGGTCCCCGCATCACTACATACAGCTGATGATGAGTGTGCAGTTTTTTTCTGTAAATATTTAGAAGACGTTTATGACAATCTAGATTTGAGTTTTCTTTTGTCTTCCCGTCCTCAGGTGGCTGAATATACATGCAGTGTTGCTGTGTTTGTAACTCAGAGCCTTCAGGGACCGCAGGAATTGTGATATTGGCAAGAATGAAGGAAAGAAAGTCCTTTAGAAGGCTTGCATTGTTTATTGTTGTTCAAAACAAGAGCTTTTAAACCAAAAAGAGGCCAAACACAGTGTTTCCATCACAATATGTCTTCTTGAGTTGACAAGCAATGTAATGGAGACACCAACTGTGTTTTTGTTTGTAGAAAAATATACCCATGTCCTTCCTAATGTTTAAAAGTAGGTTTGTTTCTCCTTCCCACAAGAAACTGTTGGCCATTGCAAATTGCTGTAAAAAGCAAGACGCATATCCTGAATGCGCCGTATACGTGTCCAAAGAATGCGCTAAAAACCTGAATATTATCAGAATGTCACACATCGTAATCGGAAAACGCGCCATTCGGAAAAAAGTCGGAAAATCCAAACAGAATATTCTGTTTACATGACGCGTATTAAATTCTGAATGTTGTCATATTGGGAATGATGAGTGGATTATGAGTGTGCCATCGGCTGTAAATAAGAAGTGGACGTTACCCGTTCATCCCCTGCTTTATGGTCTGTTTGACTCTAAATGACCATAATTTACTAAATGAACATCATGCTGTATTGAAGAAGACTTGAAACTAGAGATTGAGACATAAACTCATGTTTACAATGTTTACTGAGGGAATACATCAAGAGAGAAGTAGAGTCATTTATATAGACTTCTATACAACCAGAGGAGTCGCCCCCTGGTGGTCAGTAGAGAGAATGCAGCTTTAACACATGAAGCATAGACTTCTATACAACCAGAGGAGTCGCCCCCTGGTGGTCAGGAGAGAGAATGCAGCTTTAACACATGAAACATAGACTTCTATACAACCAGAGGAGTCACCCCCTGGTGGTCAGGAGAGAGAATGCAACTTTAACACATGAAGCATAGACTTCTATACAACCAGAGGAGTCGCCCCCTGGTGGTCAGGAGAGAGAATGCAGCTTTAACACATGAAGCATAGACTTCTATACAACCAGAGGAGTCGCCCCCTGGTGGTCAGGAGAGAGAATGCAGCTTTAACACATGAGGCATAGACTTCACTTTTCAGAACCGTAGCATGTGCATATAATAGTCAGTGTTACCTTAATTCCCGGAAAACCTTTTCTTGCTTTGTCAGCAAGACAAACAGCTAGTATGTCAGCCTGGGGTGTTTTCTACCAGATCAATCAACAGCGGTTGTATTTAATGCTGAAAGTAAACGGTAAAACCACAGACATGAAATCACATGTCAAACTGTTTTGCTTGACAAGTACCTCAAAGCCACAGTGGTGAACTTGAACGGCAGGAAACGATGAGATTTATTTCCAGGGTGAAATGTATGAGTCCAGTATTGAGATTGTCTTTTTTAATATATGTATTCTTAGAATATGTATTCTGTATTCTCGGTATTGTACACACTGTATTGTTCACAGTGTGATTTTGCACATTTTTGCAGCCAGTTTTAAAGATATTGAGGTCCTGATTCTCCAAAATGGTTCGTGCTGCAACAACAGCAGAGTGTTTAATATCAAAAGGTCTTGCACAGTATGTTCACATGCACACATTCAGGTACAGATAAGCCTCACAAAATAGTTTCACAAACACATGCATGCACACGCACACATTATGCAAATGATCTGTGCGCCATGCATCTTTAATTACCAAACTATGTGGCGGATACAACGGAGGAATTTTATCTTCTGTGAAATCATGTGGTCAGAGCTGAGCGACACAAGGGCACCTTTGTTTCTGTGTGTGTCTGCAGTGGGAGATCCCCGCTGTCAGCCACACACACCGCTGCAGAGACACACACATCGGATCAAACGCCAGAAAACACGGGGAGATGTAGGCGCACAAAGGTCCACTGTTTGTTGCTGCTCTGCTCACGTCGCGGTAATTAGCTTCTTCGTTCTTTGGGGGGGATTTTAACACGCTGTCGTTGGAATCATAATTAAAAGCTTGTTCTTCCGGCCACTTCCTCACCGGTCTGTGCAGCACAGCAGGTTGCGTGACGGTCAGGTCACGCATCTGTCGGTTGTCGAACACGAACACAACTGACTCTCAGGACGGAAGAAACAAATGCCAATGGAGAGTCAATTAGGATCCTTTTACGAGGTGAACACGCACGTTAAACTTACTATGCAACGGTCAGAGCCGACGACGTAGGTTTTAAAGAGAGACTAAGACCACTTATGGTGGGCGGGAAGGAGAAGCGGGTCGGTCCCATCGAACAAACGGGACTTTCAACCACGAGACAGGTGTTCAACACCGGGTGTCCCAAAGAGTTTATGTCGCTTTGTTGCCTAAAGCTTACGTTTGTGGTGTTTTTCTCAAACCTAACTTAACGGTTTTGTTGCCTAAACCTAACTTAAAGGTTTTGTTGCCTAAACCTAACTTAACGGTTTTGTTGCCTAAACCTAACTTTACGGTTTTGTTGCCTAAACCTAACTTAACCGTTTTGTTGCCTAAACCCTAATTCGGTGGTTTTGTTGCCTAAAACCTAACTCAGGTTTAGGCAACACAACCACTAACTTAAAGGTTGTGTTGCCTAAACCCTAATTTACAGACCTGCAAACTCATGAGGGGTGAAAAAGGTGACACCAGCAGGGGGCGAGTCAGTGCCGAACAGCGTCACTCGTCGAGAAGCTGACAAACTATGATCATTATGGGTTTTATTTCTTCTTTTGGCAATACCCAAGTGTACAAATATATATATATATATATATATATATATATATATATATATATATATATATATATATATATATATATACACTACCGTTCAAAAGTTTGGGGTCACCCAGACACATTTTCTGTTTCTTCGCAATTTCCTGCATGGAATTACCTTCATTTCTAAGAACAAGAACAGACTGGCGAGTTTTACATGAAAGTTCTCTTTTTCTGGCCATTTTGAGAGTATAATGGAACCCACAGATGTGATGCTCCAGATACTCAACTAGCTCAAAGGAAGGCCAGTTTATAGCTCCTCTCACCAGCATCACTGTTTTCAGCTGTGCTAACATAATTGCACAAGGGTTTTCTAATCATCCATTAGTCTTCTATGAGCAAACACAATGTACCATTAGAACACTGGAGTGATAGTTGCTGGAAATGGGCCTCTATACACCTATGTAGAGATTTCATTAAAAACCAGACGTTTCCATCTAGAATAGTCATTTACCATATTATTATTATGTTTAGGCAACAAAACCGTTAAGTTACTTAACGGTTTTGTTGCCTAAACATAACTCAGTGGTTTTGTGGCCTAAACCTAACTTTCCTTTTGAAACATAATGTCGTGCCTAAAAAGAAGTTCTGGGTGACACAAAAGACAACCTGACAATTTGTGTCTCTCTACACAAAACCAATATATTACTTGTATATTGTATATTTATTTCCTGACTATTTCACAATCTGCTGTGAGACTGTTGCTCCGTGAGGAAGACGCACAAAGTTCATCTCAAACGATCGACATGACGCACCATAATGGCTCCTCTCCAAGGTAAAGCTGCCACTGTGCACCTGCACGTGACACGCCAAGCTGTTTCAACAGGACACACACCTGCACACACACACATACCTGCACTAACACACACCTGCACACACACACACACACACACACACACCTGCAGCACGTCAGCATGACCTCGTTAGCATCTGGATGAATTATGAGTACTTTCTCTTGGGATCCACTGAAAGACTTGGTGCTCGTTAAGTTGTGTAAAGGTGTGTTAAGTTGTGTAAAGGTGTGTTAAGTTGTGTAAAGGTGTGTTGGTTCATTCCGCTCACTTGGCTTTTATTGACAAAAACATTCACAATATTTGGGAAATGTTGTCATGTTTCGCCGCCTCTGATCCACGTTTCTGATTCAGCACATCGGAATTCGCATAAAAAAATACTTGAATTGAAACCCAGCTGTGTGTTTAATGATGTGTGTGTGTGTTGTGTGTGTGTGTGTTGTGTGTGTGTGTGTGTGTCCCATCTGGAAGGTTTTTGAGGTCTGCAAAGAGGCAGCTGTGTGGCTCTTTTCTATCCTCTAATGGTTCTGGGCAACAGGAATTAGTCAAGATTAAGATTAGGACAAAGACCTAAACCTCCTCAACAATGACTCCTCTTCCTCACACACTTTGCCACCTCACACACACACACACACACACACACACACACACACACACACACACACACACACACACACACACACACACACACACACACACACACACACACACACACACACACACACACACACACACGTCAGCAGACAACGGCGCTGTTGCCAATTACAGTGGCCGCCTCCATGGGTTCTCGTGCTCCATTGGGAATACATTGAGTGAAGGATTCCGGCATCAACCCTCCGGTCTGACTCGTCTCACCTCAACACACGTTTAACCGGAGGCTGATCACTTTTGAGTTTAGCTATTGAGGTTTAAAAAGTACGACGTAACTTAGTTAGGTTTAATAAAGATGATGAAATACTTAGTTTCCGATTTCAAAAGACAATAAAATATAATAAAATAAATATATCAACAACTAAAGGTCCACATCCCACCGTCTTCATCAGCAGAGTAATTCCTTTGGTCATGTGACAACACGGTGGCCATCTTGTGGTCAGATATCTCGTGGTTGAAAGCTCCGGAAGAAGCAAGTAAGAGGATCTCGTGGTTTTGTACCGCACAGTTGCAAAATGTCGTCTTTGTCAAAGTCTGAGAAAATAACCCCGATGATGTCACAGTGATGTCATCAGGGCCAAACTAGCGACGTTTTGTTGTCGGAGGCGTACGAAACTAAATGTGACGACGACAAACTGCAACTTTCTCGACGTGCAAAATCTATTTGTATTATAAAATAATAATAATAATTAAAAAAATATATATTTTTTTTAAATAAGGTCCCATATAAGGGTGGACACAGAAAGGGGCGGGGCTTATCCTTTCTATAAAAAGCCTGCGGCACAAACTGAGATGTTGATGTTTACCGATGCCAACATGGTGCATTGTGGGAAATGTAGGCTCCAGTGTTTTTGGAGCTTGACGCTCCGAAGATATCTCCTCTTTCGCCGCTTCGATTTTGACCATTCTCGTTTCGAGTTGCATTGTGGGAAATGTAGACTCCAGTGTTGTGAGTCCTTTAATCTTATGAAAACATAATGCTGGAGTGCCACTTTAATTAAGATTTATGGTCGTGGGAAACAGTTTTAAACCAATAATGCCAATGTTTTTTTTTCAGATCAAACTAAAACGAGTTTTATGGAATAATACGTTAGATGACAAATGTAGTCTCAGTTACGAGCTTTACCGTATCAGAGGTTGACCGGATTAAAAGCATTACTGTAACATTTCTTCCTCTTCATCGTTATATTTCTATCTCTGGCACACGTCTAACAAATACCTTTCTGGACCGCTCCTGTACCGCTACCGCTGAGAATACCACATTCCTCATCCTCCGCAGATTAGACGGTTATTCACGATTCCCTATCCACGCGGAGACTGGGTGCGCTTGATTTATGGCTCCGCGCAGCTCTTGCTTGCATCACATGTTGCGTAAGAGGTGATTTCTCGAGGTGGAAAAGTTCTGGAGCCGTCATGGGAGCGTTTTCTGGTACTCGGGCTCAAAGTGCAGGCTGTAGAGACGTCGCAGCGGCTTCCTCTGAAAGGTGTCGCACGCGGCGGTTGCGGTTCGACATCGGCGAATCGTCACCGCGCACACGGTCTGAGGTTTCCTGCTGTCGTCAGTGCGGTGCGACCGAGCAGACGCGTTAGTCGCGGTGGCCGGCGTTAAAGAAGCAGAGCAGGAAGCGACGGGATTTACAGGAAATGTGGTTTTAATTTTGAGAAACATCTGTACTCATAACACCGCAGCTGTGAGACAGAAGCTCCACATTGCCTCCACCCGTGTCTCATTTTTTAAAGCAATTGTACAAAACTATGAAAACGTCGGAATCCTGTCACAATAAAGCTGCTACCAGACGCTCTGATTTATGATTTAGTCCCAAAATAGTCAAGGAATCGTCATGCAACGGTTTATATATCTGAAGAAAAGTTACTCCTCATTTATTAGAGCGTTTTCCAAAAGACCAGCAACACGTGCTCATTTCTGCTCGTTACAGAACTTTCAAAATAAAGGTTTTTATTTAGGTTAGGGAAATACTTAGTTATGTTTATTAAAGATGATGAAATACTTAGTTAGGTTTAATAAAGATGATGAAATACTTAGTTATGTTTAATAAAGATGGTTAAATACTTAGTTATGTTTAATAAATATAGTGAAATACTTAGTTAGGTTTAATAAAGATGATGAAATACTAAGTTAGGTTTAATAAAGATGATGAAATACTTAGTTATGTTTAGGAAAATATTGTGTTTTCGGTTAAATTAACTACGGAAGAGGAATTACTTAATATCTGACGTTAAGTGATAGGTTCTCGTTCCACACGGGACCCGAACAGCCGTCTCCTGGTGTTAAAGAACTGTTTTCTTTACCCGTCCACCTTCACTCCCGCCCGCCCTGTATGTTTTTTTCATTGCGAGTTTTTATACCGTCTGCTTCGTGATTACGTGGATTACACAGCACTTGATTTCGTGGGATACCTACAAATTACAGCACATTACTTTTCGTAAGTATAGCTACGAACGCTGTACGAGAACCGCCCGTGTGAGTCGCTACAAATTCCAACAAGTTGTACTTTGCCTCCCTCCGTTCCCTCCCGTTACCCATTATCTCCATCTCCCACTGACGTTACACAACCTCACCCCGATGCTATCTGCTTCTGCTCACACACTGCAGCAGCTCAGCCCTGCAGCATTCAGTTAAATCACAGTCTGGGAACAGTGTGATGGATAGATTGTGTGTTCGGGGCTCTAAACTCTGCAGATCCCAAGTCCAAACTGAATTGCACTGTGATTACTGGCTGCCGCTGCTGCACACGTTTACCTTCACAGAGCTTCCTTTGGCTTTAACAGGGTTCTTACGGTCATGAAAAACCTGAAAAATTCATGGAATTTTTAAAATGGTTATTTCCAGGCCTAGAAAAGTCCTTGAAAAAAATAAAAATTCCCAAAAGTTTAGTAAAAGTCATGTAAATGTGTTATATTCATGTGTTCATGTCGTTCATTTACGCTGAGTTTGAAATAATTAATATGCTTTTAAAAGAAAGACGCTCAAAATATAAGCAGGCATACATACAGGCATCTATATAAATGTTTATTCTTTTAATCAAACTATTGTCTCATTCATTTGTGTCATTTAAGGTTTACTGTATGCTTTGTATTCTCATTGTTAGTTTAAATACTACATTTACTCACTTTTTCACACAGATTTCACTAAATGTTTGGTCATGGAAATTTGGTTGAAAGTCCTGGAAAAGTCCTGGAAATTAGGTTGAAAGTCATGGAAATTTGGTTAAAAATCATGGAAATTTGGTTTAAAGTCATGGAAATCCATTGGACAAAATGTGTATGAACCCTGTTTAAGTTAGAGGAGATTTCTCGTGAAATAGTGACAAAATTCAATCTATTGGTTTTGCGTAAGCGGATACAAGTCGGCCATTTTTGTTGCGTCACTCAGCACGAAAACAGTCTCCTCAGATCCTTTTTAATGGTGGACACACAAATTAAACTTATACTAAGGTTAGAGCAAGGGTTATTTTAACATAAATCAGGTTATTTTATTGCCTAAACACTGAAGGAGCTGAACTGTTTTATGGATAGGTAGAATCTCAAGGCCTAAAATGCACAAAAGTACAGAAGTAACCCCAGAACATAAGAGTGTAAATACAACTGTAGAGAACACATTTAGGCCAGTAGCAAGAAATAAACGTTAGCTGCAGTTAGCCAACCAGTTACATTTCTTTATTTTTCCTTGTTTATTCAAGGTTAATCCTTTGTCTGTAGCTTTTGGCACCAGCTTTCAGCCGCACATTACATATTAGTTAAATCAGCAAAGCATTGCAGATCAATACATGTGATTGGATGTTCTTGGCCAGCTGATGAAAGCAGCATGTGATGTCAATCAGCTAACTCGAGCGCAACTTTAATGTTCTGCTTGAGCTAACGTTCTGCTCCAGTCGCACCATCAGGAATGTGTGGTGTAAGAAAGACAAACATTGATGGAGTTGTGTAATGAGCAGCTTTAGAAGGAACGCATCCAATCAATTATATCCTGCAGAAAGGTTGTAATGCTTTACTGAAGCGTAGGGAGTCATTTAACTGCCTCATATGACTCACTGGCCAATTATAATGAAGTTGTCTGTGTTTCATGAACTTTTTCAAGTAACTTTATGTCTTTAAAGTTACTACGAGGAGCTTTCATGTTGTATTGATTCTGGCGACCCCTGTGGGCTAAAGTGGTAGTGTCTCTGGGCACCAGGGTCCCTTTAGAAAACCTCTCATTTTACTGCAGCAGGTCTGACAGTCTGGTCCTCTCAGTCCTGGTTCTGGGTCTCAGCAATATTGAGCTGAAGGAGGTTCTGGTGAACCTGCATGATGTCATCTGGTTTCACCAGAATCCGACCCGGTGACTCCGATGAAGATCTTTAAGAAGAACTCTATAGAAACAGACCATCTTCTCTCTGATGGTCTGTTTACTGATGGAGGTCTCTAGAGAACCAGGACTAGACTGAGGTCGATAGAGGACCAGGACTACACTGAGGTCTATAGAGGACCAGGACTACACTGAGGTCTATAGAGGTTCAGGACCAGCTAAAAGTCCCTCACGGTAACTTGAACCTTTACCAGATACCTTACTGAGTGAGAGGAGAGAGCATAAGGTGTCGTGTTGTTTATCTCCATGACAAAGACTCTTGACATTTACACCCGTCTGTGGAGGCTCTCCAGGCCGAGCCGGCTCTGATAGTGTTGACGCACACCCTCTGGTCTCTGTGTGTACTCTAGCAGCACCCATCCATCCACCGTGCACCCGTCTCTCTCTGCGGCCCCTTCCTCACCCTTTTTACCCCTCCCCCAATATCTCCTCCTCAGAGCCCGGCTACTTTTAAGACTGGATTCCTGGCACCAAACCCACCACCACCTATGTGTCTATTAATACAGCCATAAACTCCAAATAGTTACTAAAATGGTAAATATATGAACTGGCTTTTGAATCAGAAAGATGATAGTTAGGTTTAATAAAGATGATGTAATACTTAGTTATGTTTAATAAAAGATGAAATACTGAGTTAGGTTTAATAAAGATGATGAAATACTTAGTTATGTTAAAAACAAAACAAATATTTAACCTTTTGAAAACCAACCTATTTTTAGGAAAATGGCATATTCAAACTAAAAAGGGTGTATCTCTGCAACCACTAGGGCTATTTGAATAATGTTGGTGTTATAATAAAATAGTATAATGTGAGTTGTGTGTTCAGATGTGTACATATCAGTCTATATGTTACTGGTTAAGAGTAAATGAAGATGACACACAGGAAAAAATTAAAGTTTCAGGTGCGGACCTGAAACTTTAATTTTTTATAAAGAAATCACTTTCAGGATGATTATATCTTTGAAATGATGCAGCTGTAAGGTCCAACTCTAACCCAAATCATAGCTCAATATGTGAACATTCACTAACCCAAATCATAGCACAATATGTGAACATTCTCTAACCCAAATCATAGCACAATATGTGAACATTCTCTAATCCAAATCATAGCACAATATGTGAACATTCTCTAACCCAAATCATAACACAATATGTGAACATTCTCTAACCCAAATCATAGCACAATATGTGAACATTCTCTAACCCAAATCATAACACAATATGTGAACATTCTCTAACCCAAATCATAGCACAATATGTGAACATTCTCTAACCCAAATCATAACACAATATGTGAACATTCTCTAACCCAAATCATAGCACAATATGTGAACATTCTCTAACCCAAATCATAACACAATATGTGAACATTCTCTAACCCAAATTTGCATTTGGGCACATTTTGGCACCATCTGTGACATTTGAATTTTTTCATGTACCAAACCATAAATTTCACTTGTATATTACTTATGGTGTTCAATACATCGAAATACAGCATTTTTCTTATTTTTTTATTTTTTATGATTTCAATTTTTTTCAAAACAACCTATATTTTCCGGTAAAAAACAAACAAGCACAAATTAACTGATTGAACAGATTTAATTTTTATCAAACTGTTTATCTAACTCTAACAACACAGTAAAAAACAAAGTGTAAAAACAAACTAAAAAACAAAGTGTAAAATTATGATTATGATATTTTTATGATAATTTTTGTTGGTGTTTGAGTTTTGGTACATGCTCTATTGTTTAATTTGATGTGTAACATCTATATATTTGCTTGTGATTTATACCGTTTTTATAGCAATATCTGCCATAGAGCCAAAATTGGTTCTACAGTTTTTTAAGTACACTATTGTTATCAATTTGCACGAGTAGTTTGGCAATACAAAGCATTTTAAAGTGCTTCTTCTGATTTATATTTAATATATATATATGGTATAGAAGAAAAGAAACTGAAAGCAGGCACAGCTGAAGTGTGTGTGTGTGTGTGTGTGTGTGTGTGTGTGTGTGTGTGTGTGTGTGTGTGTGTGTGTGTGTGTGTGTGCGTACACATGCTGGGGGTTTACTGGAGGTATGCGGCCGCTCCCCGGCTACCCCTGGCTCTCTTAATGACTTCCAGACAATAGGCCGTGTTCCCGTCATCGTCTCCGTGGAAACAGGTTAATAACTGACTGGTGGGAGCTCGGTGGAACCAGTAAGCCTTACTGGAAGTCGACTTTAGCGGCTGCCTCTTGGGAATACTTTACAATGTCATTTAGCTGCAGTGTTCTTTGGAGAATAATGCCCAGAAGGCACTTTAAGGAACATTTTAAAGAGGTTGGGTGACACGGTTCTCTGGGGGTCACGGGTGAGAGTGTCGGGGAGTTTCGGGAGTTTTGTCAGACATTAAGTCTCCCGCCGCGGGAGGGTGACCCACGTGTAACCGCTTCTTTGAGCATTTTTTGGGGGGTTCACCTGAAGTAAGAACGTGACCTCGAGTTAATTTATCTGCCTGTCAATCAGCAAGAGGAGGGAAAGTCCAGGAGTGAACTCTCCAGAGGTCTGGACGCTGACGGAGATGTTTCCACCACGAGAAGGAACTTTATGAGGAGCCCTGCGGCTACGATGGAAGCATAAACTGAGTTATACATAACAGTATAGAAAAATAGGGTTCGTATATAAATAAGACACAGCTGGCAAGTTCAATATTACAACATAGCGCGTGGAAATATTAGAACCAGGATATGAAGAAAAAGAGAGCAAATCTATAAGATTCTGCAAAATAAAGTTACTATATATATATATAAAAATATATATGTATGTATATATTTATATGTATATATATAAATATTGATGAATATATATTTATATAAATATATATATATATAAATATATATTCATATTTATATATAAATAGATATATATTTATGTTTATATATATAAACATATATAAATATATATTGATGTATATATATATACATATAAAGGTATATACTCATATTCATTTTATAAATATAAATACAAATATATAAACATATATATATAAATATATATGTATTTATATATATATTATTATTTATTTCATAAATATGAATATATATATACCTTTATATTTATGAAATAAATATGAATATATATATAAATATATATATACCTTTATATTTATGAAATAAATATGAATATATATATAAATATATATATACCTTTATATTTATGAAATAAATATGAATATATATATATATATATATATATTTAAGTAAATAAATCAATAAAATAAAACATCTTGAGGTGAACTGAAATCAGTCGTCCACATTTTCAACGCCCTCGAAGTGGAAACTTCTCCTCCCAAAGCTCTCGGGCGTCCGGGTCTCAGATACCTTGTGGTTCCACCTCCCTGCTGTCAGAAACAACCCGGAGAACATAAACATATCAGGAAGTCATTGCATGGACTTTTTCCCGTATCTGATGTCAGATACACGGACATCAATCGTGGACCGAAGCACACAAATCACCTGTCCAGCGTCGGCTTCTCCTTAGAGATGGGAGTGAAGCAAGAGGTGATACAGACTGTGTTATGACCTTTCACCTCCCAGAGGTCAGCATCCCTCCTCCTCTTCCTCACTGCTGGGAACAAGAGGAGGACGGAGACAGGGAGAGTCTCTCTATTGCTGCCATATGTTGGAGCGAGACGATGAATTATATTCCCCCCCCACAGAAAAAACAGAATCACACATAAAAGTTGAGCAACAACACAAATACAAATAGACTTTATTTGAGATTTTTTGCCAGGTAATGCTGCATAAGTGATTGGGAAAGATCATTATGTTTTACATAATGTTGTTTTTCTTTTTGGTCAGGCGGTAGAACTAAAGGAAAGAGTGTCCAAAGTCTCCGGCCAGGAATTCTGTTCAATAATTGTTGTTGATCAAGACCAAAAAAGACCAAAAAATATCAATACACTGGAGTGTGTATTGAGTTTTTTTAACAGTTTTGATTTTCCTATTAATAGCTTGCAAGCAAACATTCGTGGCAGTGGCTCAGATAGCTTAGAAAGTAGAGATAAATGTAGATGCAGCTGGTATGATTGCCAATTTTCTGAAAATCTGATTTGAAAAAAACTGCAATAAATCTCCTTGTTTAAAGTATCGCAAGATACGGAGATATATTGAACCGTAAGTCCTGCTTCATGCAGCGTAGCATATCGTAGACTTTTTGCTAATGTTACTGTTTGTATTGTAAGTTCTTAACACGGTTAACAGGTTCTCACAGCTGTGTAAAGGTTCCCGTAAACAAGAGAGCGCAACAGATCGTAACAGACCACAAAATCATCCGATTGTAATCACCTCAGAAGTTGTGCACTGTCCTTGTCACATTAATTAATCAATAAAAGCACAAATACACTCTTGGTTTCCAGATGCGGTTTGCAGAGAATAGAGCACAAAGTATGTCTCTTTTCACCAGCTTTAGCCCGTAACCTGCATGCAGCAGCACTGTGTTTATGAAGACAACTTTTCTCTGTTCGGTTGCTTCTCACCTGCAATTAGTTTGTTTTTTTATACCCTCTCGGTTCAAAGGCTGGACACATTTTCCACTCTCAGCCCAAAGTGGTACTCCATGCGATTCTCTTCGCAGAGAAATTGCAGGCTACTGCGAGTGAGCGTATTTGAAGAACAGGTGTTTTGAGGAGAGGATTCCTCTGTAGACTCCCGGGAGGAAATTACAGAGCAGGAGTCGTCCCCCGTTAGCCGGTTAGCTGAGTTGAACCCAGCTGACGTCTTTAAGGTCGAACACCAGCATGTTTTTTTCTCCATATGTTACATCTGCTTTATACTGCTGCTCTCTTTTTATCTATGTATTTGACTGTTGGTCTTTTATTGCAGTTGGCAGTGATATATGGCCGTTCACAAGCTTTGTGATGATTCAGAATGAGTAGCACACTGTCAGCCTCCCTCATTCAGCCATGGTCTTCGTGTTTTGTTTTGCAAATTAAATGAGGGCAAAAAGTTGGGAACCGTCAATGCGCGAGTATGTTTTTGTGTGTAAAGTCCAGACTGAAGGTGAAATAAATGTTCCTAAAACAAGCAAGACGGCAGCAGAACAGAACATTAGCAGAGCATTATGGAAATGAAAAGTATTGCAACAGGTTTTTTTTTAAATAGTCTTAAAGAATTACTTAATTTAATTTAATCTGGAGTTAAAGGTGGTGCACATTTTCTGCATGACAAACCGGGTACAGTCCTTCAAATTTTCAGTTTTTATACAATATTGATCAGACTTTTCCCCGTTTTGGCAGCAAGCTAACGGCGCCAAAGATGCTGAACCGTCTCCCGTCAAACGTATATTTCCACTGAAATCTATGGGAGTATGTATTTCCTGTGCGAAGGTTTCCAAGTATAAACATTATTAATAAGAACCAACAAAATATGTGAAACGGCTTTTATAAGTTCAGAAGATCGATACCAGGCGTATTCTTCACTTTTAACCTGAGGAAGGCTGCGGTTGAAACGGAACCAACCAACCAACCAAATGAAATAAAAGTAGTTTGTCTTTTTTTATTAAACAAATGCATAATTTGCCCTCTACTTTTCTGTCTCGTCATCAGACTAGATGAGTGTTAATGCAGTCGCAAAGACGCACACTCAAATATTTTATTATATCATGATATTATAAATTATTAGTGAGTAAAAACTTGATAAACACCCTTTATTTAAAGCTGAGAGTTGGCCCTCTTAATCTCTAACTTCAACCTGCAGTACAAAGCCAAACACAACAACCTGTGACCGCTCTGATACGGCGTTTCCCAGCAGTCTACAGTGTTCCCTCGTCACATTTTCACCCTCCAGCAGCCAAGTTGTCCCGTCCACACCTCCACCCCTCCACCCCTGCAAAGTCTTTATTAAAGTGTCAGTGATGAAGACGCCTCTGACAGCTTAACAATATCCTCTGCCTAAACACAGAACGCTCAGCCAGCAGCACCCTCATACCTCCTCCTGTTTAAATAGACGGGTTTCTCCCCGGGTCACGTTGTCCCAAAAGCAAACAGACAATATTGTGTCTAAGAGTGGGAATCTTTAGCTTTAGTACGAAAACACTCGCATAAAGGATTCTGGCTACAATACATCATGATGTATCAGGACAAAATGAAGGAACATGTGACATTAAACATAAATGTCACCATTGAATGTGTGGTACTTCCGTTAGCTTGAAGCTAACTCTTGGCAAAGTACGACAAAGCAAAATAATAAAACCAATAAATAATTACCAATATTTTATTTCGCTATTTTACGTGTTGTACTTCCGTTAGCTTGAAGCTAACTCTTGACAAAGTACGACAAAGCAAAATAATATATTACCAATACAACTTGGCAGCCCCATGACAAATTTTGTGTGTGTTTTACTCCACATGGAAAAGGTAGCTACAGTTGTTTAGGACACATTTGTGTTCATCTTTTCCTGTTTGGTGAAGGCTAAATTCTTGCCAGTGGACATATTGCCAGAATTTAATTTAGGCAATTTAAGCACGTTGTCCAAAAGCAAACTGCCAATATTGTGTCTAAGAGTGGGACTCTCTAATTTTAGTACGAAAACACTCACATAAAGGATTCTGGCTACAATACATTAAGATGTATTAGGACAAAATTTGAGGAAACATGTGACATATTAAACACAAATGTCGCCATTTTACATGTTGTATTTCCGTTAGCTTGACGCTAACTCTTGACAAAGTATAACAAGCGAAATAATACATTACCAAAACAAGTTGGCAGCCCCATGACATGTTTTTTTTGTGGTTTACTCCACATGGAAGAGTTAGCTACAGCAGTTTAGGACACATTTTTATGAATCTTTTCCTGTTTAGTAAGGTCTAAATTCTTGCCAGTGGTCATTTCCCCAGAATGTAATTCAGGTAATTAAGCAAAGTCTTGTCCAGCGTTGACCTCAGTGTGATTACACATTAAGTGCAGGGTGAGATGCCCAGTAAACCGTCCTCTTCATCATTCTCCTTCCTTCTCTGTCCTTGCTATGATGCCTCTCCACATTCCTGCTCCGTTTCACTCGTTTTCATCCAAACATTTTTCCCCACTCGCGATGCAATGACGCACTCTCGGAGAGGAAGGGATTTGTTGTTCCCTTCAGAAAGCAACGGGGAGCTTTGGTCCGCTTACACTTATGTCACTCCAACCCGAGTCTGTTATGAATCGGCTTGTTTATAGGTTAAGGGTGCGTTCAAGAGGGCGACGGCTGCTGACGTCAGTGCAGACTAAACAACTGGTCGATCAGCTTCATCTGATTTACTTTAGAGGAGTCAGGGACAAATTAGGATGACGTGGCTACTCTGGGATTTAAAATACTACTCATCACATTTTTAAGTTTCTTATCCAGTAAGCATTTCTCTGTCCGAAAACCATTTTGGCGCTAAATAAAAAAGTTTAAAGTTATGGCTATTTATCCTGTCGGGGAAACATGAACGTCTCAATCAAATTTAATTGCGATTCATACAAAGATTGTCACGTTGGATGTCACTGCTAGCATGCTAACCAATCCACTAGCATGCTAACCAATCTGATTGTCGTGTCAACATTTGTCCAGTGCGTAAGAGCGCACAATTTCAGAAGACAAACAGATGCAGATAGCGGTCCTTCTGGAGCAGCTGTGCAGTATATTTACACAGGTTTTCATGGCTGATGAAGACTTATATATCCACACCTATTTAATGTATAAATATTTGCTGTGCGGCAGCTGCTCGCAGCAGTATTGACCTCTGGCAGATCTATGTACTTGAGCGCTTCCTGACTACGATGTGACACCAGTTGGTCCTGTTGTAAGTGTAAGAAAAGGGAAAATTTATGTTTTTATTTCTCTTTCCACAAAATGGTCTCAAAATCACACATTTAGCACATAAACTGACGGGAAGAGGGTGGATAGAATCATAAAGCATGGATGTAAAAATGATGATTCATCCTCAAAACAACAGATCAGTCCGTCGGGTGCAGAGTAAATCCAGCAGGTATCAGCTGGTGTTTGTGTAAATGTGATATGTGCCGTGTTAAGAGTGTTGAGTGCCAGTGTGTTCTGCCAGCAAATAAAAAAGACCATGAGATACCAGAGAGTTTACAGGAACCTCAGCAGCTCCGCTATCACGTTTCCCCCCCTCTGACCCACTGTGGACGTCTGATGATCTGAGCACTTGAGCCGGGAAAAGCTCCCCTTCCCCGAAGCCAGACATTCTGCAATTTGTCTCCCTCCTCCTGCTGGATAGCCAGCTGTGTCCACCTTGCTACCACGTCCCTCTGCCTCATTTCCCATCATGCAATATGCAACAGGCTCCCCTGGGCCTTCCTCACCTTTTCATACGTTAAGTCTTCACCGGGCGGCAACCTCTGGTTCTGTGAAGCCGATACTGAAGTGTCTTAAACCTGAGTTTTCTCTCTTGACCACCAGGGGGCGACTCCTCTGGTTGTATAGAAGTCTATGCTTCATGTGTTAAAGCTGCATTCTCTCTCCTGACCACCAGGGGGCGACTCCTCTGTTTGTATAGAAGTCTATGCTTCATGTGTTAAAGCTGCATTCTCTCTCCTGACCACCAGGGGTGACTCCTCTGGTTGTATAGAAGTCTATGCTTCATGTGTTGAAGCTGCATTCTCTCTCCTGTCCACCAGGGGGTGACTCCTCTGGTTGTATAGAAGTCTATGCTTCATGTGTTAAAGCTGCATTCTCTCTCCTGACCACCAGGGGGCGACTCCTCTGGTTGTATAGAAGTCTATATAAATGACTCTTCTTCTCTCTTGATTTATTCCCTCAGTAAACATTGTAAACATGAGTTTATGTCTCAATCTCTAGTTTCAAGTCTTCTTCAATACAGCATGATGTTCATTTAGTAAATTATGGTCCATTTGGAGTTAAATAAAAGACCATACTACGACAAACTGGGACTTTCTTAACTTGCAAAATTATCTTGAAAATTGACAAACATCATTTATGTAATTCACGACACAATTCTAATGAGTTAGAAATAAATTATCTGTCTCTCGTCTGTTGACTACCGTATACATTTTTTTACTCTAGGTTTGTCACCCCCTCTTTATGAGTGAAAAGAGGGGGTGACCCCCACACACACATACACACACACACACACACACACAACGCCAGCATTCCTATATGGTGAGCTCAGCCAAACACACATATACTCCTAGTCATTTCCTCGAGTAAGCGTAGTGTGCTATCTCACTGAAGAACAGTGTGTGTGTGTGTGTGTGTGTGTGTGTGTGTGTGTGTGTGTGTGTGTGTGTGAGAGAGACTGGAGGGGATACAGCGGTGGCTTTAGGTTTCTGCCCCTCTAGAGAGACCGTATCTTTTTGCTGTCAAAAAAAAAGTTTCTTTCTTCAATTTCTTAACCACCTCGCCACGCAGATAGCTGTGGTTTCATTTGTAGAGGTTTTAAGATATCCGCCTCTGACATTTTGCGCATCCAACCAAAAACAATGGAGGTAAATGGAAATGTATCTGCGGTGATAATGACACTGAACAATAACTTAATAACGAGAAAAAGTTCATCCAATGCAAACTGTTCACAATGAAGTATGTGGATTATTATCTAATTCAATATTTGATATAGTTTCTGTAAAGAGAGCTTATTATCTTACTGTCCAATCATAGCGTAGCATCCGACAGCTCCATAGACGGCCATGCAATGCTATCAGATGTTCTTCATTTCCGTACTCCTCAGTGGATTTCAGGCTAACCTCGGTTAAGTGTTGTGTTTCTGCACGGTCACGTCCTCTTTCCCTTCATGTTGTGGCTTCTCTGACAGCAGAGAAGAGCGGACCAGATGCAGCTTCTCTGCTTCCAAACATGCCGACGTTATCTAAACACAGCACTGATGCATCGGTGGCGAAATAATGTTCGAGGTCAAACAAGAAATCAACCTCGCCTGTTTAATAACCCCATTGCAGCCGAGTTTGAAACACAACCAGCTGTTCGGAAGTGTTTGTTGCCAAAGAGCTGAGGATCACCAACATGGGGGCCCGAGGGTTTCGGTACGTCTGAGACCGACGCAGATAATAAACGTCATGTGGTTTGATACCGACCTTGAGAAAACGTGTTGGGGCCGACTATCTCCACACTATAAGCTCCGCCTATCGGTCTGACGGCTTGACCCAGAACCCATGCGGGTCAGCGGCACCATGTGGTTAAGAGTTCGAGAAAGAGGTATCCGTTCCGGATGGTGATTGGCTGTTTCCTAATGCGAGAGGAAAAAGAGACGCTGAGACGCGAACCCAAGTTCCTGACGATGTTGGATGTTTATAAAAACTCGGATCGCAATCACGCCGGCTGTCAGCGGTGGAGTTTGGCAGCTCTCCCGTCTCTTGAGAGCCGTCGGTGACGGCGGCGCCTGATTTACAACAAAAGACTTCTCAAAGGTCTTATCAGAGGAGAGGCAGACACGTGGAACAGAGCGAGAAGCCCTCAAACAATCGGCTCGATTGCCGTAGTTGTTGGTTTGGTCTTTTTTTTTTTTCTGAAGTCGTTTAAAAAAAGGGCCACATGTTGGGGAAGGAGTCCAAAACCTGAATGAGTAGAAACGATGACTCAATGAGCAGCGGACATCTGGGTTTCTATTTTTTCTTTTTTTAAACCAGAGGAACTTGATGGCCTGACTCAAACATATTGGTTTGTGAATGACACTACAGGGGTGAAAATAACAAAAAGAACTGCGGGCGTCGATTAATACAACTGATCAATACCACATTTATTACAGTTTTATGATTGCTTCAGCACAGCTTTGAAAAAAACGGGGCTCATTTTGTCAAAAATCCACGCAACCACAAACACAAAGTAGCAAAACACATCAGATCTTTTTGCAAAATGAAACACTTCAAAACAATACGATCATTTATAAAAACCTGATTTTGACCATCTGACTCTCTTTGAATCAGTCACACAATGCTGTGTTCGATCATCACTCTTTCAACATTTTTACTTTTTCTAATGATAGTCTGGGTTTGGTATTTTTTAAATGTTGGCCTCCATTGTCGTCGTAGAAGTGGTCTTTATGTATGGAGGCAGGTGGCATGTGGATTGGCCAACTGGTCCATGGGTGTGGCATCTTGAATTGCCGTGTTTGAGTAGAGAACCGTGTGTTGCGGGAAGAAAAAATACAATGTTGAATTTCAAATCAAGCAGGAAAAGTGTTTTGTAGACATGAGCTGAGGTTTTATGTGTCATTTCTAAACTTAAACACAGCTGGTGCTTGAATTGCTGGCTAAGAAAAAATAAACTCCGGTCGCCAGTGAAGGTGAAATATGACTTCATGCACCTTTTTAAAAAGCTATAAAAAAGGCTCTAATATTCACTCTGATTGCCTGTGTTTCAGAGTATTGAGCGAGAGGAGCCCATAGAGGTGGACCCCACCCCGACACACGCCGGCCTGGAGAACGGACACGCCGCCGCCGCAGGTAGCCGACTGTTGCTTGAAGGTCATGGTACTGTCTACTGAGTCTGTAGAAAGCAGTTGTGTAATTCTCCTGTGGCTCTGGAGAAATGTATTTTAAGGCGTATTTGGTTGTGTTAGGGTTAGGGTTAGGGGTTAGGGTTAGGGTTAGGGATGCGTGAGGTTGGAGAGGTTGCCCTGAAATAAAGACATTCACGCGTTCCCGATGCGTTCCCCTCATTATGATCATAGTTGCAGTTATTGAACGAGTCTTTTCTGTTTGCATTCAGACTGTGGTTGTACTAGTTTTACCAATATTCAGTGGGACAATATCGGCGCAGAAAGTCAGCAACTTCGGGATAAAACGTGTGAGTTTGAGTTTGTTAAAGCTGCATTTACTTATCTTGGCCCCAGGGGGCATCAACTCCATATTGTCACCCAGCTTGGTATCATGGCAGGTCGTGTAAACAGTCACACATCTATTGGTTTTGTTTACACGGACACACATTTTGCTCAGTTTGAAAACAATGCCAATAGAAAGTCAATTAGGATCCTTTTTTTTTTTTTACAGAAATTAAACAAATCCATGTGGATATGCAATGAAGTGGCATTAAATATCAACAAAGACCACTTATGGTAGGCTGGATGGGCTCAACAAACACGGGACCGTCCACCACGAGGCCGGTGTTTGACAATGCGTGTCCCAAAGCGTTATTGTTAAGTTTTCTTCGTGGTTTTGCAGCTTAAACCTAAACCTAACTTTTGCTTTATAGTATAATGTCATCCTGAAAAAGAAGTTGTTCCGAGCGACACGAAGGAAAACAAACAATTTGTGGCGCTCAGCACGAATCCAATAGATTGCATTTCATGACTCATATTTTTTGGACTGTTGCATTGCCCAACAAAGTTGACATGGCAGGTTGCTTATCCACATCCAGAAGATAAGGATCAACATAAGCATTCATTTCTAAATTGTGTTTTTGTCCAACTATTCACTCCCACTGAGCTCTGTTTTGGTCTCCACCGCCTCCTGGGGGAAATATCTAGCTTTTTACTACTTAATGCTCCACTTTGTTCACCAGCTAGTCGCTAACTTTGTCAGTCTGCTAGCTGGTGATGGGCAGGTAGAGCACAGATGGCAGTTTATCTGATTTATTCTGTTTTTTTTGGGCTGGACATCCAAAACCAAGAGCTAAAAAAGGATAAAACACGGAACCTGTAGAGTGTGGTGATAATTCTGAGGGTTTGTTAGTATGAGCGACCCACTTTTAACGTTACACATGGTCATAAAAGCCATTGTTAGCAGAGAACACATCATCAGTATGATCATTTGACGTCCTTTTGCACAACCAGAACATCCGGAGTTGGTCCACGGAAAGATGTCGCCACCCAACGACTTCCCGCACGAGCACACGGCTCCCGTCGCCATGAGGATGCCCCACCTCCCCATCACCGCCACAACCAAGACGGCAGAAATGAAGGGCCCCGACTCTCCCAGCAGCCCCGGCGGTTCCCGTTCCTCGCCGGTCTCTGAGGCCTCGGCCGCTGGCCGGTCGGCTGCAAGCACCAACCAGATACAACCAATCGAGGAGTCTCCACCAGGTGACATCTTGTTTTTTGTGTTATGAAGTTATGATGAACACAAAATGAAAGTTATGATGAAACTGCATTCACTGTCTGCATGAGAATGCTGTTCGCCTTAGCTTTCAGTTAATAAGTAAGGCTTTGGTTTTGAACCATAATGTCCATTTTCATGACCTGCAATCACGTGCAATCAATGTATAAGTCATTTTCCAGATTCATTTGCTAGACTTTCCCAAGCAGCAACCTCAATATGTATTGAACACGTCACCATTTTGCTCAGTAAATATATTTCTAAAGGAGCTATTGACATGACATTTTCACCAGATGTTGGCAACAAACAAAGTAATCCAGAATACAAAGAAAACCAAACAAATAAGTTCAGAAATTAAGTTACGTGTAATAAAATGGAATGACAGAGGCTGATGGAAATGTATTTAATACTTGGTACGAAAGCCTTTGTTGGTTCACGACGCCTCCTGTGTGAGAGACTAGTCCCATGCATTGCTCAGGTGTGATTTTGGCCCATTCTTCCACACAAACAGTCTTCAAATCTTGAATCTATACTGTATACTCACAACAATCCTATTTCCTTTTTCTTCTTCATGGCTGTTAGTATCGTCCACGTGGGCTCCGACACCCATCAGAGCTCTGGGATCCCCGCGCCTCCAAGGTGAGACGCATGCCGTCCTTGGTTGAGACCTCAATGAGACTTCTACGATGTGACTCACTGACTGTTTTGTCTCCTGCAGAGAAAGCTAACTCGGCCCCGGCTAAGTCTGTGACCTACTCGGGGCTTTCGCAGCACGACAGGTGAGTGGACGGATGACTCGTGAAACCTTTGTTTGCCGATCGGTTGAAGATACGTTCTAACCCTTTCTGCCCGCCCATCCTGCAGAGACGGCGACATGAGCAGCGACAGACCCTTCGGGCAGGTGGTGGAGAGGAGGCGGGAGCTGGTGAGGTCGCAGACTCTGCCGCGTAACATCGGCGCTCAGGCTCGCCGGTCCATCTTCGAGAGACTGGACTCCGAAGCCGGTAGCAGGTAAATGCGACGGCGTGTCGGCGTTACGGTCGTATTTAGGGTTTCTCTTAAATATTTAACCCGTGCTTCTGCTTCATGCACAGTCGCCCCAAACCGGTGGACTCCAAACCCACACTCAAGCGGTCCCAGAGCTTCGGGGTGTCCAGCGCCAGCAGCATCAAACAGATCCTCCTCGAGTGGTGCCGCTCCAAGACCATCGGCTACCAGGTAACCAGAACCAACGTCGTCCACGTGTTCAGCCTCTTTGGAGCCAGAACTTCTAACATTTGGTCCATTTATTTATAAGCTAAAGCTTTTCAAGGATGATGCATTGGTCAGCTTCAAATTGCACACACATTACATCACCGCTGATTATTTTTTTCCAAAGCAGAAACATAGTTAATTTTCTCGTTAAATCTTTTTCCTGCCTCCCAGACGGATCGATGACATCAGTTTGTTTCCCTGTAGCGTGAAAACATCGTCTGGCAAAGCTTTGTTGAGGTCATCCAATGCGTATTGTTTATTGTTGTCAAAATCACGTTATTGTTTGAAACGGATTTCATTGCACGTCCGGGGGCGGGGGGGGGGGGACGTTTTGGATGTCTGATTAAAAGCTAATAAACTCACGTCCTCCTTTCCAGCTGCTCGTCTCCTGGGTTTCACGTCTCTGGCAACGAAGCCGGGGAATGAGTTGGAAATGTTGTTACACAACAGAATGTCCCAACAGCACATGAACGCACCACATCAGCGGACTTTTGATATCCACCCTTCAACATGATATAATATATAATATATCATGTTATATTAATGTAACTTTAAATAAAAACAGACAGACAGAAGTTGAAAAGCTATATACGACAGATTGCCAGAACACGTAAATTATTTTCTAGGGGCTGATTCATTTCTTTCCAATAGATGAGAAGAGGGAGCATGTTTAGCCTTGCCTGGCTCTCTTCAAAGTTTAAAAATATGATAATAAATCTAGAGAAAATGACCTTTTTTGAGACATTTCTTTGTCTCAGCAGATCTGACAACTAACGCACTGGCTAACACATTTTTATAATGCTAAATATGGCTTTTTGCTCAGTAAATATATAATGTTAGCAAAAGGAAATATAAATACATACAGGCAAATATAACCGTTTAAAGAAAAAAGTAAATTAGCGAGCATTAGCTGTGTTGGTTAGCACTTTCGGAGACAGCCAGGCTAGCTGTTTGCCCGTGCTTCAGGTCCTTATGCTAAGCTAGGCTAATTGCCTCTTAACTCCAGGTTTTTTACCCACTGGTTAGCAGATTAACGTGTTTTCCTATAACGTTGAGCACATCATTATATATTTGATGTATTACAGCCAAGGGAGAGAAACAATCAGAAATGTTTAAAAGATAGCCAGCATTATAGAAATTTAATAAATTGGCTAAACATGTAAAATCTCCAGCACGGGCCTTCTGATCACGGGATGGGAAATAAAAGTAATCTGTTTTTAAATGAGCTCCAAGTCCGGTCTGTTTTTTCATATAACTTAACCTTGGCAGCGCACGCGCCGCCTTGCTAACGTGCTAATTATCCACCTCTCAGCCGTAGAGGTGGATGGAAGCGAGGGTCCCTGTTGATTATAGGGGTGCTGGTGTGTGTTCACGGTTGAGGTAGTTTGAGTCACGGTTAAGAGAACGCCGACACACTCGTTTCTCTCACAGCTGCCTTTTCTCTGCCAGCCGCTGCATGTGGCTTCGGTTAAAGCCGAGCCGGGCGAAGCCAAGACTCTTATTAGCAAACGCTCAGAAGACTCCGGCTTCTCAGAGAGAGAGAGAGAGAGAGAGGTCCATCCGATGACTTGACATGTTGCATTGTAATGATTCGACCTTCTCTGTTTTCTCCGTAGAACATCGAACTGCAGAACTTCTCGTCCAGCTGGAGCGACGGCATGGCGTTCTGCGCTCTGGTGCACTCCTTCTTCCCCACCGAGTTCGACTACAACTGTCTGTCGCCCGCCGAGCGCAAGCACAACTTTGAGCTGGCCTTCGGGACTGCAGAGTGAGTGACGGGCATATCCAAATGTGTGGAGGAGGGTTTCTGATATGATGCAGTTTAGAGGAGCGAACATCAGATGACACATTTTTATAATATGTGATTTCCCAACCTGACAAGAATACAAGTCTGCTTATTTATATATCTTTTTTTTTTCACAAGAAAACTGTCAGCAAATTTTTTTTTACTATTACGGTAAAAGGACATTAGTAGTGCTGATTTCACGGTTAGAAGCTTCACGTCTTAAAGCTGCATTCTCTCTACTGACCACCAGGGGGCGACTCCTCTGGTTGTATAGAAGTCTATGCTTCATGTGTTAAAGCTGCATTCTCTCTCCTGACCACCAGGGGGCTACTCCTCTGGTTGTATAGAAGTCTATGATTCATGTGTTAAAGCTGCATTATCTTTCCTGACCACCAGGGGGCGACTCCTCTGGTTGTATAGAAGTATATGCTTCACGTGTTAAAGCTGCATAATCTCTCCTGACTACCAGGGGGCGACTCCTCTGGTTGTATAGAAGTCTATGCTTCATGTGTTAAAGCTGCATTATCTCTCCTGACCACCAGGGGGCGACTCCTCTGGTTGTATAGAAGTATATGCTTCACGTGTTAAAGCTGCATAATCTCTCCTG
>JBAMJR010000071.1:905000-952500 GCA_038501785.1 Myoxocephalus aenaeus | reverse complement strand
GGTGCTCTGTGGGTGGGGCTGGTGGTGCTGGTGGGTGCTCTGTGGGTGGGTGCTGGTGGGTGCTCTGTGGGTGGGGCTGGTGGTGCTGGTGGAGCTGGTGGTGCTGGTGGTGCTGGTGGTGCTGGTGGGTGCTCTGTGGGTGGGGCTGGTGGTGCTGGTGGGTGCTCTGTGGGTGGGTGCTGGTGGGTGCTCTGTGGGTGGGGCTGGTGGTGCTGGTGGAGCTGGTGGTGCTGGTGGTGCTGGTGGTGCTGGTGGGTGCTCTGTGGGTGGTGCTCGTGGTGCTGGTGGAGCTGGTGGAGCTCGTGGTGCTGGTGGGTGCTCTGTGGGTGGGGCTGGTGGTGCTGGTGGAGCTGGTGGTGCTGGTGGTGCTCGTGGTGCTGGTGGGTGCTCTGTGGGTGGGGCTGGTGGTGCTGGTGGAGCTGGTGGTGCTGGTGGTGCTGGTGGAGCTGGTGGTGCTGGTGGTGCTGGTGGTGCTGGTGGTGCTGGTGGAGCTGGTGGTGCTCGTGGTGCTGGTGGTGCTGGTGGAGCTCGTGGTGCTCGTGGTGCTGGTGGGTGCTCTGTGGGTGGGGCTGGTGGTGCTGGTGGGTGCTCTGTGGGTGGGGCTGGTGGTGCTGGTGGGTGCTCTGTGGGTGGGGCTGGTGGTGCTGGTGGGTGCTCTGTGGGTGGGGCTGGTGGGTGCTGGTGGGTGCTGGTGGGTGCTGGTGGGTGCCCCCCTGATCTGATGGCGTATAAGAAGGTCCCTCCTCTCCCTCCTCCTCCTCCTCCTCCTCCTCCTCTCACACCGTTGTCATGGCCCTGTTCCTGGACTCCGGCTTCTCTCTCCTGAAGCAGAACCAGCACAGAGACGTGATGGACTTTCAGGCTTTATTTGAAGAAGAAGAGGAAGAAGAGGAAGAACTGGATCACTGCAGAGGTAAGAATGGCAGATTCCTCCTTGTACATTGTCCCTTATTGACATTTTATGCAGATCTAAGTTCATTGTTTTAATTATTGTTTGTGGTAACTGATGATTTTTCTTGTCAATTAATGGTATGTTAAAAAAAAAGCTAAATTTAAAACTAATTTGATGTAATTTGACACTAGAAATGAGTAAATTAATTGTAAAATTATCAATGGTGTTACGTTCTAGTGACACTGTGCAGGGTCACTGGATGTTAGAATGTGTTCACTGTGATCGAGTACATTATCAACACAGTAGTGTGTAACATCAGCACTTACAGTCATTCCACCTTCTAGTGTTAACCTTTTACAACTATACAGTGTTAATGCAAATTAACGTCACAGCAGATTATTAACAAAATTATTAACGAAAATAATAAAGTGTTTAAGCAAGTGTGTGTGTATATATATATATATATATATATATATATATATATATATATATATATATGGCCTGCATGAAAATAAGCAAATTGCCCCAAAATATATCTGTAAAATAAAAATAATTTGTTTTCCAGCGTAAGTTTCATTTGTAGCTCATTATTTATTTTTATTCATTTATCGTAAACTCACTGCGTTTCCATCTTCAATTTAAATATTAAATGTACTCTCCCTCGCTCTTAATTTATATTATTTATTACTGATTTATTTAGTATTGATGTTATTTAAGCAATAAGGTACGAGAGGCAGTACTGTATCGTCAATAATGTACTGTTCAAGGGTGTTGTTAGGCCCGACGCGCAAAATACATTATTCACCGCTGACATTCTCATCAAAAGTCATTCCCCCCAAAATATCAAAGTTTACACCAAACATGTTTGGTAACTGTCAAGCTTGAAATGACAACTAACGGTCGCGTAATTTAAATCTACCTGTTATTTTAAGTGCGCACTGATATGGAACGCTCTAAATGTAAACAGGCTGTACAGTACTTTATGGCTGAATAAAATACACCCCGTGACTCACTCTCAACCAATCAGAATGCTTGATTTGATCTACCCGTATTATAATATTTAATATTACCTCCCAGGAGCCTGCAGTGAGAGCGCGGTCTCCTCCCCGGAACCGGACCGGACCGCCGCCGCCGGTCCGATGCCGGCGGGCCAGAGGAAGAGGAAGAGGACCATCTTCAGCCGGGCCCAGCTGTCCGAGCTGGAGCGGGCCTTCGCCGTGACCCCGTACCCGGACATCACGCTGAGGGAGCGGCTGGCCGCGCACACGCACCTGCCCGAGAGCAAGATCCAGGTGAGCCCGAGAGCAAGATCCAGGTGAGCCCGAGAGCAAGATCCAGGTGAGCCCCAGAGCAAGATCCAGGTGAGCCCCAGAGCAAGAGCCAGGTGAGCCCGAGAGCAAGATCCAGGTGAGCCCCAGAGCAAGAGCCAGGTGAGTCCGAGAGCAAGAGCCAGGTGAGCCCGAGAGCAAGATCCAGGTGAGCCCGAGAGCAAGATCCAGGTGAGCCCCAGGGCAAGATCCAGGTGAGCCCCAGGGCAAGATCCAGGTGAGCCCGAGAGCAAGATCCAGGTGAGTCCGAGAGCAAGAGCCAGGTGAGCCCCAGAGCAAGATCCAGGTGAGCCCGAGAGCAAGAGCCAGGTGAGCCCGAGAGCAAGAGCCAGGTGAGCCCCAGAGCAAGAGCCAGGTGAGCCCGGTGCTAACGGGCCTTTTATTAATATAGAGAAATGAAAGGTTTGAATAGGTGGGTTCCACGAATAGTAATTACAGGGACAGTGAGGAACTTGTATCTGGTCCCGAACCAGTCTCAGTCTAGTCCTGGTCCTCTATAGACCTCATTCTAGTCCTGGTCCTCTGCTGGACCCGCTAGAGGGAAGTGGGGCACATGAGAACCAGAACCAGGACTGGGAGAACCAGACCCTGCTATAGTAAAATGAGAGGTTTTCTAAAGGGACCCTGGTGCTCTGAGACACTACCACTTTAGTCCACAGGGGGCGCCAGAACCAACAGGAATGGAAATGTCTTTTTGCTTTCCACAGGTTTGGTTCCAAAACAGAAGAGCCAGAAGCATCAAGACCGTGAGGCTCCCCAAGTCCACCAAGCCGGGCCCGGGAGGTCGAGGCGTGGCTGATCCCTCCTCTGGGCCCGTGACCGCTGCGTTCCTGGCGGAAATCTTCAGACCGGATCAGAACCACTCCTGCGAGGATGTCCCGCAGATCTACGCCGACTGGATCCAGATCTACGGCAACCCCGTGTCATCGCCGCCGTCTTCCTCGTCCCTCCAGCCCACGCCAGGCTCCTCGAAACCCCCGGAGCCTCGTCTGTGGGAGGACGACCACCAGCACCACCACCAGCACCTGGGGCAGCAGCACCAGCAGCACCTGGGGCAGCCGCTCGCCGGGTTCCTCCCTGGTTCTTTCCCTCACCACCCGGCCTCCGCCCGGTCCTACCAGGCCTTCAGGAACTACAAACCCCAGAGCGCGGCTCCTTCTGGGGCCCATCAGCCTGCGTACGGTGGATCTGCAGGTGGAGGTCACACCTCCGTAGACCAGGTGGTTCCTTCCCACCCTCAGCCGGTGTACTGGGAGGTGGCTCAGGGCCAGGGACACCACCACCACCACCACCACCCGCAAACGGGACCGCAGACCTCCATGGGCTACATCTCAGACCTGATCTACAACGCCGCCATCGTCACCAACTTCCTGGAATTCTGATCAGTGAACTATTAATCCCCGGACCTTTAACTCGGCTCCTTCATGTTCTGCCCTGTTTGTTTCCAGCTGTTTGTTGTCTACAGCGCTTCCTCAGTTGTTGTTGTTGTTGTTGCTGCCGGGTTTTGTCTTTTTGTGTGTTTCCAGTGTTTTTAAATACGTTCCTCAGATTTCAGGTTCAGTTTTCAACCAACAATCTGACTTTTAGACACAAATTTAAACCATTTAAACTTGCCTCTGTGCTTCAGGATGTATTGGCTATGTATATATATATTTAAACACCATCTCTACAACCTGTAAATATTAACAAATATATGACAAATACATTTTTTGTTTTCTCAGAACCAACGTTAAAATTCCACTTTTCAAACGTGAATAACCTTCATTTATACAGACAAGTAGACGTATGATGAACATCTATTTGACATATTTTATTTGACATTGTGTGTTTACGAGCGTTCTCTTTTATTTAAAGGGACAGTTCCCCCAAAAAATACGACAACATACAAGTATGTTGAAATTGCACATTTATTTTTCTTTGATGTTGAGGAAGAAACCATTTTATTTTAAATAGTTTCATTTTAAAATGATATAAAAAATATAATAATCATTAATTGAAATGTGAGATTCTTTTATTTTTAATGTTTTATATTAATTAATTTAATTTTAAACAGTCACCAGTCATTTCATGCACCGTGACTGATTGTAGCTTAAAGCTAATTCTCCTCTGTTGTCGCTCAAAGAGAACACAACAACAAACATCGCACAAAGTGCATGAAAGAACAACATAAACATAAACACTCATGTTTTATCAGATAAGAGAAAATTCTGAGGCCGAAAACTATAAAATCTATGAAAACTGAGCCCAATAATCTGTAAAATACGTGGAGCGTTGTGCGTTTAAAAAGCTCTGTTTGTGTTTCTCTTGTCGTCTCGATGTTATTTATTATTTTCTCGTGATGCTCGACATGAATTCTTTCAGCTCCTGTTTTTTATTATTATATTTTTTTCCGTGGCATGTTTTAATGCTTTACGACCCCGCGAGTATTATCTTCCAAAACATCCTGATTAAAATGATTCCTTTGTGGTAAGATACCATGACAGACATAATTATTTTCTGAGTCAAAATATATTTCCGATACTGTAAGTATCCGACTGGGGGAATAAGAAGAATTAAAGCCGGAGCTCAGGCTCTATCAGCTTACAGCCGCTGTAATTCTGCCTGGATTTACGTTTTGAAATATTACATGAGCGGTATAATACAGAGGCAAATATGACAGAGATCTCCGCATATCATAATCATCTTTAATACCGAATAATCTTTCAATAAACCTTTAATCCGGGTGTCAAATCTCAGATCTTAGGAAGATACTTTTTATTTATTTTTTTGTATTCCAGATGTAGTTACATCTTTTAATCTTTCCCCTCTGATATGAAGAGGAGGATGGGATAGTTTATCAAAAAGATAATAAATAAAAATGAATGTGGAAGAAGGGATCAGCGTGTCGCGTATGAAATAAGACACGTGGTGTTATTGTAAATCTTCATATCACGGTTTGTTTTTCGGCCTCTTTAATTCACTTTAAAGCAGCGAGAAATGAAACATCAGCACATCTGTCAGCTGGAGCGGCGGTAATAACAGTTACCGCCGCTAATAACAATATTATTATTATTATTATTATCTGACGCCGCCAGCTGGAGGTTTAGAAACAACAAAAGAGCCACTTCCCTTCAATAAAGAGAAGTATAACTAACAGTTTTGTTTTCTATTAATAGATAATAGGAGACACTTATTAATAGATAATAGATACATATTAATAGATATATACTTATTAATAGATAATAGGAGATACTTATTAATAGATGAGAGAAGATACTTAGTAATAGATAATAGATACTTATTAATAGATAATAGTAATAGAAAATAGACGTGTAATAAAACACAATATCTGAAGGAAGTTTGTCTTAAACAAGCGATTTGGGTCGATTTTGAGCCGTTAGTCTTATTTAGGAACTTTTAATACAATTCTCTTTCTGAATTATGTATTTTTTTAGATTTAAAATAGTCAATTAATACGCTTTCTTTTTATGATAAATTCAGTTATTTTCTTCTCCCTGATGCCATTGTTCTATTGTTTCTCTGAGAGAGAACGCTCTATGAATATTAATATTATCAAAACCACAGATGTAAGTTGTAAACTGGGATGTTTGGAGCGGATCCATTTGTTTACCACGTCACTCATTGGAGGTTTGGCCTCTCATGTTTATTGATATTTATGAAACAGTTTAGCTCACAAACAAAAACACTATAACTTGCATAACTTGCATAATCATGAACAAAGTGCAAACAGGAGAAACGTGAAACTTTATGAGGAAATTACCACCAAACTTTATGAACCGACTCTAGTTAGAACGGATTTTATTGAACACAAAAATACAAATACATCAGAAAACAGAATGGAGTAATTGTATTCATCACTATAAATAAATAAGAAATAGAATTTTTGATAGAATTAAAAAGCGCCGGCTGTCGCTCCTTTTAACCACAAGGTCGGCGGTTCGATTCCACAACTCCGACGGTTCGTATGTCCGAGTGTCTCTGAGCGAGACGTTGAAGTTCCTCTCCAGATGTTTCGGTACACGATTAGTCTTTTTCTTACAAAGAACAGATATTCAGTCATTTTAAAACGACTCCAAATCCTTTGAAATGTTCCCGCTTCCCTTCGGCGTCGCTTTGGGAATTCTCTGCATCGTTCGCTCAGAAGTTCCACCGACGTTCCCAACATTTTTTTTTTTTTTAAAGCATAAAAAGTCCTCGTTTTTAAAGCAGTCCTCGTTCCTTTTGGGCGCTACGGTTCCCCCAGCTCGCCCTCCATGGTCCGGACCAGCACGTACAGCTCGGCGAGCCCGACGACGGACGCAGCGATCACCGCCGCCAACACGCGCTGGAAACCAAACAAACAAACAAACAAACAGGACGGAGTTAGGACACTTTTAGGGGAAAACAAACAAACAAACAAACATGTAGTGAAACGTCTGCGTCCTGGTTCGCTCTCTTTCTTCTGCGGTCGACATCAAAGTGTAAGTAATAATAATTTATATACTAAATACTCAAAATAATCTACTTGCCCAATTCCATGAACACACATATGATTGTTTACATGTCTAAATACTTTAGAGCAGTGGTTCTCAACCTTTTTTCAGTGATGTTCCCCTGTGGACATTTTATTTATTCAGTACCCCTAACCAGCGCAAAGCATTTTTGGTTGAAAAATAAATAAATAAATGAATCCCCCCCGCCCTAGTCAGTGTCTGATTTGATATATCAAATTCAGTGTATTATTATTATTACTAAAATATCATTTTTGAATTGATGCTTTAAATATATATTTTTTTAAATCTCACATTTCAGAATCAGAACAATTTATTTGCCAGGTATGTTTTCATACAGGGAATTTGTCTTGGCAGGTGGTGCATTCATTAGACAAACTACAACAATCAACACAGTGCAAGAAATAAACATTACATTTACAATAGAATATGTTCATATTTGAGAACCACCGCTCTAGAAAGACGATCAGGGCGCTAAGCTTTTACTCTGAAAAGCTTCTACTGCTAACGTGAGTTAGCATACGAGTGTATTTTCAACCTCGGGTGTGTTTGACGGCGTTCATGGTAACTTTGGCGACACCGGAACAAGTTAACAGCCCCGGAAAAAAAAGAAAACCAGCAGCGTCCGGTGTTTTAGTTTGGCCGAACCACGACTAATTCACCGGCGTTAGCGTCCTTTTACCGACTCTGGTGAAGGCAAAGCTGAAGTTAATCAATTATAACGACATTCAGTTAGAAAGGTAAGAAGTCAAACTTTAGTTTACCACCATTTAAAAATCAACTGTATTCATTGCTCAATCATTTATATCTGAATTTTATTGGAACGTTAGCTAAAAAAAAAAAAATGCTACGTGTAAAGGGTTCAGGGATTCAATGAGTCAAGCGTCATTTAGAAACAAGAAAAACAGGACAAAATAAACAAAAGCAGTGCTCTGGGCCGATAACATGTCCGCCATCGTCACGTTTAAATGAGTTGTTTGGTTGGACGTCTCCTTACCGCCCCGGTGTCCGTGAACAGGTACTGACTCCCCATGTAGGAGCAGGCGAACGCAGCAACCACCGTGACCACGAAGTTAAACACGGTCGCCACCACCCGCCTTGACCGACCGCACTGGAACGGAAGAAGAAGAAGAAGAAGAAGAAAAGGCAGAAGAAGAAAAGGCAGAAGAAGAAGAAAAGGCAGAAGAAGAAGAAGAAGAAGAAAAGGCAGAAGAAGAAGAAGAAGAAGAAGAAGAAGAAGAAAATGCAGAAGAAAAAGAAGGCAGAAGAAGAAGAAAAGGCAGAAGAAGAAGAAGAAGAAGAAGAGGCAGAATAAGAAAAGAAGGCAGAAGAAGAAGAAGAAGAAGAAGAAGAAGAAAAGGCAGAAGAAGAAAAGAAGGCAGAAGAAGAAGAAAAGGCAGAAGAAGAAGAAAAGGCAGAAGAAGAAGAAAAGGCAGAAGAAGAAGAAGAAGAAGAAGAAGAAGAAGAAGAAGAAAAGGCAGAAGAAGAAAAGAAGGCAGAAGAAGAAGAAAAGGCAGAAGAAGAAGAAGAAGGCAGAAGAAGAAGAAGAAGGCAGAAGAAGAAGAAGAAGGCAGAAGAAGAAGAAGAAGAAGAAGAAGAAGGCAGAAGAAGAAGAAGAAGGCAGAAGAAGAAGAAGAAGAAGAAGAAGTTAATTGTCAAGAAGAAGAAGAAGAAGAAGAAGAAGAAGAAGAAGAAGAAGAAGAAGAAGAACATTGTCAAGCTCAATGTGTTTATAACTCCGTCTCCGGTCACCGTGATGGTGGTTATGTAATAAGAATAAAAACTCACCTTCCCGTCCAAAATCTGCTAAAGTTCCATTGCGGCTGATTTCCTGAAGACAAAAGAAAAATACTGATCAAGTAGAAAATAAAAGTACGTCTTTCATTAGGATTAAAAAGCATGTGACAAGCTCTCTAGATGTATATTTATATCCAGGCGTGTGATATATTACTGCAACACAACCTCAGAGCACGAACCCCACCTCGACCTCGACGGAGGTCTTTGACGTAAACAACACAACGCACCTGTGTGTTGACGTTACGAGTGATCCTGCTGTATTCCTCGTTGGCCAGTTTGTTCTTGATCCTCTCCAGACGAGCGACGAGCACGGGGTTCTGAGGGGGAACGGCAGAGGGTTAGTTCAGTCGCTCTTATTATCCCTCCTTTGAAAATGGATGATACTGCACTCAAACTGAGACAGGTAGACGTTCCTCACAGCAACTTCATGTTTCCTACGTGCCATGAACGCATCACCAGGTGAGACTTACTCTGGGAGGCTTCAGGACCTCGGGCAGGTGCAGCGAGCCGCCGTCCAGCAGCTCGTGCAGGTAGAGAGGACTCCCTGCAGGAAGACAAGGTGTTAGCGTCATTAATGACATGGCTTCTAACCACGTTACTGCAGAACATCACGTCAGGAAGGGAGAGTATGTTTATGATATGGATAGTAGCACATACAACTATATCCTGGGGTTTTGTTGAATTAAATCATATGAAGTACTGCAGATTAAATAGTTAATGTATTCATCCCGCAAGAGGATTTTTTATTATTGCTACAGCAGCAATACAATATAGAAAAATGCTCAATATATATATATTTAAAAAATATAAGAAAAATTCACTATATATATATATATATATATATATATATATATATATATATATATATATATATATATATATATATATATATATATATATATATATTAAAAACATAATACAAGAAAATGTACAATATATATATTAAAAAATATATAATAATAAAAATTCACTATACATATATAAAAAATATAATATAGAAAAATGCACAGTAAAATATATATACACACACACAATAATAAAAATTCACAATATATATATATATATATATATATATATATATTAAAAAATAGAATATAATAAGAAAAATGGACAATACATATACATATATATATATATATATATATATATATATATAGATAGATAGATAGATAGATAGATAGATAGATATAATAGAATAATATTAAATGAACTAACAAAGCAAACAAATCAATAGTGCAAAGATAAAATGCTTTGTTTTTATAATTGTTATGAGCAAACACAATCCGTGTTGACTGAAATAAACAGTGCATCCCCTCTTCTACCTCTAGTATATAAATATATATACATATATTATTGTGAATACTGTTATTGGTCATGCTATAAGAGACCTTCGTCCCGGAGGTGTTTCTGCAGAGTCCTCGCCGCCCGGAAGGACAGGGTCGTCGGCTCCGGTTTCCCGAGACTCTCCTCCAGTTCTTCTCTCAACCTTTCGGGCAAACGCGAGTCATTCTTCTCCAACAGCTCCGTCAACTTATTGATGGATTTATCCCCGAGCACGAAGGCAGAAGCCATGTTTTAAAACATCCACTCTGAACCCGGAAGTGGGATTTCCAGCGACGCAGTTTATCTTGTGACACGATGACGTTTCGCTCATGTGACCGACCGGGAAAATATTTATATTATTGTTGGGCTTTTTTTTAATGTATTTTATACTATCAAATCACTTTTATAATCGTTATAAACTGATAATATTTAATAACGAGTGGAAAATAATGTTGTATTCCACATTCAACTCAAAGGTTGGTCACGTGAGGTCCTTCGGTGCCTTCATGGTCTCCTCTCAAGCTCCAAGAATGGAGTACTTATTTCTCTTAACAGGCGTAACGTGCAATAAACATATACATATAACACTATATACATATATGAATATATAAAGTGATTTAATGTCAAACAAGTTTAGAATAAATTATTTCACTTAATGTCTACATTTTTATTAATCTCATCTGCTTGCTAGAGAGATAAGTGCGCTTGAAAAATACGTAAGCAAACTGAAGACCTCACAATTATTGTTGTTGTCGTCATAAGTATAATATGACCGCTGCCTGTTTAAAAAAAAAGATCAGATAAATTCAAGTTGAGTATAAAGTTCTCGTAAATACGACTCTCTCCGTGGGTCCCTGAACGTCATTACGCCACTCGCTGTAAAAGTACGAGCACGTGTACGTGAGCGTGCCCGCCCCTGCTCTTTGGCTGTAAAGATGGCGGCCTGCGCGTTGCGCCGAGGCTTTCTGAGCGCTGTCAGTAGATACAACAAGAAGCACGCGCACAGAGTTCTGAGTGTCGTCGACGGGTTCGAGGGGTTCCGACCGCGGGTTCAATGCCGCGCCTGCGCACTGCCCGGCGGCGTCCAGCAGAAGCGGTTCATGTCGTCACGGTAAGCGTGCGTACCCTGAAAGATGGCGGCCTTCAAAGACGCGCTGACAGCTGCCTCTAGACGGACCACGTGACACGAGCGCGTCTTCTGATCTCGCCGCCTCCAGGCTGACTGTACTTTTAGTTTTTAGATGAATATTTAATCCTCGTGGAATATTATAACCCGTTAAAGTAGCTGCAACGATCTGTAAATCTTAACATAATCAATAATCATAATCAACAGTGAATTAATGCAGTTTATTGATTGTTTTTGTTGTCTTTAAACACTTATCTACTACATAACACTTTATTTACACACAATTCTTACTGTAACAACTGTTATGTATAATGTATTTTAGATGCAGAATTCAAAATCTTCTTATTTACTAAACACTTATAACTACTGTTTAAAGATGTATTATATATGCGCCATTATATTATGTAATACTTAAATACTTATCCAATATGTATGAAGGTATTTTCTACCTGCTTCTTTGTCGGGTCGGCCATGTTTGTATTTGTTCAGCGGCTCTGAAAGAAGCTTTTTTTTGTGTGACTTTTTTCCCCTGTAAAATATTCACTTATAATTTAGTTTTTTACTAATATTATACTTGCCGTAGCGCATCATGTGTTTCACTCCTCCCACGATGGGCCTGTTTCAATCCCTTATTTACACAAATCTATTAAATAAGATATTACCACACCAGGACCCTGGAGCTGGAACACCTGGGATAACCATGGAATACAATAATGAAAACAAACATAGTGCAATGATGGATAAATACAACAACAGTACTTTAAAACCAGTATATATTATTAAACAAAAAGTGGCCAGTGTATTTTAATACTGGCCACAGACGTGAATATCATGAACGCAGACACGACGGAGTCTGATGTTCTGACGTTTGTGGGACTTCCACAACGAGTGTAAAGCAGAAGAAGAGGTTATTTACATGGAGGACACGGTAACTGTTTTTACGGAGATAAGCCACGCCCCCTTTCTGGTACAAATGAACCACGTAAAGTCGAGCGAGTAAAGGTGTGTCTTTGTGTTTTTTATATAATTTTTTGGAAGTATCCGGTCGTATCTTGGAGGAGAACGAGTTTATTTGTACAACGTAACGTCTGAGAGGAAGTCCAGGTGTGATTCAGCCCCAGCTTGTGTTGCTCTCTGTCGTTTATGTAACGTTGTTGTTGTTGTTGTTGTGTAATCGCATCTCCCGTCTCGTTGCTGCCGACCTTTCCCCGACACGGCGACGTTACGGAGGAGAGGAGTGACGTCGTTGACCCTGAAGGTCGCTGCCGGGGTTGAGATGCGTCGGCTATTTTTAGACCTGATTTATCTGCGGTGACATTTATCAGATGGTTGCAGCGGTAGAACACCACAGAAGAAGTGAGGGAAGCTGCAGAGGCCGATTGTTCTGACGGGCAGTGAAAGCATCAGGATGCTCCTGGATTTATGTCTGTTATGAGGCATTCACGTGCAATAGATGAAGAGAAAGCTACGGGATATTAATTTAATATATTTTATTCTATAGTGTGTGAAATGCTTTTGCTCGGAGGCTCCACAAAAGATAGAAAATAAGTAGTAAATTAAATAAGTTTAAAGATATGAACTTTATTACATTAAATGTAACGGTCAAAATATAAGAAGTCATGAAAAGGAAACACAAAACAAACATGATTTTGCATGTTGTACAGAGGTTTGATTTCACTTTGTTTGTTATTTATTTAGTCTAAAAGCTACACAATATGTCAAAGTTCTTAATTTTCTTTTTATATCATGCTGTCATTTTCTACGCTGCCGTAATCCTGAGATTTGTTGAAGGACAAAACGGTCTTTTGCTCGGTGACCTTGAACCGACCTCTGAAGAGACGACAGCCGATCACAATGCTGCGTTCAGGGAATGTGGGAAACTCTCACTTCGTCTGCAATCGTTCAGAAAACTCCAGAAGGACACGAGCGTTCAGTTTATTTCACCAGCAGATTGTTTGTGACGCTCAGAACTTTATCTTTTCTAAATTGTTAAACCACATCGTCCCCTGAGGGGAGTGTTGTGTGTGTGTGTGTGTGTGTGTGTGTGTGTATGTGCATGTCCACACATGTTTGGTGTGTGTGTGTTTTTGTTTCTGTGTGAGACCAGGCTGCACACGCTTCAGTTTCATCCAGTAACGCACCACAAACATCGCAATGCGACAATGAAAGACGAACGCTAGAGAGGAAAATAACATGAAAGTGCACGTTTAGTTTTATTGATTATCGTAAACGTCAAGGCGGCTACAAGATATGAAATATGAACGTCTCCTTTATGTTGAGGGTTAGTCCTGGGTTAAGGTTACACGAGTGATTCACAGAGCGGATAAATATTCTGAAGCAGACGGAGAGAGGGGAAAAAAGCAATTTGCGTTCAGCTGTGAACATGAAGCAGGTTCCCAGGTTGTTGTTGTTGTTGTTGTTGTTACAGGAGAATTAAATGACCTCAAACCAACCGGTGTGACATTAAATCGTCTATGGATCCACCTCGTAATCCTCCTCTGGTCAACTCTGTCGGCAGATTAGCTTTGCAGGGAAGCGTGAGTGTTATTTATTTGAAGTGACCAGCTGGTGTGTGTGTGTGTGTGTGTGTGTGTGTGTGTGTTGTGAGTCTGCAGAGATTAGAATGGTATTCCTCTTTGTTGACATCTGAAAACTCGAGGTGTTTTATTCAATCTTGTCAAAGTTGTGATTGAGATTAGGATGAATGGAGGCGGGATTTCCCTTAAAGGGATGAAAGTAAATCGTCTCCATAGGAGGAAAAAATCCTGAAGCCGCTTTAGAAACTGTTTGTTCACACGGGATGTTTTGATCTCCGGCCATGTTTTATACACAGACTCCTGTTTTTATTCACCTCCAGTTCTGAAAAGTGAAGCCAAAGCTGCATGTGATAAAGCTGCATTCTCTCTCCTGACCACCAGGGGGCGACTCCTCTGGTTGTATAGAAGTATATGCTTCATGTGTTAAAGCTGCATTCTCTCTCCTGACCACCAGGGGGTGACTCCTCTGGTTGTATAGAAGTATATGCTTCATGTGGCTACGTCCACTTATCTACAGTTTACGGTGCTTTTCGTTTTAAGACACACACACACACACACACACACACACACACACACACACACACACACACACACACAGTGTGTAACGGTGTTGCCTGTTTGGCAGGAGCAGACCTGAAGGGAAGATTTTGGAGACGGTGGGAATGTTTGAGGCTGTGAAGCAGCACGGGAAATATGAAACGGGACAGGTGAGCACACACACACACACACACACACACACACACACACACACACACACACACACACACCTTCTACCTCATAACATCACACAAGTCAATATTAGACCTCTCCTTTAACTGTTTGTGTGTTTTCAAGCTTTGCCACACCGTGTCTTTGCATGCTTGTGAGGACGCGTTGCTGTAATCTCCTCTCGTCCCCCAGCTGTTCCTCCACAGCGTGTTTGGCTACAGAGGCATCGTCCTGTTCCCGTGGCACGCCCGTCTGTACGACCGGGACATCACCCCGCCCGCCACCGAGAGGTAAGCCCCGCCTCCGCGCGGCGCCCGCCGTCTTCAAAACTCGTTCACTTGAGGTTTATTTGTGTTTCTTTTCCTTCAGCAAAGCGGAGCCTCCCGGCGCTCACGGCTCCAAGGAGGTGAAGGGGAAGACTCACACCTACTACCAGGTCCTGATCGACACGCGGGACTGCCCTCACATCGTAAGCGCTGCGTTGGTACTGGAGCACAAAGAGCCGGAGGAACATAATCACGTTTTTAAAAAGTACAACCGGCAAAACGAACAGTCGCAATGCAGAGGAGGGACTTTAATGACTCACTAATACACCACTTTATTGCCTTTTTTATACAAGCAGTGTAAAGAAAGAAGTCTCATAGGGCTGATACGGTTTCGGATTTAACGGTATGAATTTCTGACATACCGTCCGCCGCTTTTTGGCAGGCAACAACATTTAACGTTCACAGCTTGAAGCGGACGGAGCTACTTAGCTCTCATGGAGACTCACTTGACTCATGGTTTGTAAAGAAATGACATCGCCAAAGTGCATGCTGGGTAAATTACTTCGCCCGCCCACACAGGAAGACTCTTCATGTGCAGGAAGAAGTCTCTTCCTGTGCGGCTGAGTGGGCGGGCTTTACCCAGAATGCATTTTGTCGCTGTCATTTCTTTGAAACCATGAGTCAACCTCTATCCGTGAGACGTAAGTAGCTCAGACCGCTGGACACATTAAATGTTTCTGCCTGCCGAAGAATGACATGAATGAATAAGTCGTTACGGCTGCGCCTCTAATATGAAGTGATATGAGTTAACTACATTCCCCTGGGTCCTAAACCCCTCCAGGTTTAGCTTCCTAACACAACCGATGTACCAACGTATTTTTTGCTGCAGGAACTACAGGATTTGTTCTCTCTTTTTATTTAAATTGCATTTTTTTGTGTTGCAAACAGGCTGCGACTGCATATCCTGTGTTGCATAATGACAATAAATGATCTGTGATTTGTTTAAGCCGCTACCAACAAGTTGTCTTGAGTAACCGGATCATTATTTTAGACTTTTGAGTGAAATGTCCCTTTTTTTTCTTCTTCAATTAAATGTATTTATCGCCCGAAATCACAGATCGTGGTCGTGCCCAACCCACTGCTACTATTATTATACTATTGTTGTATTATTTGTGTGCCTGTATATTTATTTATTTATAAATGTATGTATGTATACATATTAATTAATAAATATATGTATTAATATATTTATAAATAAATGTAATTAATATATTAATTCATTCATTTATAAATATATGTATTAATATATTTATAAATAAATGTAATTAATATATTAATTCATTCATTTATAAATGCATGTATACATTTATTTATTCATAAATATATTATTTATAAATGTACATATTTACTAATTAAAATATGTATTTATATATTATATTTATAAATAAATGTATACATTCATAAATAATAAATGTATACATACATTTATAAATAAATAAAATATTTATTTATAAATGCATGTTTACATTTATTTATTTATAAATATATTATTTATAAATGTATATATTTATATCTTTACTAATTAATATATTTATTTATAAATGTATACATACATTTATAAATAAATATAAATGAGGTAAACTGTTCTATGGATTGTCGCTCTGGTTGTGACTTGTTGTTGTTGACTTGTTGTTGACTTGTTGTTGTTGACTTGTTGTTGTTGACAGTCCCAGAGGTCCCAGACGGAGGCGGTGACGTTTCTGGCTAACCACGACGACAGCAGAGCGCTGTACGCCATCCCAGGTACGCAGCGGTCGACGCCCCGAGCGCCGCGTCCAGGAGGTTCTGGCTCTCACCCCATGTCTGTGTCCCTCAGGTCTGGACTACGTGAGCCACGAGGACATCCTGCCCTACAACTCCGCGGAGCAGATCCCCATCCAGCACGAGCTGTTCGAGCGCTTCCTGCTGTTCAACCCGGCCAAAGGTACGCGCTCTATAAAGCGTAATAATTTAGGAAATGATCAATAAAAATGCAACGTACGTGCAGTGTATGTGAAGTGTAAAGAATGTACAGTGACTCACTAGACCACAAAAGAGAATCTAGGCCGATAACGGCAGTAAAACCTATTTCATGATGAATTGGGACGTCGTAGACATCGTAGCTGCTTTGTCGACAGTCGGCCATCTTTGAACTATTCTCATAATTTACTTCGTCCTGCAGGAATGTAGTTATTTCAAAGTCGAAACAGTTTTTCTGAATATTGGTTTTGCGAGTAGTAAAGCAGTATTTGTACTGTTTTATTTAACGGTGGTAGTATAATATCACCACCATCATGTTCCTGTTGGGCGTGTACTTCCCTGCTGGTGGGCGTGTACTTCCCTGCTGGTGGGCGTGTACTTCCCTGCTGGTGGGCGTGTACTTCCCTGCTGGTGGGCGTGTACTCCCCTGCTGGTGGGCGTGTACTCCCCTGCTGGTGGGCGTGTACTCCCCTGCTGGTGGGCGTGTACTCCCCTGCTGGTGGGCGTGTACTCCCCTGCTGGTGGGCGTGTACTCCCCTGCTGGTGGGCGTGTACTCCCCTGCTGGTGGGCGTGTACTCCCCTGCTGGTGGGCGTGTACTCCCCTGCTGGTGGGCGTGTACTCCCCTGCTGGTGGGCGTGTACTCCCCTGCTGGTGGGCGTGTACTCCCCTGCTGGTGGGCGTGTACTTCCCTGCTGGTGGGCGTGTACTTCCCTGCTGGTGGGCGTGTACTTCCCTGCTGGTGGGCGTGTACTTCCCTGCTGGTGGGCGTGTACTTCCCTGCTGGTGGGCGTGTACTTCCCTGCTGGTGGGCGTGTACTTCCCTGCTGGTGGGCGTGTACTCCCCTGCTGGTGGGCGTGTACTCCCCTGCTGGTGGGCGTGTACTCCCCTGCTGGTGGGCGTGTACTCCCCTGCTGGTGGGCGTGTACTCCCCTGCTGGTGGGCGTGTACTCCCCTGCTGGTGGGCGTGTACTCCCCTGCTGGTGGGCGTGTACTCCCCTGCTGGTGGGCGTGTACTCCCCTGCTGGTGGGCGTGTACTCCCCTGCTGGTGGGCGTGTACTCCCCTGCTGGTGGGCGTGTACTCCCCTGCTGGTGGGCGTGTACTTCTCTGCTGTCCGTTGTGTACTTCCCTGCTGTCCGTTGTGTACTTCTCTGCTGTCCGTTGTGTACTTCCCTGCTGTCCGTTGTGTACTTCCCTGATGGTGGCCGTGTACTTCTGTCCTGCAGCGCCCCCGTTCACGGCCCGCGACACCCTGAAGGCGTGGCAGGAGAAGAACCATCCCTGGCTGGAGCTGTCGGACGTCCACCGGGAAACCACGGAGAACATCCGGGTCACCGTCATCCCGTTCTACATGGGCATGCGGGTACGTCTGGCTCCGCCCACAAAACCCTGCTGGTGGTTTGTTTTCTGTGAACGATAATGTGTTTAACTTCTTTATCCTTTTCCCTCAGGAGGCCCAGAACTCCCACGTTTACTGGGTGAGCAGCAGGTTTTATTATTAATATTATTATCTGTCATGTGGATTAGTGGTGCCAGCAGACTGTTTAATGCCAATAAAGCGACATTAAATATTAAAGTGAAAAAAATATTAAAACATGCAAGTATTTGAGCAGTCGCAGATAAAAAGTAAGAAAATGTTTTTTTCTGCTTTAATTGTAATACTGTTTTATATTTCATTATAATTGCGACGTTATATGAATATTAACAAACATTAACCCAACATTGCAATTCTATTAAAATGTATGTACAGTATTACACTTTTTGGTACGTTTGGTACAATAGAAGGAAAATAAATAAAGATTAACGTTCAGGAGTTGACCATAAATACTTTTAACTGCTGCATTTCTTTACTGGCATATTGTTAAAATACATAAATAACAAATGTCTGTAATGTTAATAGAAGAATGTTTAAGCACTTTAAGCTTTAATGTTTCCAATGCACGCTTATTATTATTATTACTACTACTATTATTATTAATACTGTTATTATTACTACTGTTATTACTATCATTAATAGTATTATTATTAATAGTATTATTACTACTACTGTTGTTGTTATCATTATTACCTGCCTGTCCCCTGCAGTGGCGGTACACTATTAATATTATTAATATTATTATTATTATTACTACCTGCAGTGGCGGTACATTATTAATATCATTATTATTATTATTATTATTACTACCTGCAGTGGCGGTACTGCATCCGTCTGGAGAACATGGGCAGTGAGGTGGTTCAGCTCAGGGAGCGACACTGGAGGATCTTCAGCCTGTCGGGAACGCTGGAGACGGTCCGGGGGCGAGGGGTCGTAGGCCGGGTTAGTACACACACACACACACACACACTTTATCACACACGTAAGTTACTGTTAAAATGTTGTTAGCTGTCTGGGTGTCAAAACTTCTCCAGTCAAAAGGGGGGAAAAAATTCCAATATGTATCCTGATGCAATAAACACGATATACTGTGATACTCAACATACTGAAAGTGTTCAATGGAGCAGAAAGGACCACCTGTGAAGTCTAATGTGCACATCACTGCGGACAAATTGCACCAAAACAACTACTTAATTAAAAAACTCCCATTCTGATTTATTAGAAAAGGGTTTTAAATGTGTTTTAAAACGTGGCATGATTATTATAATAATGTAATAATTATTATAATGTGTCCCCTCAGGAGCCGGTGTTGTCTAAAGAGCAGCCGGCCTTCCAGTACAGCAGCCACGTGTCTCTGCAGGCGCCCAGCGGACACATGTGGTGAGAGCCTCACTATTTAACATCTCACCACAGCGCCCCCTGCTGTCCTGGAGGCTTAACGTCTGTGTGTGTGTGTGTGTGTGTGTGTGTGTGTGTGTGTGTGTGTGTGTGTGTGTGTGTGTGTGTCTCTCTCCTCAGGGGGACGTTCCGCATCGAGAGGACGGACGGTTCTCACTTCGACGTCCGCATCCCCCCCTTCTCCCTGGAGAGCAACAAAGACGACAAGGCGCCCCCTGCTGGCTACACGTTCTAGCTCCTCCCCTTCCTCCTAAGCTCCTCCCCTTCCTGTAGCGCCGCCTCGGCCTTCAGCTCGAGACGAGCCAGAGTCATGTGCTGCAGCTTTATAGAGAACAGCAACACATCATCGATCCACTCTGGGGAGTTATTGGCTCGTGTGCGTCTTCGCCCCAGGAGACGAGGGAGGGGGCGGAGTCCATGAGGGAGGGGGCGGAGCCAATATTGAGCCGGTTGTTTTTATTATTAATATTATCCTGGGAATATTTCCTGCTGGGTTCATGGAAAGAGAAGCAGCTGCAGCGGGACGTTAAAGTCAGATTAACGCGTCACTAACTCCTCCTCCATATTATTATAATTATTATAATAATTACCGTTTGAATTCATAAGTTAAAACGCGGCTCGTAGCTCGAGTCCCTGCTGCGTTTCTCTTTGCTTCTGGTCCCGTTTCGTTCCATCGGACGAGACTTCAGAGACGGCGTTGAAGCTCAGGATGGAATCCGTTCGACTTGAACAGAAAAAACTCGTCAAAATGAAACCAAACGATTGATTTTTAAATACAAATGTCAAACGGAATATCTTCTATATTCTCCTTTTTTAGTCCGTGCAGTCAAAAACTATAAAGGTTCACTGATCAAAAAACACTATTTACATGTTTAAGGATTATTAAAAAGGTCAATTGTTTTTTTTAGATGCTTTAGAATCAGGAAGTGTTCAAATAAATCCATTTAATTGACTTGTTTCTTGCCATAAAGACGTGACTGTTGGTAACAATCAATGTTGGACTGCACTCTATTAGACACGTTAAAGGGAGAAAGCACTTACACCACCGGCTGTTATGTAATTATAATTTATGTGATATTCAGATCGCTTTTTGATTCCTGAAATCCCCGTAGACTAAAAGTTCTATTCTCTTGATCAGTGACTCATTAATGATGATTACATCTTTACATTTAATGCTGTTAAAGATCAAATTAATAACTTTTTGACGTACCAAAAGTATTTTGTTTGCTGGAAAGAAGAGTCGTCTTTGAGTCATGCAGCGCTATAAAGAATGTTTTTAGGTAATTTCTCTGCACGCACACGCATTTCGTTGGTCTGAGAGAAAGTAGAGAGTCGAGAGCCCAGAATGTCTCTGGTCGACGCGCTGAAAGGAACGACGTGTTTTTGTTTCATGTGAGTTGAAGCGCCTGTGAAGGTGGAAATGTTACTGTAAATAGAGATGTAATTAAAGGCCAAACCAATAAATAATAAAGTTTTTTTGAAAAGTACATCTTGTCATTGTGTATTTTTTATTCTTCAGACTCAAACATGTTGTAATAATAAAAGTGTCTTTATCTGTTGAAGGAGCTTTGATTTGACTTTGTGTTGATCGCTTATAAGCAACAACACAGGATATCCTCTTAATACTGTACTACTGCTAATATATATATATACACTGTACTACTGCTAATATATATATATATATATATATATATATATATATATATATATATATATATATATATACACACTGTACTACTGCTGCTACAAAAAAAAAATACACACATGTTTATAACCATCAGCCCCACCAGAGGGCAGTGAATCCTTTTGAATAATCAATAGTGTATTTAGCACATGATCACATTTACTGCATTGAATGCTGACAACATGAAAAGTTTCACTTTATAAAATTGATTTTAAATCATCACTCAAGTCAGATGAAACTTTTTTTATCTCATTACTTTATTTAATTTCACATTTTTTAGCATTTTTTCTGTGCAAAATCTGCCTCTTTTTAAAATAAGTTCTCGAGGCCGTTCATTCATTTAACTTTTTAAAACTTTATTTAATTTCAATGTTGACTAACTTATAAAGCATTTTTTATTTAATTAACAATTAAGTACAAACAATCGCACCAATTACATAAATACATATAAATACTAAATATGCATTAAAGATAACACAAATTAAAGTTTATATTGTAGATATGTTTTAATGAATTAATACTTTGACATCCAGTCATATGCCGACTTTACTAAACGACCAAACATGATCGCTAAAGGTAAGAATCATCTTAAAAACATGAATATTTTCCTGCGTAAACATTAAAATAACATTAATTAACGCAAACGTTGTGCCTCGCGCTCTACGCTCCTCCCTCCCTCTCCTCCGCGGCGCGCACTCGCTGCGCGCGCCCGCCATTCAGTTGCACAGGAGGGGTGTTGCGATACATGATTCAGTCCCGGGCAGAAGGGAGCAGTACCACCAGTACAACCAGTACCACCACCAGCACCACCAGTACCTCCACCCTCTTCCTGTCCAGCTGCGACCCGGCCCAGAGCTCCACATTGTCGGCCGATGCGGCGGCGGCTGCCCGCTCCGGATGGAGGATCCACCTCCAAGGACGAATGCGGGTTTTATGGTTCAGCGTGAGCGCGAGGAAGGACGGGGCAGTGCGGGGTGAGGAGAGGTGGGGTGGGGGGGTGGGGGTCTTGCAGGAGACGTAAACACTGCCCTGCGTCATGCACCTCCTCTTCCTCCTCCTCCTCTTCCTCCTTTGGGCTTTTGTGGATAACAGCTGTTTTTGCAGGGAGGTAAATATTTTGGTGAAGTTGTGCTCGGGATAGGAGTCTGCAGACGGGCCCGCAGGGCAGGAGGGGTCCTGCATCCAGACTTTGCATCCTAGGATTAACAAGGTCCCCCAAATACTGTCCCTCTCTTGAGCCTTCTTCCTCTCCTGTAACTGTGATGACGAGCCAAGTTCCTCAAACACGACTCGGCCCGTGACACAGTTTTTGTTGTGGTTGTCGTTGTCGTTTGTCGTTGCGCCACACGGTCTTTTTCGTTATGGGTGCCAAGCAGGCCAAGGGCCAGGAGCCCGGCGGGGCCAGCCCCCAGCACGGCTGGAGGCGGACGCCCACCAAGGAGCGGGGCGACATCCTGGCCTCCCTGATGCTGAAGTCGGGGGACCGGCTGAGAGGCGGCGGGGCGGCGACCCAAACGCCGCCGCCGCCGCCGTACCAGCGGCGCATCGGCATGATCCAGGACATGATGCTGATGGCCAAGCAGGGCAAGCAGGACGAGGCCACGGAGATGCTCAAGACCCTCCGCCAGGTATGGCACCGTGTGTGTGTGTGTGTGTGTGTGTGTGTGAGGCTCCCAGGGGTCACGAGGTCACCGCAGCATCCCTTCCTCTCTTCATTATCATGGTTGATGTCATCGCCGGTGCAGAAACAGAAGCCAGACTCGGACTTTAAACCAATCAGCGCTTCATGGATCGCTCTGCTGCCCTGCAGGCCTTCACAGACGCAGGTTTGATGTGTTTGGGGACCTTGAACCACCAAACACTTTACGATGTTATCCCCGACACTTAAAAGTCACTACGAGGGACTTTCATGTTGTGTGGATTCTGGCGGCCCCTGTGGACGGTAGTGGTAGTGTTTCCGCACACCTTTTAGGAAACCAATCTTCTCTCTACTGGTCTCGTTTACTAATGAGACTGAGACGGTTTCATAACCAGTTAAAAGTTCCTGAGTTACCTCATGACTTAAACTCACAATATGTTATACGATTCTTCACATTGTGCGAAACACTTTCAGCTAATATTGCAGTTTGTATAATGCATAATAATGCATCTGTTTTATCTCATAAGATAGAGTCTTCACTTGGTTCATCTCACTTCAATAATCCTTTTTTTTTTAATGCAACTAAATGTATTTTGAGCAACTTCTCGTTGACTTTACGAGAAAAAAAAAACTAAAAACACATCATCTAGTAGACTGAAAAAGCAAAACATGGGTTTAATTAGCATTAGTAATATTTTATATGATAAAAGATAGATACTTGGTGTTCATGTATACATAAAACGATCTACAGCCTCTCTACGTCTTCCGAGACATTCGCTCCAGAGAGACGAAAAGAGAAGCAGGAAGATAAAATAAAAATAAAAATGCCACCAGTTGAATGGGAGGATTTGTAGAAGCTGTGAGGGGAAAAGAGAGAATGTGAGGAGGAGAGAAATAAACGTGAATCTAACATGTGATCGTCACCGGGATGAAGGAGGGAGGGGACACGATCCATATGCTGCCATTGTTTATCCCCCTATGACTCAACATACACACACACACACACACACACACACACACACACACACACACACACACACACACACACACACACACACTGCTTTCACACTGTATTCTTCAGGGCTTCGGAGATGCTTTTTGTGTTCCGGTTTTCTTATCGTTTAGAACGTTAATCCTCGAATCGATGGGGAAAAACAAGACTGAAGACGAAGGACGGCTCTTCATCATCACCGTTATCAGAAGCGAGGGGAGGGAGTCTCTCAGGTGGAAAATGACAAACTGGTTTCAGCTCCAGTGTGCGCTGGACCCTCTCGGTAGATACCGTACCAGCTCGTCCTTCTGGAAGCTAAAGGAGGACGAGAGTCGTCTCATTTAAAACTCTTTTTTAAGACACTTATAAGCGTTTACTGACCTTTTTTCATCAGAATCAGAATCAGAATCAGTTTATTTGCCAGGAATGTTTACACAAACAAGGAATTTTTCTAGGCGGAAGGTGCATACATTAGACATGAGACGTTAGACGAGACAAACAACAATCAACAATCAACGACAACAGTGCAATGGGTATTAAATTAAGTATAAGATAATATATATATATATATATATATATATATATCAGAGAACTAAATGTTAAATGTTGACCACAGACCTTCAGGAAAAGGAAAACAGGAAGTGACTCATTTCCCTCGTTTCATCATCAACAACAACATGTGTTCAGAGGCCTGTCTCACGAAGCTGGATTAACATACCCGGGGTTTCCCTCAGTTATCCAGCTGCACTTACCCAGATGTCCGCGGTCTCGCTTATTGGTCTCAGGAAGCCGGTTATCAACTCGTTAAGTGAACCCAGGAGCGTCTCATCTAGATCTGTGCTCGTGCACATAAAAGGGGCGGAGTTAACTCCGTTAGACCAATTGTGCACCATGGAGAAGCCGCCGAGAGCAACGTATTTTACAACTGAGGAGCAAACCATAATCTTAAGAATGTACGAACAATATAGAGAAAGAATACAAGCAAAAAGCAACACTGCTGCAGCAGCCAGAAGCCGCAAGGAATCGTGGGTAAAAAATCGCCGACTCCGCCAATGCATAAATTACTGGGATTGTAATATTAAATCACTGTCTCAAATGTATGTGCCTATTTTGATTATCTTTTCGTTTTAACAATTTAACCTCATTTCAGTTGCAACCCCAGTGGAGCTAAAAGAACATGGGCGCAAGTTAAAAGGTAACAGTAAATTCAAACTGTCATACACTTACAAGCAATCTGTTGGTGCTGATCGTGCATTAAAGAGGAAGAAATCTTTTGCCACTTCTCATGTCGGCCACTGAGGAGGCAACAGATGAAGAGACGCTCTCTGGAGCGCTGCTCTTACTATCCGTGCTTCTTCCTCAACGGGATTCTGTAGAAATGGGCAGGCCGTTTTTCCAAGACAATGATTGGCCAGTAGGCGTCTTATAGACCCGCTGAGATCTTATCCGGGAACTTAACCTGCTCCGGAGCAGGTTAGGCGTTCAGCGTAAGTTACCGGGGCAACGTACCCCGATAAGAAGTGAACCAGCTTCGTGAGACGGAAAACCCAGGGTTAATCCAGGAGTTACCTCGCTAAACCGAAATCCAGCTTCGTGAGACAGGCCTCTGGCCTCCTCGGCCAATAAGGCGCTGAGGAAACATAAACAAAGGTGTTTAGTTTCTCATTTTAAAACCAGTTTCATTCTCCTTAAATTGCCCGTTTCAACGGTCTTTATTTACCCGGCCTCTTTGTAAGATATTCAGGCTTTTTATTTCTTTCCTCTGGACCTCCATTACGGTCTCCTTTACGGCCGCTGGGACATTCGTGGTGAACCGTGGATCATCCGCCGGCACTTAGTGGACTACTTCTCCCGTCATTAGGCGACTTGCACACAATTTACAACTTAACACATCTCCTCTTCTCCTCATCTCCTCATCTCCTCTTCTCCTCTTCTCCTCATCTTCTCATCTCCTCATCTCGTCGGAGCATTCGTTCTTGTCAACAGAGAAGAAGAAGACTTTGATCCAGCGGGTGAAAGGTTGAGGTCAAGCTCCCATGACCTCTAGGAGCCGCTGTTGCGCAGTTAAATTCTGCATTTTCATAATTCTACTACTGCCGACACGCGGAGGAAGCGAGCTCAGCGGCGTTAACGGCCCTAACGGAGCTTTTGAAGTCCACGTGTCTGGTTTCGTTTTCTCATCGATGCTTATTTTGTTCTGCAAGACAACTGTGACGTTCACAAAGAAACTGCAAAGGAACAAAAGCGTAAATGTTCTCCGGTGCGACGGAGACTTCCAGACACCCGGCAGAGCTACGAGTGAGAGAACGCAGAGGAAAACCACATTTATTGACCCATTATTATAGAGAGAGTGCAGCAACCCTGTAACCTATTTCCTGTACATTTGTCCGTTTGAGTATACAGAGGAAGATCTTAAGCATCAAGCCTTCTTTTATTATTAAAGACGACTATAATACTCCAACCAATCTGTTTACACCGGTACCCGCCGGCCCAGTAACACGTGAACAGTCGTTTTTTAGATACAAATAAAATAAAAAACCTTGGTGCGTAATAAGCGTCAGCCTCAAGCGCCGGAGGGTGAAAAAAACAACATGTTGGGGTCACGAAAACAAGATTGCAAAAGAGCTCCGGTGACATAACCATCAGTCAGGAGAACAGCGGCGCGTGACGAACGGGTCACACCAGGAGTTAGATGAGACAATTACTGAGGAGGAAAGAAGACAGAAACACTGCGACAGACACTGAAGAAGAAGAAGAAGAAGAAGAAGAAGAAGAAGAAGAAGAAGAAGAAGAAGAAGAAGAAGAAGTGAGTGATACAGAGACGTTAGAAGACACTCTAAAGAGGGGGATTGACAAAGAAGGAAGAGAGCTTGTTCGTGGTTACCAGGAGGACCAAATAGACATGGATTAATCACGCCGGAGCTGTTAAGAGCTAACGAGGAGGCCGCCATCTTTATCACCGGCCTTCAATTAACTCGACCGCTAAGCGATGACCAGCAGCGTCGGTGGGAAACTCCTCTGGGCAAGCATCGTTTTGACTTCCATCGATACTCTTATTGGTTCTTTTCGATTATTTCGTGCGAAAAAAAAGACTTTCTTGTGATCAGACTCGTATGACATCACTCACTCCACCAACAGGTGGATGTTCTGCTTGTTGGTCACATGATGAACTGCTGCTGTTTCCTCCTCTTAGTCGTGAGGCGTTCATTGAGTTTGAGACGACCAGAGTTCTCAGACGTAGAAACACTTTGCGTCTTCGTCTCCCCACTACTACATCTCTTTTGTTTAAAGTCATGCCCACATGAGGCGACAACCTTTCCCATGCATTGTACAGTTGACTGCACATCCCTCCTTTGTCTTTGTGCTCGTCGGCCCTTGAGGCGCAGCGTCTCAACATGGTGCCGTTTCATCGATTCGGCTCGTGAATCGATGAAAACGGCACTGTGCAGTCCGTTCCACCGCCGGCTCGTTTGAGTTCCTCCAAGTACAGTTATTACTCAGAGGTATGAGCCCGTGTCTGTGCTGCCACTTACCAGGATGTGAAGATGTGAAGATGTTCAGTAAAAAATTTGCCATATGGCGAGCGCAGCTTAAATAGATTTAAACGGCGCTCACGTCGTATCGCTCAGACCGTAATTAGTGACAATCGGTAACTATATTCCGTACGCTAACGTCGTCAATCTTTCAAATAAACGGGAGAACCAGGACCAGGACTGAGAGGGCAGACTGTCAGACCTGCTGCAGTAGAATGAGAGGTTTTCTAAAGGGACCCCGGTGCTGAGAGACACTACCTCTTTAGTCCACAGGGGGCGACAGAATCAACACAAGAGGAAAGTTCCTTGTAGTAACTTTAAACAATTTATATGGTGTTTACAAGTATATATGAGGCTGCGTGGCGAGTGGATCTGATAATGATCCACTCATTATTTGATAATTAGCGACAACGTTACATAGCTAAAGTTATATTTCTTTCATTTTTCTTTCATAAGTTGCTTCTAAACCTCTAAAACTAATATATCAACAAACATTTAGCCTGGACTCTGATGGATTTCTGTATTGCTTCTTGGCTTCTTATTTGTCCTGTGATGCTGTATTGACTCTCAAGTCGCTGTATCGGGTTTTTAAATAATAGTTTACGTGCAAAGAATAACTCAATCAATGCTCTGTCCCACTTCTTCTGAATTTTATTTAATGCTCATGGCAGTGTGTTATTTATATAGTTGCAATAGTGACGATATTCTGTTACAATGTATCGTAACATATTGCGATACATTGTAACACTTTTATCATGATATGTATCGTATCGCCAGATAGTTACCAATATAAAGCCCTTGTGATACTTCAGTTTAATAAATAAAACTACAGTTAGGATGCAGGAGGATTTGTATTTATGATTTCAATTTTGGTTCATATTTATTCTCATTATTATCTACCCAATAAGTTTAATGGAATCTTAAGTAAAGAGCTAAAAATGAAACACCAAAGTATGGTTTACATTTTTGTACTAACTAAACTAGTGCATTCATGCTTTTAAGTGTTGATTGTAAAAATAAATATTATTTGTTATTTCTGCTGGTCCATTATTACACTTTATATAATAATGTTTTAATCCATGAATTTATATTCATTCAAGTGGAAGCTTTTTCCCCCCATGATGTCATCTCAGATACGGAGAAAGACCTTTGTTTCCATTGCAGATGTTTTCATTTGTCATTTGAAACTATCAAACATAAATTGCGGGCTAATTCCATCACAGGGTCCCAGAGAGCCATGTCAGTGACCCCAGGACCCAACTAAATGGAACATCGTTTTATGTTTTAAATGTCAACCTGAGAAGAGGTCTAATCAGGCAAAAATAATCGCCTGCACAGACCTTTTAATATGGAAATATGAATAACAATAATCATTCTTCAGCTGAGAACGTCCTTTATCATGTCGGAGGTGGACGCCTTTCTTTAAGAAAGGTCGACGCCGTATTCATATATATGGCCCTTTGGCCCCGGTGGCCATTTACTCTAATTTACTCAAAAGCCCTTGTGTTTTTGTCTCCGTCTTTGTTCATCTGGACGCTTTGATGCTGAGCGGCACTCATCAGTGTGGGCGGTGCTTTCTAATGAAAGAAAAGCACACACTTTAACCCTTGTGTGTGTGTGTGTGTGTGTGTGTGTGTGTGTGTGTGTGTGTGTGTGTGTGTGTGTGTGTGTTGTGTGTGTGTTTGTGTATACACACTTTCCCGTTAAGAGTTCAAGAAGTAGACGTTTCCATTTTTTGTCCTCGTCGTGTTTATTTCATGAGGCGGCCGCTGTTAATATTTTATGGCTTCTCTGGAGAGTGAATCCCATTTATGTAAACATTGCAAACAACATTGTTTGTTTTTGTTTTCATGTGTTTCCCAGTTACTTTCTACCATTGCAGACTTTCTCACCAAAACACACACATCGCCAGCACTCTTAATTGCTGGTTCGTAAACCTGGTACACTACCGCTTTTGTCCACAGGGGGCGCCAGAATCAACACAAAATAAAAGCTAATTGTCGTCGCTTTAATGCACAGGTCTACAAGAGTGGTATCTCTCTTCCTTTAATTCTTCACCCACGTTATTAAATAACAAGTAAATTGTTATCATTAAAGGGGTCAAAAAGAGAATACATTTAGCTGATTATACAAATGTTAAGTAGACTCAAACTCAAATCTGTCGGACTGTTCAGACCACACTTACTAAGCTGCAGCCGATAGAAATAACGAGTCTTTCATAGTGGAGAGAGAATTTAAAGACCCACAATGCATCTTGTGCGATGGCGTGATGTCAACTGGAAACAATGGGACATTAAATGCACCTGTTGATGCACTAATCGGAGGTTTCTATAATCCGCTGTGTTGCTATTAATATCGCTCCCTTCTGAAAATACTGATTTATGTGTGTGTCATTCAGTCAAAGCGCCTCCTACGCAAAACAATAGGCAGCATGGAAACCTCGATGAGTCATCTCTCTCTCTCTCTCTCTCCCCTCTCTCTCTGAACCTGTTTGGCCTCGTTGCCACTTAACTGTCTGCAAAAACGGACCTGAACAAACACAAAAATACATCTGCAGACACAATGAGCCTCCACTTACCTGCAGACTAAACATGCATTCACAAAATCAGATCAAAACCGTGGTGTGGACAGAAAGGCCGACCCATTACAGAGTGTTTGTGGCAGAGCAGCACTCAACAGCTGTTGATAAACAGGAAACAAATCAACAAAGCATGATTCAGAATATAGTAAATTACAATATTATAATTGAGGTTCACTCTGGATCTTGGAAATAAACAAAAGAAATCTTTACACAAAGGCTGTCTCCATCTTGACGTTTTGCAACCTTTGAACGAACGTTGCCATATCTGGACTGAGGAGGAGGGACGTAGAGACCTGTCAATCACCCTGTAGCCCCGCCCCTAAAGCGTCCCCTGCTTTATGGTCTGTTTGACTCTAAATGACCATAATTTACTAAATGAACATCATGCTGTATTGAAGAAGACTTGAAACTAGAGATTGAGACATAAACTCATGTTTACAATGTTTACTGAGGGAATACATCAAGAGAAGTAGAGTCATTTATATAGACTTCTATACAACCAGAGGAGTCACCCCCTGGTGGTCAGGAGAGAGAATGCAGCTTTAACACATGAAGCATATACTTCTATACAACCAGAGGAGTCACCCCCTGATGGTCAGGAGAGAGAATGCAGCTTTAACACATGAAGCATAGACTTCTATACAACCAGAGGAGTCACCCCCTGGTGGTCAGGAGAGAGAATGCAGCTTTAACAAATGAAGCATAGACTTCTATACAACCAGAGGAGAGATAATGCAGTTTTAAGACACTTCGGCATTAGATTAACTCTTCCGGAGGTCCTCAGTGAGGTGAATGACAATTATTTTGGTGACCCAAACCTTTTCTGTATTTTCACAATCAAGCCATAGCTTCCACTTGTATTTCTATAAATGTCAATATTTAATGAGAAGATTACCCAGACTTTTACTGACCAGACTCATTTCCATTTTGCAGTCTGTGCGAAATGCCAGGGTTTCTCTTTATCTAATTGGGCGTCTGCCAAGAAACACTACCGAGGGAGCTCATGACCTTTCCTTCACTCCCACACTCAGGACAAATAAAAATAAAGTCGTCCTACGACGAGTAAGGTCACGATGCCGTGGTGTCACTCAAGGTGTCCAGCCTTTTCATTTAACTGTGGGGGAGGAAGGAGCAGCTTTTAGGAGGCGCTTTTACTTGTAATCTTCGTTCCGAACAAAGTCAGCTTTCCAGCTGCTTATAATGGAGCACGATAATAATAATAATCTAAATTATTAATGTATTAATGAGTGAGGCTGTGCAGCCGTCGCTCTGCTTTGACTCAGTCTTTCAGCAGCTTTGTTACAGTCCTCAAAATGTCTAATAAGCAGAGTTGTCACTCATGTTTTTTAAGATTTAACAAGGCCGCTGTTCATGCATGGATCTCGAGCAGGTTAATGACTCGTAGGCTTTGATGGCGCTGGAGATGTGACACATTTCCATTTTCCCTCGGCAGCGAGCGGAGAGACAGGCGGGAAGCAACAGGCGTCTGATTCAATGCTTTAGGGCGGTATCGCACACCGGGGCGGCGCTGGAAGGGCTGTCTGTGATAGGGGGGCGTGTGTGTGTGTGTGTGTGTGTGCGTGTGCGTGTGTGTGTGTGTGTCCCACATTCAATTTCACATTTTCACAGTTTCATCATTAGATCACGTGAAGCATTTTTTTTTTCGACGTGGCCTTCATTCCATAACATTGGATGAAGAAAAACAATGGACTTGCAGCATTATATTCCAATATATTTAAATATTTTGAATTGTCACCTGTGTTTTAATGCAGAAAAAATTCACCAGCATGCAGGAAATTATTTGTATTAAGCTAAAAATGTAAACAAGCCGTTCAAATTTTTAACCACACACGAGATAGATTTATGTGCATTTATGTGCAAATTACGTTTGCTAATAGAGAAAAACAAATGCAATGTATGAGTGATCAATAATTAATGTATCAGTAGTGTGTAGTTTATGTTTGAACTTTTCTTTTAAAGTTTGTGCATGAAATCTAGTGTATAAATAAATTGCCTTTCCTTGAATATAACGGTGTTGCCCATGTAAGTACTGTTGCACAATTGCGATAGTGAGAATGTGATGATGTTATTTAACGTGTGTGTGTGTGTGTGTGTGTGTGTAGGACCTGGGCATGGAGTCAACGTCTCTGGATGACGTGTTGTACCGCTACGCCAGCTTCAGGAACCTGGTCGACCCCATCACACACGACCTGATTATCAGCCTGGCGCGATACGTCCACTGCCCCAAGACGGTAGGACACACACACACACACACACACACACACACACACACATACACACACACACACACCGAGAATTATCTAACGTGAAACACACTGCACAAATAGTGGTGATTACAGTAAACGTGTCACACACACACACACACACGGACCAGCATGATTCATTTCGCTATCAGATGATCATTTTGTGTGACATTATTAGGTTACGGAAGCGCTCTAAGTGGTTGTGCGACCGTGTGTGTGTGTCCTTGAGGGGAAGCAGGGCTACTTGTGTTTGTTCATTCACGTTGTCCAGCATGTCACCGAGGGAGAGAAAGCCTGACAGCAGCAGTGCTGGATGAATAATGCAGCGGGGGGAAGAGGAGGAAGAGTGATGGAGATGAAGATAGGAATTAAGAGGGCCTGATTGTCGCGCGGCGCTTTGTGCTGAAACGCTGTTGACCCCGATGCTGCTGCTGCCGGCATTTTATATTTATTTTAAGAGCCATGTGAGAAACAGCTGGACGATGATAAGAAACCAAGTCCTGTTCGAACAATATACACTCACCTAAAGGATTATTAGGAACACCATACTAATACTGTGTTTGACCCCCTTTCGCCTTCAGAACTGCCTTCATTCTACGTGGCGTTGATTCAACAAGGTGCTGAAAGCATTCTTTAGAAATGTTGGCCCATATTGATAGGATAGCATCTTGCAGTTGATGGAGATTTGTGGGATGCACATCCAGGGCACGAAGCTCCCATTCCACCACATCCCAAAGATGCTCTATTGGGTTGAGATCTGGTGACTGTGGGGGCCATTTTAGTACAGTGAACTCATTGTCATGTTCAAGAAACCAATTTGAAATGATTGGAGCTTTGTGACATGGTGCATTATCCTGCTGGAAGTAGCCATCAGAGGATGGGTACATGGTGGCCATAAAGGGATGGACATGGTCAGAAACAATGCTCAGGTAGGCCGTGGCATTTAAACGATGCCCAATTGGCACTAAGGGGCCTAAAGTGTGCCAAGAAAACATCCCCCACACCATTACACCACCACCACCAGCCTGCACAGTGGTAACAAGGCATGATGGATCCATGTTCTCATTCTGTTTACGCCAAATTCTGACTCTACCATCTGAATGTCTCAACAGAAATCGAGACTCATCAGACCAGGCAACATTTTTCCAGTCTTCAACTGTCCAATTTTGGTGAGCTCTTGCAAATTGTAGCCTCTTTTTCCTATTTGTAGTGGAGATGAGTGGTACCCGGTGGGGTCTTCTGCTGTTGTAGCCCATCCGCCTCAAGGTTGTGAGTGTTGTGGCTTCACAAATGCTTTGCTGCATACCTCGGTTGTAACGAGTGGTTATTTCAGTCAAAGTTGCTCTTCTATCAGCTTGAATCAGTCGGCCCATTCTCCTCTGACCTCTAGCATCAACAAGGCATTTTCGCCCACAGGACTGCCGCATACTGGATGTTTTTCCCTTTTCACACCATTCTTTGTAAACCCTAGAAATGGTTGTGAGTGAAAATCCCAGTAACTGAGCAGATTGTGAAATACTCAGACCGGCCCGTCTGGCACCAACAACCATGCCACGCTCAAAATTGCTTAAATCACCTTTCTTTCCCATTCTGACATTCAGTTTGGAGTTCAGGAGATTGTCTTGACCAGGACCACACCCCTAAATGCATTGAAGCAACTGCCATGTGATTGGTTGATTAGATAATTGCATTAATGAGAAATTGAACAGGTGTTCCTAATAATCCTTTAGGTGAGTATATATATATATATATATATATATATATATATATATATATATATATATCTCCACTGCAAATGTTTGAAAATTCACTAACGTTTTCTCTGCCAGGCATAATGTAATTACTGTTAACTAACATAACCAGTAATACTAGCTCATATGAAAGTTAGATAACATAAGTAACGTAACAAGTCATTTTAGCTAATATTAAAGTTAGATAACGTAATGGTAGTTTACGTAACCAGTAAACTTAACTAACATAACAAGTAATCTTAACTACCCTATCCAGCTATCTATAGCTAATGTAATTAATCTTACTTAACGTAACCAGTAATCTTAATTAACATTACTAATGTTAACTAACGCAACAGGTAGCATTAGCTAACGTTACAGATTTATTCAACTTTATGGGCTTAACGTTACTGTGACGCTAACGTTACTGTGGCGCCAGCGTTACTGTGGTGCTAATGTTACTGTGGTGCTAACGTTACTGTGGCGCTAATGTTGCTATCGCGCTAAGGTTACTGTGGCGCAAACGTTATTGTGGCACTAACGTTACTGTGGCGCCAACGTTACTGTGGTGCTAATGTTACTGTGGTGCTAACGTTACTGTGACGCTAATGTTACTGTGGCGCTAATGTTGCTATCGCGCTAAGGTTACTGTGGCGCAAACGTTACTGTGGCGCCAACGTTACTGTGGTGCTAATGTTACTGTGGTGCTAACGTTACTGTGGCGCCAACATTACTGTGGTGCTAATGTTACTGTGGCACTAACGTTACTGTGGTGCTAATGTTACTGTGGTGCTAACGTTACTGTGGTGCTAATGTTACTGTGGCTCTAATGTTACTCTGGTGCTAACGTTACTGTGGTGCTAACGTTACTGTGGTGCTAACGTTACTGTGGCGCTAACGTTACTGTGGCACTAACGTTACTGTGGTGCTAACGTTACTGTGGTGCTAACGTTACTGTGGCTCTAATGTTACTGTGGTGCTAACGTTACTGTGGCGCTAACGTTACTGTGGCGCTAAGGTTACTGTGGCGTCAATGTTACTGTGGCGCTAATGTTACTCTGGCGCTAATGTTACTCTGGCACCAACGTTACTGTGGCGCCAACGTTACTGTGGCGCTAACATTACTGTGGTGCTAACGTTACTGTGGCGCTAATGTTACTTTAGCGCTAATGTTACTTTGGCACCAACGTTACTGTGGCGCTAACGTTACTGTGGCGCTAACGTTACTGTGGCGCTAACGTTACTTTCAATCGTTGGTCCTTCGTGTTGGGAGGAATGAAGCAGGATTAATATTTAAGCTTCTCATCTCAAGCTCAACCCAGAAAGTGATTGATGTCTTAGTGAGTATAGCTTCTGAATGATCAAATCAGACTAAAGGCGTCACTCAAGAAAAACTTGCGCTATTGTTGCTTTAAAGAATAAAAAATAATTTGCTGAAAATGTTTTATTCACTGAAAAAACGAAAAGAAAAAAGGCACCAGATGTGCATTGCGAGTCCCTGAATGTATCGCGGGGGCTGAAGAAATGCTCGTTATCTGTGTAAAGGACAGATTCTGCGGGAGACTCTGCACACACAAGCTGCAGAGGAAATTGAGGAAAAAGGGGTTTTGTGTACAATTCATGATGAGAAGAGTCGAGCAGCGATGATGCGAACGCCACACGGGAGAGAAAAGCAGCGAGAGAGAGGAGGCGAGAGGAGAGGTGTTATTTCCTCCTGCTTCTTCCGTCCAACACGTTTGATTGCTGTTCTGTTTTACTTTTCCTGATCACTGATGTTTTGAGGCCTTTTGACAAGTTTTTTATCAAATGTTATTGCACGTCTACGAAAGCCTTTGTCACTGGTGAAGATTTGTGGTAACGTGGAGCTTCACTGAAACAACTATTGTAATTATTTTTATTTAACAACAATATTACATCTTCTTCAGGCCTTTACACACCAGAACAGAATAAATACAAGAATAAATAATACTGCAAATATTGGAACGATAGCAGCTATTTCTGTCAATGCAACCTAACTAAGTATTACATCATCTTTATTGAACCTAACTAAGTAGTTCATCTTTATTTAACCGAACTAAGTAGTTCATCTTTATTTAACCGAACTAAGTATTTCATCATCTTTATTAAACATAACTACGTATTTATTCATCTTTATTGAACCTAACTAAGTATTACATCATCTTTATTAAACCTAACTAAGTATTACATCATCTTTATTAAACCTAACTAAGTATTACATCATCTTTATTAAACATAACTACGTATTTCATCATCTTTATTGAACCTAACTAAGTATTTAATCATCTTTATTGAACCGAACTAAGTATTTCATCATCTTTATTAAACATAACTACGTATTTATTCATCTTTATTGAACCTAACTAAGTATTACATCATCTTTATTAAACCTAACTAAGTATTACATCATCTTTATTAAACCTAACTAAGTATTACATCATCTTTATTAAACATAACTACGTATTACATCATCTTTATTAAACCTAACTAAGTATTTCATCATCTTTATTGAACCTAACTAAGTATTTCATCATCTTTATTGAACCTAACTAAGTATTTCATCATCTTTATTGAACCTAACTAAGTATTTAATCATCTTTATTGAACCTAACTAAGTATTTCATCATCTTTATTGAACCTAACTAAGTATTTCATCATCTTTATTGAACCTAACTAAGTATTTAATCATCTTTATTGAACCTAACTAAGTATTTCATCATCTTTATTAAACCTAACTAAGTATTTAACAATTTTTTATTAAACCTAACTAAGTATTACATCATCTTTATTAAACCTAACTAAGTAGTTCATCTTTATTTAACCGAACTAAGTATTTCATCATCTTTATTAAACCTAACTAAGTATTTAACAATTTTTTATTAAACCTAAAAAAGTATTTCATCATCTTTATTAAACATAACTACGAATTTAATCATCTTTATTAAACCTAACTAAGTATTTAATCATCTTTATTAAACCTAACTAAGTATTTAATCATCTTTATTGAACCTAACTAAGTATTTAATCATCTTTATTAAACCTAACTAAGTATTTCATCATCTTTATTGAACCTAACTTAGTATTTCATCATCTTTATTAAACCAAATAAGTATTTCACCATCTTGTCTAACCCTTACTAAGTTGCTTCCTGTTAGGTTTATTTTGAAAAGCCTTTGAAAAAGGAAAACGTGTGAAAAATTAGGAGTAACGTTTTTGTACGATATCATACAAACCATTATACGACGATACGTTGAATGAAGTCATCGAGCGCAGAAATTACTGTCTGAAAATCATGGATTTAAGCTTCTATGGTTCGTTGTCTTTGCGTCTGAAAGGCTACGAAGCCCTTCAGACAACATACGTTAACAATCTCCACAATCCACACCACCTGCTCCAGTGACAGTGAAGCTGTCACAAGACGGGTTCCCCCAACACCACATTAAGCGATCTCGGGCCATTATCTGCACCGTTTGCATCACCTGCCTCTGCATTGTGTTGTGCAGCTGTGGTTGTTGACGTTGTTGTTTCTGTTTACAGTGTGCACTGTCTTTGTTGCTAATGTGCACGTGACCGCTGACACTGACAGAATGCATACGATCGACTTGAAGTGCACGTGAGTCTCAAATGTTTCAGCCAGGAGAGAATTCACAGCCGGATGAATCTGTCGGACTAATACAGACGCAGTAAAACTGCTGGAGGATTGACGACTCCTGTTCCTCAAATAAACAACGGGACTGAAAACCTGTTTAGTCGACAGAACGGATTGAGAGGTTGAGGTGGTTTTGTCGGAGCATTGATAGAAATATAATCATGAATAACATCCGTGTTAATCCTCTCTGCGCTTCATTTAGCGAGCACCTGAAACAAGTAACAAGTATTCTATATTTCAACAGCACAACACAATTGTTTCATCCACAGTGTGCATTGATTTTATTTAGATTGCAGTATTATACACTCATCATTATTAAAATACTCTCCGGTGAATGAATAATGCTGTAAAACACACTCATGAACACTTGTGTGTAATTAGATTGCAGTCAATCCAGGATGAGTGCAGCAGCCGGGGCGGTATTGATCGATTTTATGGTACAATATGGAATCAATTAAAGGTCAATAAAAAGAAGTGGATCTATTGGTCTTAATATAACGCACCGTGTTGAGTTATTGGAATTAACTTCCTGCACATGTTATATATAATAATAAAATAGCAACAATGTTATTTCTAGACGAAGAAACAAAGCCTCAAATTCACCATCTTGATCGTCGGCAATTTTTTTGTGTGCAATCAGTGAACAGGACGTGACCATATTTGTACTACGGAGGAGTGAGGTAGAGACGTCGTATACCTCTCTGACCAGTCCAGAGGAGTCGCCCCCTGGTGGTCAGGAGAGAGAATGCAGCTTTAACACATGAAGCATAGACTTCTATACAACCAGAGGAGTCACCCCCTGGTGGTCAGTAGAGAGAATGCAGCTTTAACACATGGAGCATAGACTTCTATACAACCAGAGGAGTCACCCCCTGGTGGTCAGTAGAGAGAATGCAGCTTTAACACATGGAGCATAGACTTCTATACAACCAGAGGAGTTGCCCCCTGGTGGTCATTAGAGAGAATACAGCTTTAAGACACCATTTGGGTGCTGTGTTTCTCGTTCTCTGTGCATTTTAACTCCTTCCGTCTCCTCTCAAGTCTTCTCTGTTTCCCACTTCTTATAATTGCACTACAGTATTTATGTCCGTATGCTTTGACCCTGCTGTTACTGAACGTTTATTAAGCGTCAGATTTGAGCCAATCGGCTCTGAGTTATGGCTTCAGATTCGCGTCACTGTCACTAGCCAACTACAGCTATTGTGTCTTATTGTTAGGGGTGTATCAAAATAAGCTTTTAGCTTTACGTTAGCCTGCAGCTCAAAGACGTAGCTCAACGTAGCTTACCAGTAGCCTGCAGCTGTGATCCCTAACCCTTCGCTTTTATGCACAGAATCTTTTATTTCCCACCCTGTGTAACTTTCCGTTGTAGAAGCTAACTCCCACCCCATCCCATCAGTGTCCTCTGTGAAACCTTCGCCCCCGTAGAGCACATAAAGTGTCTCCTTCCTGGGATCTGACATCCAGCCATTATACATTCACCTCCTGACCGCCGAAACGACAGCAAAAAGATTGAATTATCCAAACAATTCGTCTGCAAAATGGAGGGACAGTTTTGCGGTAATTTACCGCGGGCATGCAGGGACAAATATGACTCCATTTGAGCTCCATTTGTACTGTGCAAAATAACTCCATCAGCAGGTTTGGCCTGCGGGGAAGGAATAAAGATGAAGCAGACGGATGAATAAGACAGAGGGATGGAGACAGAGGAGAGGTCATCGGTTCTCTGGAGACGGGAAAGATTCATAGATGTGTTCTCTATCAATAATGTAACGAGAGAGGGAGAGGGAGAGGGAGAGGGAGAGCAGGAGAGGATAAAAAAGGAAAGGGAGGATGACAGAGTGAGAGCTGGATGCAGTGAAATGCAGAGAAGGCCACAGTGAAGCCATGAAGATGCTGCAGGCGGCTGTTTTCATCGACCCGAGTTCTCGCTCATTCACTTCAACGCAATTCACGGAGCTTTATTGACACGATGAGACTCTCTCTTTACTTTGCATTAAGAGTGTGCAATCAATACGTCTCTCTTCAGATCCTGTCTACGTGGATACAGATATTTCTTTTAAACAGAAATTAATTTCTGTCCAAAACACCTTCATTTTTACAAAATATCTTCGTCCACACCAGAACGGTAAAAACTGACAGTGCTCAGTGAGCTCTGTTTTTTTCTTTGCCGATGTAAACAATTAGTAAACAATAATATAGATATCCTCTGGCCCTCTGGTTGTATAGAAATCCATACTTCATGTGTTAAAGCTGCATTCTCTCTCCTGACCACCAGGGGACGACTCCTCTGATTGTATAGAAGTCTATGCTTCATGTGTTAAAGCTGCATTCTCTCTCCTGACCACCAGGGGACGACTCCTCTGATTGTATAGAAGTATATGCTTCATGTGTTAAAGCTGCATTCTCTCTCCTGACCACCAGGGGGTGACTCCTCTGGTTGTATAGAAGTATATGCTTCATGTGTTAAAGCTGCATTCTCTCTCCTGACCACCAGGGGGCGACTCCTCTGGTTGTATAGAAGTCTATGCTTCATGTGTTAAAGCTGCATTCTCTCTCCTGACCACCAGGGGGTGACTCCTCTGATTGTATAGAAGTATATGCTTCATGTGTTAAAGCTGCATTCTCTCTCCTGACCACCAGGGGGTGACTCCTCTGGTTGTATAGAAGTCTATATAAATGACTCTACTTCTCTTGATGTATTCCCTCAGTAAACATTGTAAACATGAGTTTATGTCTCAATCTCTAGTTTCAAGTCTTCTTCAATACAGCAACCGTTTGCCAATTTAAGTGGGTTTTTAGACCTTTTTCGCTGTATTTTGATATACATATAAATGAAATGTAATAGAAAGACGTTACCGTTCGCAGAGCAGCAGAGTAGTGAAACAAGTGAGAATATGAAGAAATATGAAAATGTGTTCTTTCACTATGAATCTAAAAGTGTGAATTTACACAAAGAACAAAAATGCGTCCTCAACTCTTTTTTTCTTCTTACCACAGAGACACATTTACAAGAACATCTCCACGGTTTCTCGAAGGGAATCATTATTGCTTCATTTAATTTGAAAAATGAATATTTATCAGCCGTGGAAGAACTTGTTACTCCGCTTTCCTCTGGGCATCAATTTATTCCTTTTTACCAACGCTGTCTGCTCGAAAATTGTTTTTTTCTGCTTTACTATTCAGCTCTTGCCCTTCAGTCTTTTACAAAGCAAAAACACACACACACACACACACACACACACACACACACACACACACACACACACACACACACACACACACACACACACACACACACACAGACGTGAACAACAATGGTAGCTCACAGTTTGAGGAACTGAGTGTCTTTGTTGATATCACTTCTTCTCCTCACCATCTGTTCTAGACTTAAAACTGACTCACCACCTGAATACATGCATTTCAATACACACACACACACACACACACACACACACACACACACACACACACACACACACACACACACACACACACGGTGCGTCAGCGGGTCGGGAGCTTTTGTTAAATTGTTTCCTCGTTCACTTTTAAAGCTCGTTACAATCGCTGTGTTTCCATTTCCGTGTATTTTTATGTGCATTTTGAGAGCATCTCATTAGAAAAGCTCTTTAGAAACGGCAACAATCTCATCATGTGTGACGAAGGCTTCCGTCAGGAAAAAAGCAATCGAATTAGAATTGTGATAATTCATAAAAAACAACTTCATTTTACATATCGAATTTAACCATTTGCACGAACCTGATCCTGTAAAACATACATTTTGCGCTCTTCAGAACAATATTGGAAAGACTTTTTGCCACTTTGTTGTTTATAAAGATTCCGTTGTTTTCCAATTTTTGTAAATTGTCGTGGGTTCAAGTCCCCTCGGAGTTGACCTGAAGATACAACGGTCCATGACAAACGTGGTAGCTACCCTCGTTCTTTTTTATGACTAACTAATAAATAGTAAATGGAAGTGGCTCTGAGGCGCAATGGACAGTGCATTGAAAGTCTATTTAAACTGCAATTAGGTTTTTCAAAGGTTGTTGGTTCGAGTCCCACCAGAGATGCATTTAAATTTAACAATTTGTGACTAAAATGCAGTCGTGACCCTTCAAACTGTGCTTTAACTAGTTCCTTCATACTAAAATAATAAACATACTACTAGTACTACTCAAAGGTTTTGGGTGTGAGTCCCACCAGAGTCAAGGTTCACCTGCAGAAGGATGTGAACCTTTACATCGTAAAGGACTTCAGGTCGGATTTATCCCCTCGTTGTTTTTATTTTTTAAATCTTTTTGACTAATCATTGGTACCTGACTGTGGCTCTGTGGGACAATGGATTTCTAGCTGAACTATAAGGAAGCTTTTCAAAGGTTGTGGGTTCAAGTCCCACCACAGTTGACCTTTTATTTATATATATATATATATATATATATATATATATATATATATATATATAAAACAACTAAATTGAAACATGTTCCTGAAGATTTGTCTCTAGTAGATAGTTGGGCAACTTCTCTGGTTTCTCTACTTCTTCTTCTACTCTTTTTATTGGCGGATCTTCAGCAATGCGGCGCCTAGAAATAAAACGCTGACACGGACGTTATTTCCGTGCCAACCAACGAATGTAGTTTCACATGTATTCTACATGTCAGTGGCTGAGGTGCTGAGGGGAGAAATTTCATCGTGGGAAAGTCGTGCACACAAAGTTTAATCATGTTTAAATGATGTTTAATTAGTTCACCTTTAATCACCTTTAATCACCTTTAATCGTACCACAATTCAGTCACTTCATGGCACAAAGTTAATGTAGCAAATTGTGAGTGATTGTGGACAGAACCAATCAACGCAGCATGTAGCGTTCAATTCCCCTGCTTCATTATGTGTGTGTGTGTGTGTGTGTGTGTGTGTGTGTGTGTGTGTGTGTGTGTGTGTGTGTGTGTGTGTGTGTGTGTGTTTCCTTGTCAAATCACTTGACAGAAGGTGTGTTTGCTCATTCTCTGCTCCAGTGGTCCTGAGATCCTTAATGACTCTGCTGTCTGTTGCCGTCGTCACGCCTCACCGCTCCGTCTCATAATGTGACGTTCCTCCTCCTCCACCTCTGTTTACACATTCCTGTTTATTAAGATTGTACATGTCCATTATTAATCATAAATAAAATGTTATTGGATGTTCAAATCCCCACAAAAGTCTTCCTACTCCGTCAACGGGTGTGAGATTTATGCTACAAACCTCCAACACTTGTTAAACACAGATGTCACTAAAAACATTAGTGCAACTGGTTTATTCACATTTCCATGATGAGATGGGCGATAAGGAGTTCTTAAATTTAAGACTTTAAATTCAGGGAATTTAAGTATTTTTTCCTCACATCTTTTAATTAAGAGATTATCACGGTTTATTTATAATGAAATTGTTACAAAAAGGTTTTTTTGCGCATATTTAAGACTTTAATGTAAGTGATTATCCAATTTTCTTTCTTTAAATATTTATTTATGTTCTATATCATATATATATATATATATATATTATTATTATTATTATTATTTTTATATATATATATATCTTCTTCTTTTTTTTAACGATTTTAAGTTTTTTTCGCAAAAATGTATGACTTAATCTCAAAGAATATCACAGTTTTTTTATCATAAATTTATGACAATTTTTTTTCTTCATATATTTATGACTTTAATCTCAGGTTGTTTTTCCGTAAATTGACAACTTTAATCTCAGAGAATATCACTGATTCTTTCTCGTAGCTTCACAAACATTCCCGTTGACTCTTCTTTGTACACAAGCAGCGACTCGGCTGCGGTGCTGAATCCCTCCGACGTGGCCGCCGGTACGTTTTTGGTTCCTCACCCCCCGGCGGCCCTCAGTAACGGGTCGTTTCTGTCTCTCTGTGTCCGGCAGGAGGGCGACTCTCTCGGGGCGATGGAGAAAGTCTGTCGCCAGCTGACGTACCATCTCAGCCCCCACTCCCAGTGGAGGAGACACGGCCTCCTGAAGAGGAAGCCTCAGGCCTGGTGAGTGTGTGTGTGTGTGTGTGTGTGTGTGTGTGTGTGTGTGTGTGTGTGTCATTGGCTCCGCTGGGTGCCGTGGAAAAAGATTCCACTCACCTGGAACTGACTTTTTATGTCTTTATGCAAACATTATTACCTAAATTGTTTTCATTATTGTGTGATGTTGTTTGTGTTTCAGTGTGCGACAAAGTCGTTTTTATTCACTTTGAACAGCGGCAGCTTTTTTTTAATGTAGAAAACCTCTTTTTGAAGGTCGTCAGGCAGCCAAACCAAATATGTAATATTATATACGTATATTATATGCAATATGCAAAGCAGTCGTGAAAAACAACAACTAATCCACCCGTTCCTCCAAACGCTGCGTTCAAGTTCCTGTAAATTCCCAATGAAGCAGTTTTTTTAAGAGCATCTGCCTTCAGGGAAACTAATTAAAGGGGAAGTCCACCAAATGTAACACTTTAGAGTGTTTACAGGTGTTGTTTAGAGGTGTTGTTTACAGTTGTTGGTTACAGGTGTTGTTTACAGGTGTTGTTTAGAGGTGTTGTTTAGAGGTGTTGGTTACAGTTGTTGGTTACAGGTGTTGTTTACAGGTGTTGTTTAGAGGTGTAGTTTAGATGTGTTGTTAAGAGGTGTTGTTTAGGTGTTTACAGGTGTTGGTTACAGGTGATGTTTACAGGTGTTGGTTACAGGTGTTGTTTACAGGTGTTTACAGGTGTTGGTTACAGGTGTTGTTTAGGTGTTTACAGGTGTTGGTTACAGGTGTTGGTTACAGGTGTTGTTTACAGGTGTTGGTTACAGGTGTTGTTGAAGTGTTTACAGGTGTTGGTTACAGGTGTTGTTTACAGGTGTTGTTGAAGTGTTTACAGGTGTTGGTTACAGGTGTTGTTTAGGTGTTTACAGGTGTTGTTACAGGTGTTGGTTACAGGTGTTGTTTACAGGTGTTGGTTACAGGTGTTGTTTAGGTGTTTACAGGTGTTGGTTACAGGTGTTGGTTACAGGTGATGTTTACAGGTGTTGTTTACAGGTGTTGTTTAGGTGTTTACAGGTGTTGGTTACAGGTGTTTACAGGTGTTGGTGATTGTTTGTATAAATCCTGATGAACGTTGACTCAGCAGCGATAACATGGATATATTTATATATAACAATCGTGCAATATCATGCACAATATAACTTTTCTAATTTAGTTTGAATAAAAATGTACATCAGTGCAGGAAATGAAACATTTGACACAACAACAAATCCTTAAAGTGGCTTTGTGATCATAATAATAATAACATTAATAGCCCACATTTTAATAGACGGGGCTGTGGCACCAAACAGGTTGAGAGCCGCTGTTTGATGAAAACCAACCTATTTTTAAGCTCTTTCATCGAAAATTACATACCCAAACTAAAAAAGGTGCATCTCTGCAACCACTAGGGCTATTTGAATAATGTTGGTGTTATAATAAAAGGTGTGATGTGAGATTTTGTTCAGATGTGTAAATATCAGTCTACCTGGTTAAGATTAAATGAAGATGACACACAGAAAAAATGAAAAGGTTTCAGGTCCGCCTAGAAAAAAAAATCACTTTCAGGATGATTATTTCTTTGAAATGATGCAGCTGTAAGGTCCAACTCTAACCCAAATCATAGCTCAATATGTGAACATTCTCTAACCCAAATCATAGCACAATATGTGAACATTCTCTAACCCAAATCATAGCTCAATATGTGAACATTCTCTAACCCAAATCATAACACTTTATGTGAACATTCTCTAACCCAAATCATAGCACAATATGTGAACATTCTCTAACCCAAATCATAACACTTTATGTGAACATTCTCTAACCCAAATCATAGCTCAATATGTGAACATTCTCTTACCCAAATCATAGCACAATATGTGAACATTCTCTAACCCAAATCATAGCTCAATATGTGAACATTCTCTTACCCAAATCATAGCACAATATGTGAACATTCTCTAACCCAAATCATAGCTCAATATGTGAACATTCTCTTACCCAAATCATAGCACAATATGTGAACATTCTCTAACCCAAATCATAGCTCAATATGTGAACATTCTCTTACCCAAATCATAGCACAATATGTGAACATTCACTAACCCAAATCATAGCACAATATGTGAACATTCTCTTACCCAAATCATAGCACAATATGTGAACATTCTCTAACCCAAATCATAGCTCAATATGTGAACATTCTCTAACCCAAATCATAGCTCAATATGTGAACATTCACTAACCCAAATCATAGCACAATATGTGAACATTCTCTAACCCAAATCATAGCACAATATGTGAACATTCTCTAACCCAAATCATAGCACAATATGTGAACATTCTCTTACCCAAATCATAGCACAATATGTGAACATTCTCTAACCCAAATCATAGCACAATATGTGAACATTCTCTAACCCAAATCATAGCACAATATGTGAACATTCTCTCTGCAAAGGTTGACTTTGATGAAGTGAAGCAGAACAAAGTCAGAGAGAGTTAGAACAGAGAACATTCAGGCGAGGACTCCAACATTTGCATTCTGTGACATTTGAATTTTTTCATGTACCAAACCATATATTTCACTTGTATATTACTTATGGTGTTCAATACATCCAAATACAGCAGTTTTTTTTTTGGGGGGGGGGGGGGGGGGTTCTTCATAAAACAAGCTATGATTTACAGTTTTATATAACAATCACTTTTTAAATCGCCCTCTCTTAGACCAGATCACTGAGCGATGCTGCACAATCTTAAACCTGTAACATGCGTCCCAATGGCAGCAGATTGTGGACAAATGAGAGAGAGAATTCCCTCTGCTCTGTGAACAGAGGACCGGTACGAAAAATAAAACATCTCTCCTCCCCGACGGGAACACCTGGTGTCAAACACCCCGCTGGGGAGGAGGGAGCGTAATTGATCGGGGCGATGAGATTCGTGATTGCCAACAGGAAGGAAGGGTTGAGCAGAAGGAGCTCGGAAGCTTGCTGTGAAAGCAGAGTGGCACCTTTTAATGATATTAGACGACGGCTGGAGATGAGGAATGAGTTTGGTTATTATCTAGAGTAATTCTGTGTGGGCAGGGGTTGAGATTTAATCAACGCAGCGCTGCAGTCGGCACTTCCGGAGGCCGTGAACTCCGGTCAGAGTGATTAGCCGGAGGAGAGGCCGGCCACGTTTACTCAGGGGTCTCGGGGCCGACCGGCGAGACCGAGTCATCTTCATTCTGCGAGGGATGCAAACACACAAACACGTGATGCACTGTGATGTACGGCAGACTCTCTCAGATTTCTCTCGTGGTTTGTAGACTGATGTTTTCAAGGCTCCAATTTGGCGATTTCACCGTCACCATCTTTTGTTGTTGTTTTGCAACCAGTGAACAGGAAGTGACCGTATGTGGACTGAGGAGGAGTGATGTAGAGACTTGTCAATCACCGTGTAGTCCCGCCCTAAAGCGTCCCCTGCTTTATGGTCTGTTTGACTCTAAATGACCATAATTTACTAAATGGAACATCATGCTGTATTGAAGAAGACTTGAAACTAGAGATTGAGACATAAACTCATGTTTACAATGTTTACTGAGGGAATAAATTAAGAGAGAAGTAGAGTCATTTATATAGACTTCTATACAACCAGAGGAGTCACCCCCTGGTGTTCAGGAGAGAGAATGCAGCTTTAACACATGAAGCATAGACTTCTATACTACCAGAGGTGTCGCCCCCTGGTGGTCAGGAGAGAGAATGCAGCTTTAACACTCGTGTTTTTTTCTGAAGTAAAAGACTCTTCAGTCATGCAAATCATTGCTTTCGAGGAAGGAATATAGATATACATGCAAATCAACTGGCTGGCAGTTTTTGTATCTGTCTATTCAACAGTAGTAGTTGTGAATCATGAAAACAAAGCAGGATTAACAAGGCTTACTGTTCATTGTCTGGCCGCTTAACAACGGATCCTTTCATTGTGACCAACAAGTTCCACTCAGTGGTTTGAAACGAGGCAGCTGCACAGTCGAGTGTCTGGAGAACACCCCCCCTCCAAATCTCTGCTTCACCACCAAGGTCTGAGACCCCTGCAGAGAAAACTGTGAGGTAAACAATGTGACAGCAGATAT
>JBAMJR010000071.1:782500-902500 GCA_038501785.1 Myoxocephalus aenaeus | reverse complement strand
TAGTTTTCTTAGCAATTGGATGGCGAGTACTTCTGTATATTGTCTTATTTATTGGTTTATTGTCAATATACCTCTGAAAGCTCTTTTTTTGATTGTTTGTTGGACGTTTCTGAGATTTATTTGCAGACACTTTTGCAGCCTCAGCGTGTGCCTCATGGGTGTTTTAAATCTTCCTTTCCAAAAGAGCCCCCTCCACAGTATTTCTATTCCCTGGTGACGTTCAAATTCAACATGTGGCGTTGTGGAAGTGCAGTTAAAGCTCAATTTATTCTTCAAGCGGGACCTCGGCCCCTCGCTTTTTTGTCTTCCTCTATTTCAACAGTTATTGCCGTAAATCCCAGTGTCCCAGTTGGTTTAAGTTGCCTTGCTGCTTTCTTGATATCATCGTCCATGAAAAAGTAACTTTTTCCATTAGTTTTGACACTTTTTTAAATCCCTTTTTTAGCTTAAATTCATTGCAAAAACATGGTATGTTTTGAATCGAAAAATTAGTTGTGGAGAGTTTTGAGATGTATGAGGGCTGTAAAAGCTTCTTTCTTTCCCTTTTCTCATTTTAATCCAAATCTATTATCTTTTTTATCTCTTTCCTTTAAATCCTTCTCGCTCTCTCTCTTCAGTTAGAGACTTTACAATAAGTAAGGAGAGCAGGGGACACAATGAAACACCCATTTCTAAAAATATATGAGATTATGACAGCGGGCCGATGCTGTGATTGTCCTTTTTTTGGGAGCAAAATTTGAGCGATCAGCTCTCAAAGGGGTTAGAAGAAGAAGAAGAAGAAAAAGTCCAGATGTTGAACGCGTGTTTAAATCCCACCGGCGCCTCAAGAAACTCAAAAAGTCTGAGCACCGTCCGCTAGGCTGCACGAAACCTCTGCTTTTTGTTGGAAATGATGATTCCTTATCGCGTCATGCAGCACAAAGGCGTCTTGTGTGAAACATTCAAATGTAACCTTTTGTCCACTTTAAATGCATCGGCACGGCTGAATATGAATCCATAAGAATCGGACGTTTGCCGTCTCCATCCTCCTCCGCACCACAACACCCGTCGTTTGTTTTGTGACTCATGTTTATTCCCATCGGGCACCAGTGACCTCCTGGACCTGTGGGAATGATGGTGGTGTTGCCCACCGAGAGCATCGCCGCTGCTGCCGCCGCCACTGCTGCTGCTGCTGACCGCCACGGATAACGACACTCTTCATTGTTCCCGGGGTATTTTATGTAGATGAATAACTGTTTCGGTTATATACAGATGTCAGCAAAGCCTTTCTTTGAGACAGAAGTTTGGTTTTAAAGTACGTCACACATGCAAAGAAGTGGCTCAGTTTCCGGTTGCTGGTGGACTCTTCTTAAAGATGGAGTCATCAGTTGTTGACCACTAGGGGGCAGACACTTATCAACATATATAAGCAAAGACATGATGTGGTTACTGACCAAGTAGTTGTGTTGCTTTTGGTTAAGATCGAGGTTTGGGGATGAAATAAGTCATAAGATAACCTGAGCTTGTTCCTCAGCTCTGTGGGATCCTGAAAATGGATTTCCCCCGATTCTATTCACTTAATATGACATTGGCTAATTAATTAAAGGGAACATAGCGTGGAGTTGAATATACAGGGTTCTTACGGTCATGGAAAACCTGGAAAAGTCATGGAATTTTAAAATGGTTATTTCCAGGCCTGGAAAAGTCCTTGAAAAAAAATATATTCATGTGTTCATGACGTTCATTTACGCTGAGTTTGAAATAATTAATATGCTTTTAAAAGAAAGACGTTCAAAATATAAGCAGGCATACATACAGGCATCTATATAAATGTTAATCAAACTATTGTCTCATTCATTTGAGTCATTTAAGGTTTACTGTATGCTTTGGAATTCTCATTGTTAGTTTAAATACTACATTTACTCACTTTTTCATGTTTACACCAAGATTTCACTAAATGTTTGGTCATGGAGATTTAGTTTAAAGTCATGGAAAAGTCATGGAAAAGTCATGGAAATCCATTGGTCAGAATGTGTATGAACCCTGATATAGCACCTGTGGAAAATGAGTCTCTTACAACAATATTAAAATGTACTACAAGGAACTTTCTTTTAGTGTTGATTCTGGCGCCCCCTGTGGACTACAGCCGTAGTGCCTCTGAGCACCAGGGTCCCTTTAGAAAACCTCTCATTTTACTGCAGCAGGTCTGACAGTCTGGTCCTCTCAGTCCTGGTTCTGGTTCTCCCGTGGCTCTCCTTCCCTCCAGCGGGTCCAGCAGTACGTCCTGGGTCTCCAGCTGATTTTTTGCCAAACGCAGCCACTTTAATAACCGCCTCCTCTGGTTGAAGTTGGCCTAATCAGCGTAATCGGATGCTGGAGTGATTGCTTGGCATGAGACTCTGCATGAATGCAGCTCACATGGTTCGATGTTACGGATGTCTCTGGAAATGTGTCCTCAAAACCGTCCCTTCAGACAGAGAACAGTCCAACAGGAGAGGTTCCTCCTCTTCGTCTATTGTGGGTTAACACAACCCGCTCACACCTGCTGGAAAAGAAAGCTTGTTGCACAGGAGGAGAGGAAGGAGGTGTTTTTCTCACCTTCTCCGTCTTCGGTGTGCACAGACATCGGTGATGGATTATCTCTGCAGGAGACAGAAACACAGATATTCTTCTAATTAAATCCGTCTCCCCGCCTTCATTTATATACATCGCATGTCTGGAGAGGATGCAGCTGGTGACACGTAGTCCCTTTTCACCTGGACTCACCTCCTGAGTCTGTTTTAGGAAACAAGTGGGCGGCTTCGCATCTCTCAGAGACAGAGAGGTGTGGCATTGTGGGATTGCAGAGACGGACGTGAAACGCAGTCAAGCGACTGAAGTGGCCTTTATTCAAGAGGCGCGATATGAAATATGAAATATGAGGCTGTGGCGGTGTTTTTCCGTGCAGACTACAGATGTGGGGATCGCTGGAGGAGCAGATTATGGCTCACAAGGTGCTAGTTCATGAGTGTGATGATTAAAGGTCAGCGTCATACTCAGCCAGCACAGGGTTCAAGCTGAGAAAGAAGGACAATATGGTTATTACTGATGAGCTTAAAAATCCCTTAAGAAAAAAAGGTCCACATTCAGAACTGACTGGAATTATCATTTTTGCTCGTTAAACAATCTTTTATGTTCAGACTAATATCCAGAAACGATTCAAAAACGCAAACGAATATTCAAAACACGCTGCAGATGAAAAATCGTGCAGCAGAACCCTGGTGGTCAGGAGAGAGAATGCAGCTTCAACACATGAAGCATAGACTTCTATACAACCAGAGGAGTCGCCCCCTGGTGGTCAGGAGAGAGAATGCAGCTTCAACATATGAAGCATATACTTCTATACAACCAGAGGAGTCACCCCCTGGTGGTCAGGAGAGAGAAAGCAGCTTACACATGAAGCATATACTTCTATACAACCATATGAGTCGCCCCCTGGTGGTCAGGAGAGAGAATGCAGCTTTAACACTTGAAGCATATACTTCTATACAACCAGAGGAGTCACCCCCTGGTGATCAGGAGAGAGAATGCAGCTTTAACACATGAAGCATAGACTTCTATACAACCAGAGGAGTCACCCCCTGGTGGTCAGGAGAGAGAAAGCAGCTTTAACACATGAAGCATAGACTTCTATACAACCAGAGGAGTCACCCCCTGGTGGTCAGTAGAGAGAATGCAGCTTTAACACATGAAGCATAGACTTCTATACAACCAGAGGAGTCACCTGAACACAACAGCAGCCCTCCAGGCCTCAATAGGGGCAGTGCTCAGACGTATAGCTTGCTAACAGCTTGATTATAAAAACCCTTTCTTCCATGTCTAATGTATATTAGACATGGAAGAAAAGTATTTTATATAATAAAATACTTTTTGGACTCAGGACGTCCTGGACTCCGTGCCCAAATACTATGAAGTACAGTTGATTTGCAAAGTGAAAATATGATCTGAGTGTTAAAAGCCCTCTCAGAGCTCACCGCTGGTTGTCGTCCAAACAGAGTTGGGTGACCTGGGTTCACAGTGGGGGTGTTTCTCTCTCTCTCTCTCTCTCTCTCTCTCCAGCGTGGGATTCTGGTCTGAAGCCAAATACATCACGAGCTCTCTCAGCATCTCATCTGCTTTTTATTCGCACACTACTACTCTTGTTTGTTGCTTTAAACTGAGCATGGAGGAGTGATGTTGGCGTAAACTGGTAGATCCTCTGGGTAAAGACTCTCTCTCTCTTTCTCTCTCTCTCTTATTCACTCTCTGTTTTCGGTCCATAATTTTCATTTTCACTCCTGCTGAAAGAGAGCAGCTGTTACAGCGTTCATTGTCCGGTTTGGTTGAATAATAGTACACAGAGTCTCTGACAACTGGAGCATAAATAGTTTGTTTTTGTTTTTAAATGTTTACCTCACGCCGACATGAGAAGAAAACCCAGAGGACCAACAAAGTCGTGAAGGTTCATCCTCTGGAAACCACGAATGCGTGGTGCAAAATGTCATGCCGATCCTTCAGGTTGCTGTTGAGATATTTCAGGAAACTGGTGGCTCGTCCAAAAATATACAAAATTTTCTCTCCATTCCCAAATGATGATGCTGGTCATCGCTCTGTGAAACTATTTGGGAGAGTTAGGAAAACATTTTTTTTCTCCTGACAGTTATATTTGACCCACGAGCGGCCATCGCTTTGCTTTGGGCGGCTCTGGCCTAGATTCCTCTGAAGTCCCTCTGGTACGTGACGGGATAAATACATTCATCTGATGATAACAGATCCCCACAGTCGGTGGTTTGTCCGGTTGATCAGCGTTTCTGCTGCAGCTCATGTTAATCCTCAATGAAGAAGCCTACTATGTGTGTGTGTGTGTGTGTGTGTGTGTGTGTGTGTGTGTGTGTGTGTGTGTGTGTGTGTGTGTGTGTGTGTGTGTCCCTAAACTTCCCTTGCATGAGAAAAATGTTACTTCTGATCTCAGTCTTTTCTTCTTTTTTCTTCAGACCAGACCCCAGATCAGTCCTTTGCTGATCTGCTGATCCCTTAATTCTCTGCCAAATCCAGGCGCTCCACTGGGTTTATTTTTAGCTCTGGCCTTGTGGTCGGTGAGTCGGGCTTAAAGCCGGCCGTTCTCATCAAGACCAAAACAATAAAACGTAACTTCTGTACTCAAATAACGTACATTTTGTAGGTATTTTAACCCAAACCACGATCTTTTCCTAAACTTAACTAACTATTTCACGATCTTTTCCTAAACCTAACTAAATATTTAACGATCTTTTCTGAAACCTAACTAAACATTTCACGATGTTTTCCTAAACATAACTAAATATTTCACGATGTTTTCCTAAACATAACTAAATATTTAACGATCTTTTCCTAAACCTAACTAAGTTGTTTCCTGTGAGGACAAAAATTTGTTTTGAAAAGACATTTATGCAACATTTTCGTAACATTTTCGTAAGATAACGTACGTCGTAGGAGGATAAGTTGCTTTAAGTCTAGCTTTAGAAGATTTATCTCAGGCTAACTGTCTCCCCTTGTAACCAGTTTATGGTTTCTAGTAGTAATTGCTTATTATGTCTGATTTTATTCAGTGTCTTATGTGTTTTTATGCTTTGGTTTTAGTATTTATTTAATTTCTGATTTAATGTAGCTTGATTTGACTATTTTACCATGATCAATTTTCTCAGTATTTATTTATTTTTTTGTACTTATATTGTTGTTCTAAATTTAGTCTCTAATATTTCTCTCCATTTTCGTCATGTTTTCATCCCGTCAATAATTTCTAAAGCACTTTGAACCTCATTTCATTTTGTTCGAAAGGTGCTACGTACATACAACTTGATCAATTGATAATTTTGTTCCCGTCTTTGGCTCGAGCTAATATGATAATGCTATTGATCTACTCAAAGCTTATTTAAGTAGACCTTTATTGGCACCAAACTTAAAAAATAGCATTTTATTTGTGGATATTATGGGTTGGTGCTAAAAAATATATATTATAAATTGTAAAGGAAAACAACACGTGTTTGGCACAAATACCTTAACGTTTGCTCGTGTGTCGTCTCCAGCTTGAAGGCGGTGCTGTCGGCCCCTCTGTCCAGCGGCGCGTTGGACCTGTCCGGTATCCCCCTGGCGGCCCGCGACATGGAGCGCCTGTGTGCACACCTGCAGCGCCACGCGTCCACCCTGGTCAGCATGGAGATGGGCTTCAGCGAGCTGACGGACGAGGCCTTCCTGCTGCTGCTGCCGACGCTGGCCGCCCTGCCGCACCTGGAGACCCTGGCGCTGAACGGGAACCGGCTGACCAGAGCGGTCCTGAAGGAGCTGACTGACGCTCTGAAGGTTCAGCCTCTTAAACATGTTTTTTAATGTGTTTCTCTAATGTGATACAGCAGCATAGTATAGAGTAGGTGAGATCAAACTAGGAGTTAAGATGTCAAGTTGTTACAAGAGAACTTTCATGTTGTGTTGATTCTGGCGCCCCCATGTGGACTAAAGTGGTAGTGTCTCTGAGCACCAGGGTCCCTTTAGAAAACCTCTCATTTTACTGCAGCAGGGTCTGACAGTCTGGTCCTCTCAGTCCTGGTTCTGGTTCTCCTGTGCCCCCCTTCCCTCCAGCGGGTCCAGCAACACGTCCTGAGTCTCAGACTTCAGTTTTATCTCTGACTTCTGAAACAGCCGCTGTCAAAGTCCCTCAGTGGTTTTATAGACAAACAAACTCTTGGTTGTAAAAAGCAACACGTGATATCAAACTGCTCATTTCTCTGTGACGAAGATGTTTTAGTGAGGAAAGTTTAAAGGACAGAGACTGACTGACTAATGCTCTTCTGCTCTAAACATGAACTCTGTACTTTGTGGTGTTTCAGGAGGAAAACTGACTTAGTTATTCTCTCATATTAGTTTCATATTTTATACATCAGCTTTGTGTGAAACCCTGAAATGAAGACAAGAAGAAAATACTTTGTTCATGTTTGTTTATTCATCATGTAAACATTCAGTTTGTCTGTTAAATGACTCTTGATCAACGATTTCATGGACAGATTCACGTCATCCACACAATCAATCAGTTTAAAATGAACCTCATTTATATTAAAGAGAATAATGAATGATCTCCTCATTGATTATGATCATGATAATTAACAAATACATGTAAATGTAATTAAGGATTTGTTCACAAATACACACAAAGAGAACAGATATCTTTGATAAATGAAGGTCTGCTGCTTTCTCTCTTCAGAAACATGCAGTGGAAGAGAAACAACAATATAAAAGCATCAATACAAACATTCATCAGACATTTAGAGATCAGAGAAGTTTAAATGTTCATGCAGAGAAAAACCAAACGTCATCATGAGCAGTGAGAGCCTCCATGGCTAAACAGACACAGGAAGGAGCGCCACCTAGAGGAGCTCAAACATTTACACAACAATAATGAGAAGACGTCAAAGTACCGCCCACAATGTTTGACTGACAGCTGATCTCTGTGCAGTGAAGAAACGCCTCAACAATCAGCTCTCAGCCACAAACATGGAGACTAAATGAGTTCAAGAGTTCAAACAGAGTTTAACCCTCAAAGGACTTCTGTCTATTTCAGTTTACACAACTCAACAGTGTCTCCAAAGGAATAATAAAGCCAAAGTCCAGCATAGAGAGGCTGAGTGAATGTGGTCTGGACTCTGTGGAGGAGAGTCATGGTTTCAGAGACGCTGTAGAAGGACAGAATACCTGCTCTGTGATCCAGGTACACTCCTACTCTGGAGGACGGAGGACCTGAGATGGGAGTTTGGACATCATTGTGAAAAAATATATAACTGTTTTTCTCACATCTTAATGGCCAAGATTTGTTATTGTATCCAAATCCACATTCACTCCCTTCTCTCTTGATATCCTTGTATGCGACTGCTACATAAACTCCTGTCCCTCTCCTCTCCACCTCCCAGTAACAACGTCCAGTCAGACTCTCTCTACTCAGGACCTGAGGATATCCAGTGAATCTGTCTGGGTGACTAGAATAAGACTGTTGTTTACTCATTAATGTTGCTTTTCTGTTCCCATCAGATAATAACAGCTGTGTGTGTGCTGTGTTTGGATCCAGTGTGATTTCATATGAATACCTTAAGAATCCAGCTCTGGTCGTGGGCTCTGGTTGTGACAGTAAAACATTCACTTCAGTCCCCGTCAGTGAGACGTTTGTCCATTTCTCTCTCAGGACGTCCTGTAGTTTATCTCTGACTTCTGAAACAGCCGCTGTCACGTCCTCAAAGTATCTCAGAGGACGGATGTTGATGCTGGATGAGTGTGTAGACTCACTGAGTGGTGGCAGTGAGGGGTAGTTGTGTAGAAACTGGTTGAGATCCTCTGTGTGTGAGAGCTTCTGCAGCTCAGCGTCGTTCCTCTTCAGCTCAGTGATCTCCTGCTCCAGCTTCTCCTGAAGCTCTTTGACTCGACTCACTTCAGTTCTCTGCTGGGATCTGACCTGCTGCTTCACATCAGAGCTTCTTTTCTCCAGGAGACGGATCAGCTGGGTGAAGATCTTCTCACTGTCCTCCACTGTTTTATCAGCAGAGAGATTGACGGCCTCCACCTCCTGATGAAGCAGCTTCACGTCTTCCTCTCTGTTCTGGATTCTCTGCTGGATGTTTAGTCGACTCCCCTCCAGCTCTCTCTGCCTCTCGGTCCTTTCTGCTGCAGCTGAGACTGTGTCGTGGCCTTTATGTTCCTCCATTAAGCAGAGATAACAGATACACTGCTGATCAGTACGGCAGAAGATCTTCATCACCTCATTATGACGAGAGCAGATGTTCTCCTGGAGCTTGTTGGAGGGCTCCACCAGCTTGTGTTTCTTTAATGGAGCCGCTTCATAATGAGGCTGAAGGTGTTTCTCACAGTAAGAAGCCAGACACACCAGACAGGACTTGAAGGCTTTCCGTCTCCTCCCAGTGCAGACATCACAGGCCACATCTTCAGGTCCAGCAAAGCAGTGATCAGCAGCAGCAGCTTGGAGTCCAGTCTTCTTCAGTTGCTCCACTAAATCTGCTAACATGGTGTTTTTCACCAGGACAGGCCTCGGTGTGAAGGTCTTCCTACACTGAGGGCAGCTGTGGAGTTTCTTCCCATCCTCTTTATCCCAGTGGGCTTTAATACAGTTCATGCAGTAGCTGTGTCCACAGGGAATAGTCACCGGATCCTTCAGTGGATCCAGACAGATGGAACAAGAGAAGCTTTCCCGGTCCAGCTGAACTCCTTTCTCCGCCATTTCACCTCTCAAAGACAACGACTGTCTGAGTTTCACTTCCTCATAAGCGACTGTACTTTGAGCTCTGATCTGAACAACATGTGTCTCTCAGTGAACGGGGCACGTCAGCTGCTGCACTTCAGCTCATGTTGGTTACACCCATCTATGAAACTGTAGATCTGAAGGGGAGGGAACCAGGAAGTACCGACAGAGCGGAGCTCTCTGTGTTTGAGAGCAGGAAGAAGAGGGAGCGGCTTTAAAGCTGTGGTTCATTCCAGGAAGAGGAGCAGTTTGAGAGAGACTGTGTTTAACACTTGTTTACAAATGAGATCATTTATCTGTTAGAAACACTGATTACTTTGTTGTTGTTTGTTTGTGTGTTTTATTCAGTCAGTCATTACAATACAATACAATACAATACAATACAATATTCTATATAATATACAAAACAGAAAGACTGAAAATGGTATAGGTAGAAGCAAAAATTGCTTATATATATATTCCTATCCTAAATTATTATTAACAATTAAATCAGATAATTAATTCGAGATAAAGAAAAAATTAAATAAATATACTTTAACTTTTTGAAGGTAATCTCTGTCATTTTAGGTTTCTTTTAAGAAAACAGCCTGTGCCTGTCGTGGCGGCAACCCGAGAACCCGGTGGTGGACACCGGAGGTGAGGGGAGCCGTCAAGCTGAAAAAGGAGGCCTTTCGGGCCTAGTTGGCCTAGGGGTCTCCTGAAGCAGCTGACGGGAGGCCGGCAGGCCAGAAGGGCTGCAGCCGTGGTGGTCACGGATGATAAAACTCAAGCATGGGATGAGTTCGGGGAGGCCATGGAGAAAGACTTTCAGTTGGAGAGTGTGCTCAAACTATCGTGGTATCACACTGCTCAGCCTCCCGGGGAAAGCTTATGCCACGGTGCTGGAAAAGAGGCTCCGACCGCTTGTCGAACCTCAGATTCAAGATGAGCAGTGCGGATTTCGTCCCGGTCAGGGAACCGTGGACCAGCTCTTTACCCTCGCAAGACTACTAAAGGGGTCCTGGGAGTTTGCCCAACCAGTCTACATGTGCTTTGTAGACTTGGAGAAGGCTTTTGACCGGGTACCTATGGGGATTTTGTGGGGGGTGCTGCGGGAGTATGGGGTGCCGGCCCCATTTCAACGGACCATCCAGTCTCTGTACGCCTGCAGTAGGAGCTGTGTTCGTATTGTCGCTAATAAGTCAGACACGTTCCCGGTGGGTGTTGGCCTCCGCCAGGGCTGCCCTTTATCACCGGTCCTGTTCGTGACTTTCATGGATAGAATATCTAGGCGCAGCCGGGGGGGACGGAGAACGTCAGGTTTGGGGGTCTCCATAGGGCTCAGCCTTAGAGATAGGGTAAGGGAATGTCTGCGGTATGGCCCTGATTGAACATGGGGCTTGGATGGGACACGGCCCTTTTGTTACACGTGACAATGTTTTGGGCCGTCTCGGGAAAGGGCCATCTTGACAAATTTTTAATGGGGAATTTTGGGAACATGAAGGACATTGCGAGGGATGAAGGCCTTTTCGGGTCCAAAGTGTACCGAAGTGGGAAATCTTATAGGGGGCGATGCTGACCATATGTTGACCATTGGCCATTAGGGAACTTTTAGGCCATTAGGGGGACAATTGGTAAGGTTAAGATTAATTTCCATTGAATCACATGTAAATGGGTCGGGCAAGAGCCGAATGGGGCATTTTGGGCTTTTTGGGTACAGGAAGGGCCTTTTGGAGCCTTTTGGGCCTTTTGGGTCAAACCTTCCTTAAATCATCTGGAAGTCCTTGAATCCTTGAATAAGTCCTTGAATAACTTGGAAATTGGTGGAAATTGGTGTTTTCCCATTAACTACTTTTTAATGAAATGTGGTGGACAACAGAGGACAGGCTTTAAGAATCAGGTGGATTTACATCAATAAAATGTTCCTGAAAAAAGACAGCTTTCTAAAGGGTCTGCAGACTTGTTCTTTTGGGTGTTCATTCAATTCATCCAAGGCAATGTTCCCTTCAAGTTTCAAGCAGTTATGACCCTTTGAATGAGAGAAATCAGAGTTTTTAAACCACTCCCACGCAGAGATGCTAAGGCCTAAAGAGTCATAGCCAATATGGTTGGGCCACATTTGTGAGTGGGTACAACATAGAAAAGAAAGCTAAGCTCTGACATGTTTAGAACAAAATGACCTTCAATCTGAACAATATTAACACCATGACCTCATTGTTGGCTCTGTCCACAGTGTCTGTGCAAAATTTTTAGTCTTTAGGACTAAGATTTGAGATATTATGGCCATTTTTACATTGGTCTAAAAAGACCAAATTTTAAGGGAATTAGGGTCTAATTTGACCCTTTTGGCCTGTTTTGGGGGCCCTTAACTTGCAGCTATTGGCCAAATGTTAGAGTATCTATATTGAGTTACCTTCTCTGGGTAAAAGTTCGTGAAATCCCCTCTCAAAGTAACAGGGACACTGGGGACCATAACGGACATTGGGAGGACGATAACTTTCAGGGCATGCGTGGTCTAACTGTATCCAGGTCTATCTTCACCTTCTCTGAGTAAAAGTTAGGGAAATCCCCCTCTCAAAGTACCAGGGACACTGGGGACCATAATGGACATTTGGAGGACGATAACTGCAAGCCCGATTTGAATCACTCAAACCTGGGTAAACCTGCATGCCAAGTGACCCCTGGAGAACCAGACCCACCTCTGGAGCTCACCCGCTAACCCGGCTCACCATCCGACCCCGCTGACCCACACTTAAGCGCACACCCCTGAGTTAAATCCGCTCCGGTGGCTCCGATGAGGAGCTTTAAGAAGAACTCTATAGAACCAGACCATCTTCTCTCTGGTGGTCTGTTTACTGATGGAGGTCTATAGAGAACCAGGACTACACTGACCAGATACAAGTAACTTTTATTAAAAGAATGATGATATTTGATGATATTTGAATAGAGTGTGTTTCTATTTCCTGCTCTAGGATCCCGGCAGCTTCCCCAGCGTGACGTGGATCGACCTGGGCAACAACGTGGACATCTTCTCCCTGCCGCAGCCATTCCTGGTCAGCCTGAGGAAGCGCTGCCCCAAGCAGGGGAACCTGCCCACCATCCTGGAGTTCGGAGAGAGTCAGGTCAGCGACCCCCCCGAGAGGCTGAGGGGTCTCGGGGATGAAGAGGAGACGGACGACACCAACCGAACCGAGAGCATGGGCGAGCTCCGATCGGAGGTGGAGGAGGAGCTGGACGGAGAGCTGGAGATAGAGGAGATGATGGAGGAGCTGCTGGACTTTGACCGGGAGGCGCAGGGGAAGGACGACGAGGACGAGAGCATGTGGACGGTCGGGGAGCAGAGGAAGGCGGGGAGGAGGAGGGATTGGAGAGGGGAGGAAGAGGAGGAGGAGGAGGTGCGACGGCAGAGGCCGAGCAAGAGGGCGGTGATGGCAGACGACGGAGACGACTCCTCCCACCTGTCCTGCTCCAGCCAGTCGCAGCACTCCTCCGGCGCCGTGCAGCCAAGGAGAGCGGCGGAGGACCAGGAAGACGAGGAGCGATCGGACCACCTGACCTGACTGCCGCTCTTCCTCCCCTCCGCTTATGTTTCACCCCTTCCTGTGTCAAAGTGGAAGGAGACAAGATGAAGGAGATAAGAGGAAGGAGACGAGAGTAAGGAGATGAGAGGAAGGAGACGAGAGGAAGTCTCCTCCAGAGGACGACTGAGTGCGGCGTTGGACGGACGCGGTCCATGAACGCGTCGCCAGAGGCGTTCAGGTGACATCCGAGAACACGAGGAGACAATCCCCCCAAACAGGACGTCCGCTTTACCTGTTTTTAAATAGACTGAGGATGCTGACGCGTAGAATAGATTATTATCACACGAGGCTTTTATGTATAGAATCTCTATTCAGGTCCTTTCCTCCTGGTGACTGTGGTGATGCCTCCATGTGCCTGTGACACGTCCCGTTAAGAGTGTGTTGGTCAAAGATGGAGAAAAAAAAGATGCAGACAAAAAGTAGTCAGGGCCCTTTAAACCTTTTGAAAAATGTCTTTGTTTTTGCCAAAAAAATAGAAGTGATTTAAATGTTTTCCGCCCACGTTCGTCCGCAGCTAGCCAGATGGATCGGAAGACAGACAGACGGGCATCATCAAAATAATAATAATAAAATGTTTTTTTTAAATGACGCTTGATTGGAAAAACAAGTCGCTTCTCGATTTAAAAAATATATAATAATAAAGAAGGAAAAAAAGAACAGATGCAGCCGAGCTTCAGCGGAAGAGAAGAGCAGCGCAGATGAAAGGAGTCAGCTGAAACCAAAAAGAAGAAGAAGAAGAAGAAGAAGAAGAACAAGAACAAGAACAAGAACAAGACGACGTTGGAGGAAAGATGAGATTCTCTTGTTCTGGGTCCAGAAGCGAAGAGCCGGGAAATATTTAGTCGCCTTTTTATTTTCCCATGATTGTGTTTTGCGCCTCACACGCTTACGGTGCTGTGTTTATGTATCGGCTATGATCACGTTCACGTACGCAAATACTAATATACATAAACCCTCAAACACTAATATACATAAACCCTCAAACACTAATATACATAAACCCTCCTGCAGGATGTAGCTGCCACCCGGCCGACGGGCCGCTCGTAGTGCAACGCAAAGCTTTAAGAAACAATCTGTAGATTTGGACGTGCAGGATATTTACAGGATGATGTTTTTTAATCTGTGCAGGGAGGAGGATGCAGTTGTTTAGATTGTGGATCGGCTATTTAAAGATGGAAGACGCTCATTCCACAAAGTAATATGTTATTTTTGTAGTTTTGGGATAGTTCAAAGCTATTTATATGAATTGTGTTTTTAAATGTTGGGAGGAATGTGATATTATTATATATCTTATTATAAGAATGCATTGAGAGGAAAGGTTTTATTCAAATGGGAGGAATAATAATATTAAAGCAGTTAAAAAAATGAATAAATATATTCGTACTTTTCCAGACGGCTGCAACTGCGTTCACCTTCGGAGCTGTGAACGTGTGTGGCATAGAAAAAGAAGAAGAAAAGAAATGAAGGCCTTTAATAACTGATGCAACACATCGTCAGGGAGATTTAATATTGACAAGCGTGTAAACGTTTGGCCAGTGTTTCCTGCTGCTGATCCTCCCAACTTTATAGACCTGCAATACTAGATTGCTGAAGTGTCCCTTTAAATTACAGTAGTTGTGGCTTATTTATGCAGAATCCAACCAGCACAGGATCCATGTTTTCATTTCATCACGTCCCTCTGCGAGCACCATTTATTACAAGCATTAAACTTTGTGTGGAACTAGAATATCCTGACATGAGGCAGAGGCATGAACTGTAGTTAACGACCAAAAGTTTCTCTCTGAAAGATTGTATGCAGCCATAAAGATGAGGAAGTAATCCTAAGAAAGTCAAATTAAAATGTGTAAATCAGTATAAATTCAAATTCAGTGTAAAAATCCTAAGATTTTAATAAATAAAAAAGGGAACAAACACGGTATCTTTTCATTTTCACTCACTGTTTTCCCTCAAGCTGCTTTCTGAACACAGTGAGAACCAACAACAGCCGAGCTCGTTGTTTAAACACAGAATCATTTTGGGGGCGTGTCTTTGGAGGAAGGCCTTAAAGGGACGGGCTGTCGGTGATGACGACTTGCCGACTTTCTCGCTAGATTTAGTCACTTTTGGAGCTCGTGCTGCGAGATGCTTTCATTTGAAAATAGTTGATTGTCGGTGGGATATTTTATTTTTTCTATCTACCGTTCTCTAGTTTCTCAAGGTCACCAACCCCGGCTCTAAAGGTGCCGTGTGCCGGATGTGGCGGCATCCTCACCGCTCCGTAGAGCTCGTGTTAGGTTTGTCCCTTGTGGGCTTCTGTAGAAACATGGCTAGGAAGAGGACGTAGAGACTCGCTTTTTGAGGAAACGGGAAGGAACAAATAATCTTATATTCAGGTGATTATATTCCATTTCTGCCAATAGATCCCTCTGAATGCTGCACGCTGGCCCTTAAAAAAAAAACAGCGACTTCACGGGGACTTCAGCAATTTAGCACATGCACATTTAAAAACAACTAAATGAAGCAACCCCTGTGTGAAAACACGTCTTTATTGCTTTGTGTGATAAAAAGAAGAAGAAAGAAATACCCTTTAAGCTGCCTTTACAATAAGCTGGTCCCTGCTAAACACACATTTTAACCCTTTAAACAGACGAGTGCGTCGTCACACGACATATTGATTTCTGTAGCGAGGTCAGATTGTGATGTGGATGTTTGTACAACATCCACTATTAGACCGTGTGGCTTTAGATTCAGTGTCTCAGGGGTCGGCAACCTTTTTCATATGAAACCGGTAATGGAAAATGTTTGCATTTTCTTGTTAATCAGTGGGCCAAAACAATGTTAAGTTAAATATGAAAAATAGCATGTAGGCAAACTCCCATAATCAGTTGTAATTATATATGAGAGCACTAAACCAGAAGGCTTTCACCAAACTTGTTCATCAGCAACAGAGTTCTGCGTAGAAGGCGACGAGTACCGGCCAATCAGAGACCAAGCAGGGCGGGGCTTCAGTCAAACCACCGCAAATAAGCCAATCGGTGTGAAAGAGGTCATTTGCAAAGAATCCAAAGGACAACGATTATAACTCAGAGATATGATCATAGACTGAAGGTGTAACCGGCAAAAAGCCATAAACCAGCCTCCATGCTGACGAGGAGGGATCGTAATTACCTGTAAACTCAGATCTCATATTCATGGACTACTTTATGACCTTCATACGAGCTCTGTAAGGAACAAAGTCCAGTATTAAATGCATTATTTTGTAAGACCTCTCATGTTTTTAAAGCATCTAAAACAAATTGGCCTTCTTTGTGAAATCCCAGAGACGTAAAATAATATACACAACAAATACATAACAGAGTGTATTTTTTAGCAGTGAAATATTTGTGACAGTCGTGTGAACAGAAATTGAGATTACGTCATTTTTCTGGCTCGCGCCTCAGTATAAACTACGCCTAAGGTTGCCCCGCCCTCTAGAGGTCAAACTGACTCACTGCATGTGACAACATGGAGAAACTCTGCAGAGAGAGAGAGAGAGAGAGAGAGAGAGAGAGAGAGAGAGAGAGAGAGAGAGATCAGAGGCTGCACTGCTTTCATGTTTAACGTCACACTGCAAATCAAAGCAGGGAGATCACAACTGGAACTACACCAGTACATCAGCATGGATTCGTTTTTTCTTCTTAATTTTCAACCTTTGATGCGAAGGATTCAGCGCAGTTTGATCTGGAACTTGATCGTAGGTGCCGACCGATGCGGCATTTCGACCTGATTGAACCTGCAGGTTTGTGCATCCTGACGAGAATAAAGCGTGTGTTCGGGTAGAAAGATACGCGATTCAGATCAAATGTCTTAACGGACCCTTTGCCAAGCCCCTCCCCCACTTTGGTGACTTTTGCATAGAAGATTTCTGGAATATCAACGAGAAGTAGATGGAAAAAACTACATTATTTATATAAGTATGACCTGTCGGCGGAGTATTGCTCATTATCTAACACAAAACTAAATGATCCCGCTGTTCCATTTGTTTACAGCAAGATATTGGGCTCGATCCATACATTTTATTTAATGAATTCATGATTATTAATATTCAACCATCTTTTGTTTGCTAACGTGTTAAGCTAGCTAACATTATTAACATCTTACATCGGAGCAAACTAAGTTGATTTTCTTGATCTTGGATGGGTTCAGCTGTGAGTGAGTTCTTCCACGCTGTTGAATCCATATCTGACATCTATAGGAGTATAGACTCCTCTGGTTGTATAGAAGTATATGCTTCATGTGTTAAATCTGCATTCTCTCTACGGACCACCAGGGGGCGACTCCTCTGGTTGTATAGAAGTCTATGAGCTGCCGGTACCAAAGGTGTCTCTACGTCACTCCTTTACCTATATGGTCACTTCCTGTCATTGTTTGCAAATAAAACAAAATGGCGCCGGACAAAATCGTCATTCCACAAACGAACGGGTGGCCCTACTACGTCCAATTCTATAGTCTCTGGGAGAGACCTGTCAATCACCTTATAGCCCCGCCCTAAAGCGTCCCCTGCTTTATGGTCTGTTTGACTCTAAATGACCATAATTTACTAAATGAACATCATGCTGTATTGAAGAAGACTTGAAACTAGAGATTGAGACATAAACTCATGTTTACAATGTTTACTGAGGGAATACATCAAGAGAAGTAGAGTCATTTATATAGACTTCTATACAACCAGAGGAGTCACCCCCTGGTGGTCAGGAGAGAGAATGCAGCTTTAACACATGAAGCATTGACTTCTATACAACCAGAGGAGTCACCCCCTGGTGGTCAGGAGAGAGAATGCAGCTTTAACACATGAAGCATAGACTTCTATACAACCAGAGGAGTCACCCCCTGGTGGTCAGGAGAGAGAATGCAACTTTAACACATGAAGCATAGACTTCTATACAACCAGAGGAGTCCAGAATTTGATGACTATAGACTCTCTCTTGTCATCACAACAGGAAGTAGTCCTTTCATAAGTCCCAGTATAAGATGACATGACGGTTGTGTTTAACTTGACTCGTAGAGCAGGAGGAGCTATGAATACTAAATGTGAAGATGTTTGTGTTGCTCAAAGACTTTGCTGATATTTGTAAAATGATGATATATGTCTGTAGCCTTGAGTCTTTTCTCTCTTCAATATATATTTATAAATCTACAGTATGTACCTCTGTATTTCCCCCAGACAGTGTCTTCTCCGGTCTGCCCTGTTCCCTAAAGCTCCCTTGTTTCCGTGACACTTTATCGAGGTGACCCATTGAAAAGATGCTCTGTGCGTTCTTTTACAGATGAAACTGTAAAACATTTACTTTTCTGTTATAACATGGATCCCAATAAATTCTACGATACGAAAACACATCCTGCATTTTCTCTGTTTGAGTATTATGACCGCACAACGTCTTCATCTGTACAATCTATTCATCTTTTTCAGTTTTTTTTTATTTCATGCGGTTAAACCATTAGACCAAAAATTACAGACTTCCCAATATTTAGAAATATATATAAATTAATTATTATAAATGTGTATATATAAATAATAATGATAAGAAAGCTATTAAGTAATTTATCAACAGTTTTAAACAATCAGGTCTGCAGTTGTTAAATGTTAGTAAGTAACTAATAAACAGTTATGAATGTTAGTAAGTAAGTAATAAACAGCTCTAAACCATCAGGTTTACAGTTATAATTGTTAAAAAGTAATTAATAGACAGCTATAAACGATCAGGTCTATAGGTATAATTGTTAAAAAGTAATTCATAAACAGTTATAATTGTTGATAAGTAAGTAATAAACAGTTATAAATGTTAATAAGTAAGTAATAAACAGCTCTAAACCATCAGGTCTACAGTTATAATTGTTAAAAAGTCATTCATAAATAGTTATAAACCATCAGGTCTATAGGTATAAATATTAGTAAGTAAGTAATAGACGGTTCTAAATGTTAGTAAGTAATTAAAAACAAAAATATCAGATCAGATTTGCAGGTTAAATGTTGTTGTTACTGTATTGTGAGTTTCAGTTCAGTGAACTGTTGCCTTGGTTTTCGGTCCGTAACTTGGATATGGTATTTTTATTATTCAAAGTTATTCCTTTATTTCAGGGGTCACTAACAGGCGGACCGCGGTCCGGGTCCGGACCCAGACGCCGTTGTTTCTGGACCCTGGACCGAAAACCAATTATTATTATTACCGAATTATTAACTGTTGATGGATCGCGAACTATTTCACCGGCGAAACTTTTCCTGCCTTTGCGACCTCTCGGTCCAGGAAACACACCAACCAATCACACGCCTTGTAAATCCTCTCGCCTGATCCTACTCGACCAATCGCATGTGTGTATTCCGTTAAGCCCCGCCCTCGACTCAAACGAGATCTTCACACACGGGAGGAGAGAGACCCGGTAGTTGGAAAAAGTCCGTCGTGAGTCAGAAGTTATTTCACTTGGTGTTCCAAAAAGATAAATGTAGACATCTTAACCAGAGCCTTTAACCAGGAATGGACAGACTGTTATATGTTTATTATTCACAACCAGTTCAAGAGCAGCACGTCTCATGTTCAGCGATATTTAAAGCAGTGATGTGAAGCGCCACCACGAGACAAAGCACACATCTTTAGAGCAAACGGACCGACTCACATCCCAAATTAAGGCACAGAAAATAAACCTGAGAGCCCAAATGATCAGAACCCTAACACATGAATGAATATGATCAGAACCCTAACACATGAATGAATATGATCAGAACCCTGACACATGAATAATATGATCAGAACCCTAACACATGAGTGAATATGATCAGAACCCTAACACATGAATGAATATGATCAGAACCCTAACACATGAATGAATATGATCAGAACCCTAACACATGAATTAATATGATCAGAACCCTAACACATGAATGAATATGATCAGAACCCCAACACATGAATGAATATGATCAGAACCCTAACACATGAATGAATATGATCAGAACCCTAACACATGAATGAATATGATCAGAACCCTAACACATGAATGATATGATCAGAACCCTAACACATGAATGAATATGATCAGAACCCTAACACATGAACTAACTGACCAACAATGAGGTTAAGAGAGAGGAGAAATGATCTGAAACAAGTGGTTTAATAACCAGGTGAAGAGGTTTAATAATCAGGTGAAGTCTCTGAACACACATTTCTCTTTTTAGATGACAATAATATAATATCTTGGCTCTTTTGATTGACATCACTTGACGCCCGAATAAACTGAATTTGAAGCTGCATGACAATTATTAAATAATTTTTTCTAAAATAATAAATTACATTTATTCATTTAATTTATATAGTCACATTTTTCAAAAGCTTTCTGTTTTAAATCCAGCCTTTATTTTACTTGAAATAAAAGAGGATGTATGTATTATTAGAGTATGTATTATTTATAATTATTCCAGTTAAATTGGAAATCTGTAATAATAAATATTGTTTAGATGTTATCCAATTGAACTTTCTTTATTTAATTTGTCAGTCAGTTGTTGACTACATACATACGTTAATACAACTGTTGGCTACTTCAATACATATGGCACAAAATCATAGAGCACACATTTGACATTATTATGATGTTCCGGACCTTTGCATGAGGAAATTCTCTCGAACTGGACCTCGTAGAATTTTAGTTGAATACCCCTGCTTTATTTGTTCGATATTGAGGATTCTTTGAGGTTCCAGCGCCTGACAGCCCACCACTGTTCTAAGCAGAGATTACCTTCAAAAAGTTAAAGTAATCAGTGTTTCTAACAGAGAAATGATCTCCTTTATAAACAAGTGTTAAACACAGTCTCTCTCAAACTGCTCCTCTTCCTGGAATGAACCACAGCTTTAAAACCACTTCCTGTTCTTCCTGCTCTCAAACACAGAGAGCTCCGCTCTGTCTGTACTTCCTGGTTCCCTCCCCTTCAGATCTACAGTTTCATAGATGGGTGTAACCAACATGAGCTGAAGTGCAGCAGCTGACGCGCCCCGTTCACTGAGAGACACATGTTGTTCAGATCAGAGCTCAAAGTACAGTCGCTTATGAGGAAGTGGAACTCAGACAGTCGTCGTCTTTGAGAGGTGAAATGGCGGAGAAAGGAGTTCAGCTGGACCGGGAAAGCTTCTCTTGTTCCATCTGTCTGGATCTACTGAAGGATCCGGTGGCTATTCCCTGTGGACACAGCTACTGCATGAACTGTATTAAAGCCCACTGGGATGAAGAGGATGGGAAGAAACTCCACAGCTGCCCTCAGTGTAGGAAGACCTTCACACCGAGGCCTGTCCTGGGGAAAAACACCATGTTAGCAGATTTAGTGGAGCAACTGAAGAAGACTGGACTCCAAGCTGCTGCTGCTGATCACTGCTATGCTGGACCTGAAGATGTGGCCTGTGATGTCTGCACTGGGAGGAAACTGAAAGCCTTCAAGTCCTGTCTGGTGTGTCTGGCTTCTTACTGTGAGAAACACCTTCAGCCTCATTATGAAGCGGCTCCATTAAAGAAACACAAGCTGGTGGAGCCCTCCAACAAGCTCCAGGAGAACATCTGCTCTCGTCATAATGAGGTGATGAAGATCTTCTGCCGTACTGATCAGCAGTGTATCTGTTATCTCTGCTTAATGGATGAACATAAAGGCCACGACACAGTCTCAGCTGCAGCAGAAAGGACCGAGAGGCAGAGAGAGCTGGAGGGGAGTCGACTAAACATCCAGCAGAGAATCCAGGACAGAGAGGAAGACGTGAAGCTGCTTCATCAGGAGGTGGAGGCCGTCAATCTCTCTGCTGATAAAACAGTGGAGGACAGTGAGAAGATCTTCACCCAGCTGATCCGTCTCCTGGAGAAAAGAAGCTCTGATGTGAAGCAGCAGGTCAGATCCCAGCAGAGAACTGAAGTGAGTCGAGTCAAAGAGCTTCAGGAGAAGCTGGAGCAGGAGATCACTGAGCTGAATAGGAACGACGCTGAGCTGCAGAAGCTCTCACACACAGAGGACCTCAACCAGTTTCTACACAACTACCCCTCACTGTCACCACTCAGTGAGTCTACACACTCATCCAGCATCAACATCCGTCCTCTGAGATACTTTGAGGACGTGACAGCGGCTGTTTCAGAAGTCAGAGATAAACTACAGGACGTCCTGAGAGAGAAATGGACAAACGTCTCACTGACGGGGACTGAAGTGGATGTTTTACTGCCACAACCAGAGCCCACGACCAGAGCTGGATTCTTAAGGTATTCATGTGAAATCACACTGGATCCAAACACAGCACACACACGGCTGTTATTATCTGATGGGAACAGAAAAGCAACATACGTGAGAAAATATCAGTCTTATTCTAGTCACCCAGACAGATTCAGTGGATGTCGTCAGGTCCTGAGTAGAGAGAGTCTGACTGGACGTTGTTACTGGGAGGTGGAGTGGAGAGGAGGAGGAGTTGATGTAGCAGTCGCATACAAGGATATCAAGAGAGAAGGGAGTGAATGTGGATTTGGATCCAATAACAAATCTTGGGCATTAACATGTCTCAATAACAGTTATACATTTGTTCACAACAATGTCCAAACTCCCGTCTCAGGTCCTCAGTCCTCCAGAGTAGGAGTGTACCTGGATCACAGAGCAGGTATTCTGTCCTTCTACAGCGTCTCTGAAACCATGACTCTCCTCCACAGAGTCCAGACCACATTCACTCAGCCTCTCTATGCTGGACTTTGGCTTCTTGGTTATTCCTATGGAGACTCTGCTGAGTTGTGTAAACTGAAATAGACAGAAGTCCTTTGAGGGTTAAACTCTGTTTGAACTCTTGAACTCATTTAGTCTCCATGTTTGTGGCTGAGAGCTGATTGTTGAGGCGTTTCTTCACTGCACAGAGATCAGCTGTCAGTCAAACATTGTGGGCGGTACTTTGACGTCTTCTCATTATTGTTGTGTAAATGTTTGAGCTCCTCTAGGTGGCGCTCCTTCCTGTGTCTGTTTAGCCATGGAGGCTCTCACTGCTCATGATGACGTTTGTTTTTTCTCTGCATGAACATTTAAACTTCTCTGATCTCTAAATGTCTGATGAATGTTTGTATTGATGCTTTTATATTGTTGTTTCTCTTCCACTGCATGTTTCTGAAGAGAGAAAGCAGCAGACCTTCATTTATCAAAGATATCTGTTCTCTTTGTGTGTATTTGTGAACAAATCCTTAATTACATTTACATGTATTTGTTAATTGTCATGATCATAATCAATGAGGATATCATTCATTATTCTCTTTAATATAAATGAGGTTCATTTTAAACTGATTGATTGTGTGGATGACGTGAATCTGTCCATGAAATCGTTGATCAAGAGTCATTTAACAGACAAACTGAATGTTTACATGATGAATAAACAAACATGAACAAAGTATTTTCTTCTTGTCTTCATTTCAGGGTTTCACACAAAGCTGATGTATAAAATATGAAACTAATATGAGAGAATAACTGAGTCAGTTTTCCTCCTGAAACACCACAAAGTACAGAGTTCATGTTTAGAGCAGAAGAGCATTAGTCAGTCAGTCTCTGTCCTCTAAACTTTCCTCACTAAAACGTCTTCGTCACAGAGAAATGAGCAGTTTGATATCACGTGTTGCTTTTTACAACCAGGAGTTTGTTTGTCTATAAAACCACTGAGGGACTTTGACAGCGGCTGTTTCAGAAGTCAGAGATAAACTACACGACGTTCTGAGAGAGAAATGAACAAACGTCTCTCTGACGGACTGAAGACTGAGACCCAGATGTTGTTTTTCTGACATTTCAAAAGAGCGTATATGTCTAAATATCTTCATAATATTGGATTTTTTGTACTGCTTTATTTATTCCATATAGATAAAAGATAATTACAAACACATTTAACCACCTCCACTCATCACATACAAAAAGTTCACAACATGGTAAAGTTTCCGTTTCCAAGTTTCTATTAGCTGTAATTTATTCACTTTCTTCTTTTTAACGTTTATTCTGGTCTATGTGCCTTCTTTTTTTATTTATTTATAGCTCCAACCCATAATAGCCTGTTGCTGTTTTTGGTCAATAAAGTTTGGTGGCGATAAAGGTCTACTTAAATAAGCTTTCAGTAGATCAATAGCTCTCTCATATTAACTCGAGCTAAAGACGGGAAAAAATCAATCAATCGATCAAGTTTTATTTACGTAGCACCTTTCCAACAAAAAATGTATGCAATTCAAAGTGCTTTAAAAATGATTGACGGGAATAAAACGTGATGAAAATGGAGAGAAATGAAGAGACTAAAGCACAACAGTAAAAGTACAAAGAATAAATAAATACTGAGAAAATCGATAATGGTAAAATAGTCAAATCAAGCTACATTAAATCAGAAATAAATTAAAATAAATACTAAAACCAAAGCATAAAAACACATAAGACACTGATTAAAATCAGACGTAATAAGCAATAAATACTAGAAACCATAAACTGGTTACAAGGGGAGACAGTTAAGTTTAGGAAAAGATCGTGAAATATTTAGTTAGGAAAGTAAGTAGTTCATGAACAGTTATGAATGTTTTAATAAGTCAGTAATAAACAGCTCTAAACCATCAGGTCTACAGTTATAATCGTTAAAAAGTAATTAATGAACAGTTATAAACCATCAGGTCTACAGTTATAATCGGTAAAAAGTAATTAATGAACAGTTATAAACATCAGGTTTATATTTATTAATATTAGTAAGTAAGTAATAGACAGTTCTACATTTTAGTAAGTAATTAAAAACAGGAATACACAATCAAATGTGAAGGTAAAATGTTGTTGTTATCTTATTGTGATATTTTTAGTTCAGTGAAATAGTGCATTGGTTTTCGGTCCGTAACTTAGATACGGTATTTTTCTTATTTAATGTTAATCCTTTCTTAGTTCGATATTGAGGACAAATGGATCCTGAAATAATTAAGGATTTAAAATAATATTTGGCTGACATCTAGTGGCCAAGCTCACGAATTGCACCCAAGCTGCTGGTTAAACGTGCTGGATATATTATTTTTAAAGAGCTTCTAAATATGTGTGAATAAAAACGCGAAGTCCACGTGTCTGCAGCATGACAATACATAAATAAATAAATCGGCAAGCTTTATGTTTCACAAACACACCACCAACACGAAGGAGGAGGCCCTCAAGTTAAACAGGAAATGACGTACATTTCAAAAAGCTAACATTAACATCTTACATGGGAGCAAACTAAGTTGATTCTTTTGATCTTGGATGGGTTCAGCTGTGAGTGAGTTCTTCCACGCTGTTGAATCCATATCTGACATCTATAGGAGTATAGACTCCTCTGGTTGTATAGAAGTATATGCTTCATGTGTTAAAGCTGCATTCTCTCTCCTGACCACCAGGAGGCGACTCCTCTGGTTGTATAGAAGTCTATGAGCTGCCGGTACCAAAGGTGTCTCTACGTCACTCCTTTACCTATATGGTCACTTCCTGTCATTGTTTGCAAATAAAACAAAATGGCGACGGACAAAATCGACGAACTCAAGGTTCATTACGTCATTCCACAAACGAACGGGTGACCCTACTACGTCCAATTCTATAGTCTCTGGGAGAGACCTGTCAATCACCTTGTAGCCCCGCCCCTAAAGCGTCCCCTGCTTTATGGTCTGTTTGACTCTAAATGACCATAATTTACTAAATGAACATCATGCTGTATTGAAGAAGACTTGAAACTAGAGATTGAGACATAAACTCATGTTTACAATGTTTACTGAGGGAATACATCAAGAGAGAAGTAGAGTCATTTATATAGACTTCTATACAACCAGAGGAGTCACCCCCTGGTGGTCAGGAGAGAGAATGCAGCTTTAACACATGAAGCATAGACTTCGATACAACCAGAGGAGTCACCCCCTGGTGGTCAGGAGAGAGAATGCAGCTTTAACACATGAAGCATAGACTTCTATACAACCAGAGGAGTCACCCCCTGGTGGTCAGGGGAGAGAATGCAGCTTTAACACATGAAGCATAGACTTCTATACAACCAGAGGAGTCCAGAATTTGATGACTATAGACTCTCTCTTGTCATCACGACAGGAAGTAATACTTTCATAAGTCCCAGTATAAGATGACATGACGGTTGTGTTTAACTTGGACTCGTACACTGTAAAAAAAAAAAAAAAACGTAAAAAAAAGGTCAAATGACTGGCAGCAGCGGCTGCCAAACAAAAACCGTAAAATTAAGGTAAAATATCTTAATTGAGATAAAGGGCGAAAACCATAAATACAGAGATTTTCATTAAAGGTTTTGCAGTGAAAGACTGTTATTTTACAGGTTTTTCCTGTATTATTACAATCAAACACCTTCAATAAAGGGATATCCCTAAATATTCTGCAGAGAAAGACTATTATTTTACAGATTTTTCCTGTATTATTACAATCAAACACCTTCAATAAAGTGTTAACACATTCTCAATTCTCATGAAATATAAGCTTTTCACATTACTGGGAAAAATACAAAATAAAATACATCTACAATCTACAAGACTTTCAATGTTTCAATTAAAGGGGTTGGAAACATAGTTACAAATAAAGTACACACCACTATTGATTTTAAAACAACTTTATTTAATGTATTTAGATGTAAATTTACAAAATCAACCAATTTTCACAAACAGTTCTTCAGAGCCCCCCAGGAGGAATTGACAAACAAAAAATGGCATTTCTCATCGTGTCTATCTTGACGGTTAGTTACTATCATGATGAGGTCTTGATTTCACCATTGAAACAGGTGGAGAAAGCAACACATTGTGCTGTTGAGCTAAGGGGGTGGGGTCTGTTTTTTTAGCTTGTGTTTTCCAATTCAGTATTATATTGTTTTCCATCATATTATCCTGACCCCAGGGGACTCCATTTAGTTCTGATAACATGAGGACAAACATTACACTGTCTCTTAATTCAGAATCCCAACTATGCAGTGTATAAGTCAAATCGAAACATACCACAAAAGGTCAATGAATCTTTACCAGAAGTGACGGTGCAGATAAAGAACAATCTTCCAAATTGCCAGTAATCAGCCCGATCTTTGGTGCATCTGGAAGGACAAGAGCAAAAGGACACAATAAGATTCACTGAAAAGTCCTTAGAAAGTAGGCTTTCATGTTTTACCATTCCTTTAAACAAGCTTAAACAAACTATATTTAAATTGTCTGTACCGACATTTGCCGTTATGAAACATTCTGGCAATCTGAACACCGAGTCAGCTTTGAGAATGCTAGTTATTAAATGTTTACCAATTTAAACATGCACCTAATGCATGGCTTAGCACTCCCGTCAGAAAAATGTGAATCACGTGGATTCACAACAATGGACACTGTTCCCAGATGTATCATAGCAAGGTAAACACACCTGTAGCTAAATGAAAAGAAAAGAAAGCCAATTGATACACCTAAATCAAACCAACCACCTTTAATTGTATTAACTGCAGCTGCATTTACCCTGGTATGACATGTCTGAGGGTCTTTCCCTCAATGTTCTCCCGAAAAATAAATAAAGGATTGATGATGATATGTCTTTGAAAAGTATGCCAACTCTACGGTGGCCCTGAGAGCTCAACATACTGCCACTTAAGAAAACACATGCAAATAGACAAAACACAAGCAAATCAAGAAATAAACTTCATTAATTTGACAACAGATGTGCAGCATTTAGAAAACATGCTGCAAATACAGAGAACGGAAGTGTTTCCAAAGGACACTAGTGCTGAACACGGCTTGAACACGTTTGTTGCTGCTACAGTTTGAGACTCATGAAGTTATTGAAGTCGGGTCTGTGTATCATCCATTCATATTTACATTGTGGACTTTTGCTGCTGCTTGACTCTGCACGGAAAGTGACCGCTGCACGCAACTTAGAGGACTTTGCAGAGCGAAAAAGCGGAATTCTATCTCCCATAACCCCAGCTTCGAAATTAAAATAAGTTACGTTAACTATAGCTTGCATAATAACCATATAAGCAATACCTTTATCAGTGGTGGTGATAGTGGGGGTAATGTACATTTCACAAGGTAGTAGTTGTCTGTATGGGGATTATTTAAGGAAGGAAGTCTCCTGGGAATGCTTGCCTACTGAAGCCTATACCTCGGGATGCTTTTTTGTCTAATAATGCCTATATGATTATTATGCAGGCTACAGGCCGTCTGTCCACACTGTTGAACTGGATAGTAAAGTTTAAAATCTTTCAAATCTCCTCAGAAATAATTAGAATGACTGATATAATTCTGCTTTTCCGCTCTGCAAGGTCCAGTGAGGTGCATGTAGCGCACGTTCCGCACAGTAGAACAGTAGCATGATGTAAATCCACAACGTAAACGGATGATACACTACCCGACTTCAATAACTTCATGAGTCACAAACCGTAGCAACAAGCCTGTCCAAGCCGGGTTCATCCTGATTTAGTGTCCTCTGGAAACACTTCCATTGTCTTTTTCTGTATTTGCAGCGCTTTTCTGTACCGTGTTGTCTGTATTTGCAGCGTGATTTCTAAATGCTGCACGTGTTGTCAATTTGATGAAGTTGTTTTCTTAATTTGCTTGTGTTTTCTTAAGTTGTTCTTAAGTTTCTTAAGTTGCAGTGCACGGAGCTCTCAGGGCCACCGAACAACTCCGAGGAAGGCAAAAGGAAAAGTTCCTCAGTTTTTCTATGGCCAATATCTTACAAATGTACTTTGCTGAGATCATTAAAGTACTTAAGAAATCATACTTAATACTACATATATTAATCACAATGTAAGGTTTAGAAACAGTGGTTCAAATGGACTAATATCTTGTCTTATAAACTGCAGTTGATACTTACTAGTGATGGACTTTGGGTGTTGTTGGGTGCCTGTCTCCCCCGTAAACGTTGTTCCAATACTTGATCTGAAAAATGTAAGCACGTTTCTTATCATTAGCAGTTATCAGTGTTGGAAAGTGAAATGTAAAAATTACTCAGAAAGAAACTGCTGCTACACATATAGTGCATTCAGAAAGTATTCAGATCTCTTAACTTTTTCTCACATTTTGTTATGTTGCAACCTTATGCAAAAATCGTTTGAATTCATTTTTCAGAAAACAGAATTTCAGAAATTGTATTAAAAAGTAAAAACTGAAATATCACATTGGCATAGTATTCAGACCCTTTACTCAGTACTTAGTTAATGCACCGCCTCGAGTCTCTTTGGTGTAACGCATCACGCTTTACACACCTGGATTTTGGGATTTTCTGCCTTTCGTCTCTGCAGATCCTCTCAAGCTCTGTCAGGTTGGATGGGGACCGACGGTGAACAGCCATTTTCAGATCACTAAAAACAGATTAAAAACCTATAAGTAACCATGGATGGTGAACTCAGTTTTAAGGATCATATCACCAGCATCACCAAGGTTGCCTTTTTCCAACTCAGAAACATACAAACAAAAAAAATCAGAGGCTTTGTTTCCAAGTCTGACTCAGAGTAACTCATGTATGCATTTGTTCTGAGCAGGCTTGTATGTTTGTTTGTATGTGTGTATTTATGTTTATGTATGCACATTTTTGCTGTTTTATATTGTTTTTATGTAAGAACAAATCCAATCTCTGTATGTCTTGCCTCTGTTTGCCTACCTTTCCATGGTCACACTTGTCAATCCTGGTTCTTCAGCCTTCTCATGATCAGGTGATGCACTGCTTAGGGTCCTTTGCTGTGTCAAGTACAGTTCAAAACAGTGAAGAATACTGTCAATTATATCTCAAAGCTGTTACCTTGGAATATAAGACATGCTTCTCATTAATAAATAACTTCCATACTGTTGAGAAATCAATAACTGCACACCATACATTTAATATGTAAATTGTTTCTATTAATTATATTATTCTATATTGGCTCACTTTTTGGATTACACTTAACTCTCTCAAAAATCCTGGGGGGCATGTCGCCCCCCCTAAACCACATTCACGTACGTGTTTCTGGCTTGGTGTTACGCCCCGTGGTGGCTCGGAGTGGGACGCAACATAAAAACAGCAGGTTTGGACAAGGGAGGGTACAGTCACACAAAACGCCGGGGTCCGTATATGATAAAGTATTTATTTACAAAAAAACGCAACACAGGGAACAACAAGGACTGTCAGTGGCACCAAAGAAAAGAACTTAACAAAAACCCATTCCCCCCCAGTTACAGGTGCTTTGCACCCAAAAGTACAGGAGGTGGTGCTCACTCTAACCTAGGGCATTAACAACAGGTAAACCTACGTGTATGCAGTATGTAAACCCCAGGGTATCTTACCTGTCCTCATTGGCCCTGTGCGCACAACAAAGGGAATTGACAAAGACAACAACAAAGGAAAGTAGGCTGCTCACAAGACAGGCAGTTTAAACGAGGGGGGATACAACTACAGACAAACCACAAAACAAACAGGCAAGCAAGCGCTCACAACCTGGCAGCGCTCAAACCGAGCTCTGCCACAGCTCACAACACAACACAACCACAACACAACACAACCACAACAGCCAGAGACCCGAGGCAGAGTGCCGCAACAAACAAACAGGACTATTAACAGGGGGACTGGTTGATTGGGGATCTGGAACAGGTGGGGTGATTGGATGACAGGAACCAGGTGTGTACATCTGTGAAGTATGAGAGACAACAGGAGGGGGAGACAAAACAACAACAAAGCAATAGCACAAAACACAATACATGTACACAGGCCAGAAACATAGGACACCGTCCGTAACACTTGGAGACAGAATGCCAACAAGCTATCGTTACCTGTAGCTAGTTTACTTAACAAGCTAACCGAACTCTTTGTTAGTCTGTTTATCCGCCTGTAGCATTATTTAATCCACTATGAACTGTGTAGCGTACCCCTCCGAAAGACGGTCCTGCACTTGACTGGTGATTTTGTATTTATTTATTAATTCCCAAAACCAACGTAAGAGCTGTGTACAAAGGCACAACACGATAAATATGTGTCCGTTTACTTTTCACGAGCATGAATATTACAAATACATAAACATACAACACTTACGCTAATGTCCTTAAAACATACAGTTATTACATTAAGTACAACTTCAAACTAACCTTGTGCCTCTTCGGGGGAGTGCTAATTCCTTACAGTGTTAGTTTTGCAATTAAAACGGACATATTTTCCATATCTTTAAGTTAAAACTGCGGACTATGCGACTTCCTTTTTAACTCCGTGAACAGCCTTCAAAATAAAAGCATCTACTCTTAAAACAGGAAACAAGATACATTTAGCTTAAAACTGTCAAATTACATGCAACAAAAAACAACAAAATTGATATAAACAGTATCTAAAGCCAAAACACAAAAATGGGTTACTTACAAACTGTATTAAACACTCTAATTAACTGATTTTATAACGTTACTTTTTAAACATTTAAAATGATTCATCTCAATTTGTTTACATATTTGTCTGAAATGAAATCTTTTTAGACTGAGCTAAACTACATAAATTAAGGACATGAACACAAAAGATAACATTACGTTAGGTTGTTTCAGAAAATAACAGGGAACATTTTTCCTTAGCTGATATCTTCAATATCTTTGCAGGATATAAATTCACTTAACTTTACTGAAGTGACCAGATCCCGTATGATCCTTCCTCTGTGTTCATGTTCCAGTCTTTTGTTCTCCGTTGACATCCCACAAGTCAAATTCGCAGGCATATGTAAAATACTCCAGCTAATAATGCAGATAATTCTCCAGGTAATAATGCATGTAACAGCAGAGACTAGCAGAGAGTAGCGCCGCGGGTGCACAGCAGCAGCTTCCCTCCAACAGAGATCATTTCAAATTTGAGGCGAGCGCAGTTGTCATTGGCCAGTTTTCTGAATGACAGTCAGATTATCCAATCATGTTCAAAGTAACGTGGTGAGACAGCCAATAGCAATTGTTTTAGGGTGTTAATTTAGCAAATACAGGAAAAGATTACTTGTTTTAAAAGAAACTAAAGAGATTTGTGTATTTAGTTTTATTTGTAGGCTGTTATATTTAATTATTTGATCAAATGGTGTTTTTTTGGAAACGTATTAATACACATATATATATACACATACATACATACATACATATATACATATACATATACACACACACACACATATACACACACACATACATATTAATATATATATGTAACACCCGTCCCATGTAGCTATATAATATTATGAATTGGCTCGGTGTTGACGTACTATGGGCGGGGTCCTGGGTAGAGTTTTAAATATGATGGCGCTATTACCTGTTTACATAAATATTATGGTTCCTATAACCGTTACTCTCTAATTATGAAAACTGAATTAACTGGCGGTGCCTCCAATAGAATTTAGATAGTAAAATAATACATTAACTGCCTTAAAACACAGTATGGTGTTTATTATAGTAGTATAGGCAACGAACAAAAATGACATGCAGATAGATCTCTCAGCAATGACAAGATCAACAGAGATACTACAAAATATCAACAAAACCCACAGGAATTACTAGTATCTTTAAACCTGTTAAACCCACTCTCTCTCTCTCACACACACACACACACACACACACACAAAATAACAAAACCCCTGTTGCAGGCCTGAGTTGTAGTTTGGGAGCGTGGAGGCCTAAAATGGTGATGGCCGCTTCACTTGTCCACACAAGCTTAAACAAAAAATGGCACGTGCACGGTTTGTTGGTACTCACGAATCCAAGGAGTATTAGAAGGGGGAGGTGAGGAAAGCGAAAAAAAAGAAGAAAAAAAGAAACAGCAGCAACAGTCTACAGCAGCACACGCGGGAAACAGCTCTGATGGTGGTCCACAAGAGCTTTCCCGCTCCTTCCTCTCGTCACAAACGTCCGTCTCCTGAATCACATGACGTTAAATCAGCTAAGCACCCAGTCCATATGCTGATTCATGGCGCTTTAGCAATAGCTTGTCTTAACTGGTTCGAGCTAACAGTATGAAAGCAAAGTTAACCATTTGATGCTAATCGCTAATGCTAATCAGTGATTAGCATTAGCGATTAGTAATCACTAATGCTAATCGCGATTAGCAACACAACATTGTTTTACAATATAACAGTTAATCACAGTATAGAAAACAATGAACCACTTGTATTTACCTTGTGTAGATCACATAAGTGCAAACCATGGGATAACTGGTCGTCAGCCATTAAGTTCTGAACATTATGTTCTCATACAACAATTCCAGGTTCACTCAACGGTGCTCATTTGCTTCTGCTGTCCACTATCACACGATAACTCTAAATCCGCTTAAGTCCCGCCCCTCTACCTGAGACGTAGATTGGATTGGCTGTTAGTCTCAGGACAACCCAATTAACACACAGAAAAACAAAGATTGACAGATTACTCTGTAAAACCAGTTAGGCTGTGAGAAAGCACATGCTGAATCATGTACACCTTAAGCAAACTATGCTCATTTGCATAAACTCTAACTTTTGCACTGAAGAGAACTCAAATTATTTCTATGATTATCTACTTTTAACTGAATGTTTTAGAAAACTATTTACATCCTGATGTCTAAATGATATTTGTAGAAAGGGCTACATATATATATATATATATATATATATATATATATATATATATATATATATATACTATACCATTTGTGTTTGTATGAGCCTATAGGTATGGCCGGCCAGGAACGTTGGTCATTCAATTCCTATGTAGGTCTAATAGTCTAGACTCTATAGTCTACATAACTCCAACACATTGATCCATATGCAGTTTCCTTTACATTTAGCCTACTCAGCAGTGGTAGAATATTATTATTATTATTATTATTACAATTATTTCCTCGGTTAGCCTCAACGCAAGCACACACAAGTAGAGGCCCAGTGTTTAAAAGTGGTTCTTTAAACAAAATGAAGCACCCAAATATATAAAAGTTTTAATGCCATTACCTGCACAAGAACCAACATGAGGACTGACTGCAATGGAGATGGAACAATCAACAAAAAGCACTGCATATATTGCATTCTGTATGTAGGCCTATATGAAAAGCTAATTGCTGGATTGACGACATTACAGTTATATTCATATGGCCCATATGACCCTCTTGCATTTTAAAAATCCCTGATCTTTCCTTTAGAACCACCCAAATGACAACTGTGCACATGACAGTGTCATTTTCCCCTTAACTGTTTTGCGGTGTTACGTGGCGTGTTAGTTGCAACATTTTTGCAACATTTGCAACATTTTTGCAACATTTTTTTTCAGACTTTTAACTGCATGTTGTGAATTAGTACATTGCAAAACCATTTCCCCCTCTTCTTGTCTTTATTGTTCTACATAGCTCAAAGACAGACAGGTCCAGGGTGATGGCTGCAGTGGTTAGGCCATTAGCCATCCTTGATATGTGACAATGTAAATGCATAGTCTTTGGCCGGATTACATATGCCCAAAACAGCATGCACTGCAGCAGCACTGGGCCTCCATCACAAGGGCAAAGGTCACCCTCTTTAGCCGGCCTCAGGACGCCCAAGGTGGGCAGCCACTACTGCAGAATCGGGCCCTCTATAATTAGGGCAAACCCAACTTCTTTAAACAGCCTGGAGGTGCCCATGTGGGCATAAACTGGAGCAGCCAGGCCCCTCCATTGTATGGGCCAAACTCACCCTCAATTTTTTACTTCCACAATATCCGGAATGTGGAAATCAAATGTTTGTTTCATAGCATTGTCCATTTTCAATATTCTGAACAGTAGATAAAGGCCTATTCCAGTTCAATGTAACACAATGAATATCAATTATTTGAATGTACATTGGAATTATTTTTCTTGAGGAAGCTCAGTTCCTTCAATGTATGCAGCAAGATGGTGGAGATGTTCTACCAGTCGGTTGTGGCCAATGCTTTGTATTTCACCATTGTCTGCTGGGGGACCAGCATTGGAGCCAGAGACACCAACAGACTCACCAAACTGGTGAAGAAGGCCGGCTCCATCATCGGCTGTAAACTGGACTACCCAGAACAGGTGGTGGAGAGGAGGACACTGAAGAAATTATTGTCCATATTGGACAACACGGACCACCCTCTCCACCACCTACTGCAGGGGACAGCGGAGCACTTTCTCTAAAAGAATGATTCAGCTGCGCTGTCACAAGGACAGATACAGGAAAACATTCCTGCCCACAACTATAAGACTTTTCAATAAGTCACCTATGGCCAAATCCTCCCGAAAGTAAATGAATTCAATAGCAATAGCCCTGGCACCGCTTTTGCTTCTGTTGGTTGTTACCTGTACTGTTTTTTGTTTTTGCACTATACATACTTGCACTCTGCACTTTCTCAATTGTTTTAATCTAATTCCTAAACTGACCTACCCCATAGTTTCATTGTTCATTTCATTGTTCACGTTGTACATATTGAGTTCACGTTGTACATATTGAGTCTGCAGTCTGCTGTACATACCTGCATTTCTCTTCCATCCCTGTTATTTTATCTTTATTTTAATTTAAATTGTATTTCTTGTTACTGTAATTTTATTCTAATTTTATCTCGTTTGACTGTACTTGCTACTTGGACAAAGAAATTTCCCCTTACATTTACGTTGAGATCGGTCGACCAATGACAGTTCTCTCTACAGTCAGAGCTTGCGCAAGAAGGTGGAACGTGAGGGAGATACCATTTCCAAAACTTGTAAGGGGGTAATAACTATTTTCCCGGACGTACCATTTCCAAAACTTGTAAGGGTGTAATAACTATTTTCCCCGACGTAGCAAAATCCCAGACGTTTTTGGAATCCCTGCCGGACGCTTTTTTTAGGTCTCGAAAAGAGGACATGTCCGGGAAAAAGAGGACGTCTGGTCACCCTAGATAAATAAAGTATATATCTATCTATCTATCTATAAATGTTAACCCACTCTTAATTGGTTATTGTGCAGTAGTTATTGTTTTTTCATCATCATCCGCATTCTAAATTGGCTCATTGTTAATCATGTTTTATAGGGTGACCAGATTTGAGTTTGTGAAAAAGAGGACACTTCGCTCGGGGGGGGGGGGGGGGGGGGGGGGGTAGCAGTAGTGTATAGCGTGCCGTGAACTTACATTTACGTTGAGATCGGTCGACCAATGACAGTTCTCTCTGCAGTCAGAGCTTGCGCAAGAAGGTGGAACGTGAGGGAGATACCATTTCCAAAACTTGTAAGGGGGTAATAACTATTTTCCCGGACGTAGCAAAATCCCGGACGTTTTTGGAATCCCTGCCGGACGCTTTTTTTAGGTCTCGAAAAGAGGACATGTCCGGGAAAAAGAGGACGTCTGGTCACCCTAGATAAATAAAGTATATATCTATCTATCTATCTATAAATGTTAACCCACTCTTAATTGGTTATTGTGCAGTAGTTATTGTTTTTTCATCATCATCCGCATTCTAAATTGGCTCATTGTTAATCATGTTTTATAGGGTGACCAGATTTGAGTTTGTGAAAAAGAGGACACTTCGCTCGGGGGGGGGGGGGGGGGGGGGGGGGGGGGGGGGGGGTAGCAGTAGTGTATAGCGTGCCGTGAACTTACATTTACGTTGAGATCGGTCGACCAATGACAGTTCTCTCTGCAGTCAGAGCTTGCGCAAGAAGGTGGAACGTGAGGGAGATACCATTTCCAAAACTTGTAAGGGGGTAATAACTATTTTCCCGCACGTAGCAAAATCCCGGACGTTTTTGGAATCCCTGCCGGACGCTTTTTTTAGGTCTCGAAAAGAGGACATGTCCGGGAAAAAGAGGACGTCTGGTCACCCTATGTTTTACCCAGCAACAAGTAGACCAATAGGAATTGAATTAGCTGCTCCGCTGTTTTTTCCCTCCCTCCACTGGCATCACAGAGAGAGAACACGTCTTAACTTCAACTACCTTGACTTTTTCGCTATTTTAATTTCTTTTGGTACTTTCCCAAGTGGAGAATAAGGTAAGAAATAACGTTAGGTCTAACTACACTGCTGATAAGACTAGAAATGTTTATCGAAGGTGTTCATAAAGCTTGTTAGCTAGGTAACTTTACTGCTTAAGTGACCATGTGCACCAAATGTTGTCTTAGATTATAGTTTATCAATGATTTTTTTCACATAATAATTATGCATTTCTTGTTGTTTCGAGTTGTTTGCTGCATTTCAAGTTTATACAGATTACTAGCTACAACAGCATGTGCTCTATTACTAGCTACAACAGCATGTGCTCTATTACTAGCTACAACAACATGTGCTCTATTACTAGCTACAACAACATGTGCTCTATTACTAGCTACAACAGCATGTGCTCTATTACTAGCTACAACAACATGTGCTCTATTACTAGCTACAACAGCATGTGCTCTATTACTAGCTACAACAGCATGTGCTCTATTACTAGCTACAACAACATGTGCTCTATTACTAGCTACAACAACATGTGCTCTATTACTAGCTACAACAGCATGTGCTCTATTACTAGCTACAACAACATGTGCTATATTACTAGCTACAACAACATGTGCTCTATTACTAGCTACAACAACATGTGCTCTATTACTAGCTACAACAGCATGTGCTCTATTACTAGCTACAACAACATGTGCTCTATTACTAGCTACAACAACATGTGCTCTATTACTAGCTACAACAACATGTGCTCTATTACTAGCTACAACAACATGTGCTATATTACTAGCTACAACAACATGTGCTCTATTACTAGCTACAACAACATGTGCTCTATTACTAGCTACAACAACATGTGCTATATTACTAGCTACAACAACATGTGCTCTATTACTAGCTACAACAGCATGTGCTCTATTACTAGCTACAACAACATGTGCTCTATTACTAGCTACAACAGCATGTGCTCTATTACTAGCTACAACAACATGTGCTCTATTACTAGCTACAACAGCATGTGCTCTATTCCTAGCTACAACAGCATGTGCTCTATTACTAGCTACAACAACATGTGCTCTATTACTAGCTACAACAGCATGTGCTCTATTACTAGCTACAACAGCATGTGCTCTATTCCTAGCTACAACAGCATGTGCTCTATTACTAGCTACAACAACATGTGCTCTATTACTAGCTACAACAGCATGTGCTCTATTACTAGCTACAACAGCATGTGCTCTATTACTAGCTACAACAGCATGTGCTCTATTACTAGCTACAACAGCATGTGCTCTATTCCTAGCTACAACAGCATGTGCTCTATTACTAGCTACAACAGCATGTGCTCTATTCCTAGCTACAACAGCATGTGCTCTATTCCTAGCTACAACAGCATGTGCTCTATTCCTAGCTACAACAGCATGTGCTCTATTACTAGCTACAACAGCATGTGCTCTATTCCTAGCTACAACAGCATGTGCTCTATTACTAGCTACAACAACATGTGCTCTATTACTAGCTACAACAGCATGTGCTCTATTACTAGCTACAACAGCATGTGCTCTATTCCTAGCTACAACAGCATGTGCTCTATTACTAGCTACAACAACATGTGCTCTATTACTAGCTACAACAGCATGTGCTCTATTCCTAGCTACAACAACATGTGCTCTATTCCTAGCTACAACAGCATGTGCTCTATTCCTAGCTACAACAGCATGTGCTCTATTACTAGCTACAACAACATGTGCTCTATTACTAGCTACAACAACATCTGCTCTATTACTAGCTACAACAGCATGTGCTCTATTCCTAGCTACAACAGCATGTGCTCTATTACTAGCTACAACAACATGTGCTCTATTACTAGCTACAACAGCATGTGCTCTATTACTAGCTACAACAACATGTGCTCTATTACTAGCTACAACAGCATGTGCTCTATTACTTAGGGTGACCAGACGTCCTCTTTTTCCCGGACATGTCCTCTTTTCGAGACCTAAAAAAAGCGTCCGGCAGGGATTCCAAAAACGTCCGGGATTTTGCTACGTCGGGGAAAATAGTTATTACCCCCTTACAAGTTTAGGAAATGGTATCTCCCTCATGTTCCACCTTCTTGCGCAAGCTCTGACTGTAGAGAGAACTGTCATTGGTCGACCGATCTCAACGTAAATGCAGTGTGTAGCACGGCATGCTACACACTGCTGCTGCCCCCCCCTGTCCTCCTCCTCCTCTCTCTCTCTCCCCCCCCCCCCCCCCCCCCCCCGGAACGTAGTGTCCTCTTTTTCACAGACTCAAATCTGGTCACCCTATATTACTAGCTACAACAGCATGTGCTCTATTTTTTCCCACTGGCTACAGTTAACCCGTTAGCTAAGTACCACTTATTTGACCATGTCCTCCAAGTATTAGTAGTTTAAAGTAACGTTGAACATCTTGGATTATGGTTTATCAATGGTTTTTTTTAAATGTAATAATTAGGCATTTCTTGTTGTTTCGAGTTGTTTGCTGCATTTCAAGTTCATACAGATGACTACATGTGCTCTATTTTCTCCCACTGGCTACAGGTGACAATATTACGTGCCACTCTTCATAACAGGCTTGCATTCGACGACCAAGACAGTTGGTCCACCACAGACATTGGTATGTCACATTTTACATAGTAGTCGAGACTCAACATTTTCCAACAGTTGGCTAGAATGGCATATGTTATGCCAAAGTTTACATGCCGCTTATGTGGTATGTTACTGAAAAGTATTAAAACATATGTTGATCATCAGATTCTGCATAGACATGAGGCAAATAGTTACTATCCATGTTGCTTTTCAGACTGCAAACAAAACTTCACTAAGTACACTGCCTTAAAAGCTCATGTCTATCGTTCCCACAACAGCCCTGTTTCACAGTTGGATGACACACAAAGGTCATTTGTATGTGATGCTGTTAATTGTAAGAAGCAATGCATTGATCTGAGAGATATTCTTACACACCTCAAGGTACATTTGAGTAAGCATGAGCTAGTACATTGCCCATTCAGCAATTGTAACAAGGCGTTCAAAGTGAAGTCATCATTTACATCCCATGTTTCAAGAACACATAAACATGAAACTGATGTAAATACTAGAGTCACTAGAGTCACTTACTCTGAGCCATCTGTATCCTCTCAGATTGAGCCCAATGAAACTGGAATGGTCCAAAGTGAGAATCTGTCTCAGGTTACGGAAGATATTGATATTAGGTCTTTGTACATGAGAAATCTGTGCCTGTTTTACATGCAACTCCAGGCAAAGTATCTTGTTCCGTCGTCAACTATTCAAATGATTGTTAAAGAGATCAATGGTTTGAATGACATTTGCCATCAGTACACAAACGACAAGATTAAAGAGACACTTAGAGCTAATACTAACATGTCAGATACCGAGATTGATTCAGTTTTTCAGAGTCTTCAGGAAACTGATTTGCACACTGCATGTAGCTCTCATCTGTCCACTGAATACACTAGAAGGCAGTATTTTCAGAAGAACTTTGCCTATGTGCACCCAGAAGAGATTTACCTGGGCACCAATGAACATAGAAGAGATTGTTATGCACAATACATACCATTGTCTGACACTTTAAGAGCTATTCTAAAAGATCCTGTAGTGTTGCAAGAGTGTGTTAAGTCTCAAAATCGTCAGGTGTCTGATGGCATCTTAAGTGATATTTTTGATGGCTCAGTCTTCAAATCCAATGAACTGTTGCTGCAAGCAGGTGACATCATCTTAAAACTGATCTTGTATCAGGATGCATTTGAAGTTGTCAACCCACTTGGGTCAGCAAGGAAAAAACACAAGCTTGTGGGAGTATACTTCACACTTGCTGACTTTGAGCCATTCCATCGTTCCAGTATTGACAATATGCAGTTAGTACTGTTGTGCAAAGAGACAGACTTTAAATCCTTTGGTCAGGACACAGTGTTTTCTAGAATGTTGTCAGACCTGAGACAGCTTGAAGAACATGGACTTGTGACCACTTCTGGTTATGTGGTTCGAGCAACAATCATTTCTGTTGTAGGTGACAATTTGGGGTCACACTGCATTGGTGGCTACACACAGAATTTCAGCACTTCCAAGTACTTCTGCAGATATTGTGATGTACAAAGAGACCAACTTGAGAATGTGAGTCAGAGCTTTGCTGTACGAACAGTTGATACCTACAAAGAAGCAGTGCAGTTATTGCAGGAGAGTGATGTGGATGCTGTCAAAGGCATATATTGTGACTCAGTCTTTAACTCTCTGAAATATTTCCATGTATGTCAGCCAGGCCTTCCTCCATGCATAGGGCATGACTTCAATACAAACATCAGCGGTCATACCTCGAAAGTCATCTACAAATAAGCTAGCACTACTGTCCCTGTCATCTGCTGTCAAAACCACCATTCCTCTCCGGTGTCAGGCTCCTCATTCACTTACATTCACTTTGAGGACCAAGTTTCAATATAATAATATAATACAATAATTACCTCAATAATCTTTTTCCTAATTAGTTTATGGTCTCAATCGCTAGTTTCAAGTCTTCAATGCGACATTATGTTATTTTGTAAAAAAAAATCCCATTTAGAGTAAAATAGAAGATAAAGCAGCTTATGCTTTAGGGCGGGTCTACCTTACAAAGTGGCATTTGGCAGATGCTTTCATCTAAAGCGAGGTACATATGAGATTTTAAAACACAAGCAAGGTTCTAGTCAGGAGACAATCAACAGGAGTATCCAGATAGTTACATTTTTTGGGATTACAGTCCATCAGGTGAGACGGTGTTCACTCAAGAGCTAAGTCTTTAATCAAACTCATTTATTTCTTCTCTTTTCTCTGATGTTTGAAAACGTGTTGTGAAGAGGGTCTCCCTGGACCCCTCCAGCCAAGAGAGTTCATAGTATTAAAATGTTACATTAAGCCTATTTTGTGTTCTGCCTTTTCTGCTTCCACAAAAAATAAAGGGTGTTTGATGCTTCACTGTCTTTTGTGTTATTGTCCGTTACGATGCCTTGCCTGTGAACACTTTTAATTGTAAATCCACACTAAATCCCATATGGCAAAAGTTTATGCTGCACTGCTCTCTTAAGGTTGACACTTTCAAGTATATTACATACCATTTAGCTGATGCTTTTATCCAAAGTGACTTACAGTGAGCAGTTAGGTGTCTTGCTCAGGGACACTACGACACAGGACACTTAACAGCTGAGAATCAAACTGCCAACCCTGCGGTTACCAGAGGACCTTACTCACTGGGCCATGGTCACCCTATGTTGCTCCCCTAAAGGACTTAAAATCTATCATTCTTGCTTCTACTTTGTACTCTTTTACTGCATTATGTTTGATGTAATGAAAAAGTTTAGCTAAATTGAGATCCAGAATTACAGAGTTTTAATGTAAAATTACACATTAATATAAAACTAATATAATTTACCTTAAAATTACAAAGAAAATCGTTAAATTGTTAGTATGGACATAAACCTTTATATAACGAGCTAGATATTTAATTACATGTAATTACTGTTATTTTACATGAATTTGTATGTAATTTAAGAAAGCAGTAAAAATACTGTATAAATAATACAGTAATTTTTCTGTAAAAAAATGAGAAAAAAATGTAATTTGTTATTATTAGCATAAACCTTAAATTAACAGTTGGGTTGTCAATTTACAGATAATGTCTGTAATTTTACAGTGTTTTGTATTTAATTAAAGAAAACAGAAAAACGACTGTAAAAATGTAGAGTTATTTACTGTAAAATTAGGATTATTTTTTTTACAGTGTAGAGCAGGAGGAGCTATGAATACTAAATGTGAAGATGTTTGTGTTGCTCAAAGACTTTGCTGATATTTGTAAAATGATGATATATGTCTGTAGCCTTGAGTCTTTTCTCTCTTCAATATATATTTATAAATCTACAGTATATACCTCTGTATTTTCCCCAGACAGTGTCTTCTCCGGTCTGCCCTGTTCCCTAAAGCTCCCTTGTTTCCGTGACACTTTATCGAGGCGACCCATTGAAAAGATGCTCTGTGCGTTCTTTTACAGATGAAATTGTAAAACGTTTACTTTTCTGTTATAACATGGATCCCAATAAATTCTACGATACGAAATCACATCCTGCATTTTCTGTGTTTGACGGATTATGACCGCACAACGTCTTCATCGGTACAATCTATTCATCTTTTTCAGTTTTTTTAATTTCATGCGGTTAAACCATTAGACCAAAAATTCCAGACTTCCCAATATTTAGAAATATATAAATATATAAATTATTTATTAATTATTATAAATGTGTATATATAAATAATAATGATAAGAAAGCCATTAAGTAATTTATCAACAGTTTTAAACAATCAGGTCTGCATTTGTTAAATGTTAGTAAGTAAGTAATAAACAGTTATGAATGTTAGTAAGTAAGTAATAAACAGCTCTAAACCATCAGGTCTACAGTTATAATTGTTAAAAAGTAATTAATAAACAGCTATAAACCATCAGGTCTATAGGTATAATTGTTAAAAATTAATTCATAAACAGTTATAATTGTTGATAAGTAAGTAATAAACAGTTATAAATGTTAATAAGTAAGTAATAAACAGCTCTAAACCATCAGGTCTACAGTTATAATTGTTAAAAAGTCATTCATAAACAGTTATAATTGTTGATAAGTAAGTAATAAACTGTTATAAATGTTAATAAGTAAGTAATAAACAGCTCTAAACCATCAGGTCTACAGTTATAATTGTTAAAAAGTCATTCATAAATAGTTATAAACCATCAGGTCTATAGGTATAAATATTAGTAAGTAAGTAATAGACGGTTCTAAATGTTAGTAAGTAATTAAAAACAAAAATATAAGATTTGCAGGTTAAATGTTGTTGTTACTGTATTGTGAGTTTCAGTTCAGTGAACTGGTGCCTTGGTTTTCGGTCCGTAACTTGGATATGGTATTTTTATTATTCAAAGTTATTCCTTTATTTCAGGGGTCACTAACAGGCGGACCGCGGTCCGGGTCCGGACCCAGACGCCGTTGTTTCTGGACCCTGGACCGAAAACCAATTATTATTATTACCGAATTATTAACTGTTGATGGATCGCGAACTATTTCACCGGCGAAACTTTTCCTGCCTTTGCGACCTCTCGGTCCAGGAAACACACCAACCAATCACACGCCTTGTAAATCCTCTCGCCTGATCCTACTCGACCAATCGCATGTGTGTATTCCGTTAAGCCCCGCCCTCGACTCAAACGACCTCTTCACACACGGGAGGAGAGAGACCCGGTAGTTGGAAAAAGTCCGTCGTGAGTCAGAAGTTATTTCACTTGGTGTTCCAAAAAGATAAATGTAGACATCTTAACCAGAGCCTTTAACCAGGAATGGACAGACTGTTATATGTTTATTATTCACAACCAGTTCAAGAGCAGCATGTCTCATGTTCAGCGATATTTAAAGCAGTGATGTGAAGCGCCACCACGAGACAAAGCACACATCTTTAGAGCAAACGGACCGACTCACATCCCAAATTAAGGCACAGAAAATAAACCTGAGAGCCCAAATGATCAGAACCCTAACACATGAATGAATATGATCAGAACCCTAACACATGAATGAATATGATCAGAACCCTGACACATGAATGAATATGATCAGGACCCTAACACATGAATGAATATGATCAGAACCCTAACACATGAATGAATATGATCAGAACCCTGACACATGAATAATATGATCAGAACCCTAACACATGAATGAATATGATCAGAACCCTAACACATGAATGAATATGATCAGAACCCTAACACATGAACTAATATGATCAGAACCCTAACACATGAATGAATATGATCAGAACCCTAACACATGAATAATATGATCAGAACCCTAACACATGAATGAATATGATCAGAACCCTAACACATGAACTAATATGATCAGAACCCTAACACATGAATGAATATGATCAGAACCCTAACACATGAATGAATATGATCAGAACCCTAACACATGAATAATATGATCAGAACCCTAACACATGAATGAATATGATCAGAACCCTAACACATGAATGAATATGATCAGAACCCTGACACATGAATGAATATGATCAGAACCCTAACACATGAATAATATGATCAGAACCCTAACACATGAATGAATATGATCAGAACCCTAACACATGAATGAATATGATCAGAACCCTAACACATGAACTAATATGATCAGAACCCTAACACATGAATGAATATGATCAGAACCATAACACATGAATGAATTTGATCAGAACCCTAACACATGAACTAATATGATCAGAACCCTAACACATGAATGAATATGATCAGAACCCTAACACATGAATGAATATGATCAGAACCCTAACACATGAACTAACTGACCAACAATGAGGTTAAGAGAGAGGAGAAATGATCTGAAACAAGTGGTTTAATAACCAGGTGAAGAGGTTTAATAATCAGGTGAAGTCTCTGAACACACATTTCTCTTTTTAGATGACAATAATATAATATCTTGGCTCTTTTGATTGACATCACTTGACGCCCGAATAAACTGAATTTGAAGCTGCATGACAATTATTAAATTATTTTTTCTAAAATAATAAATTACATTTATTCATTTAATTTATATAGTCACATTTTTCAAAAGCTTTCTGTTTTAAATCCAGCCTTTATTTTACTTGAAATAAAAGATGATGTATGTATTATTAGAGTATGTATTATTTATAATTATTCCAGTTAAATTGGAAATCTGTAATAATAAATATTGTTTAGATGTTATCCAATTGAACTTTCTTTATTTAATTTGTCAGTCAGTTGTTGACTACATACATACGTTAATACAACTGTTGGCTACTTCAATACATATGGCACAAAATCATAGAGCACACATTTGACATTATTATGATGTTCCGGACCTTTGCATGAGGAAATTCTCTCGAACTGGACCTCGTAGAATTTTAGTTGAATACCCCTGCTTTATTTGTTCGATATTGAGGATTCTTTGACGTTCCAGCGCCTGACAGCCCACCACTGTTCTAAGCAGAGATTACCTTCAACAAGTTAAAGTAATCAGTGTTTCTAACAGAGAAATGATCTCCTTTGTAAACAAGTGTTAAACACAGTCTCTCTCAAACTGCTCCTCTTCCTGGAATGAACCACAGCTTTAAAACCACTTCCTGTTCTTCCTGTTCTCAAACACAGAGAGCTCCGCTCTGTCTGTACTTCCTGGTTCCCTCCCCTTCAGATCTACAGTTTCATAGATGGGTGTAACCAACATGAGCTGAAGTGCAGCAGCTGACGCGCCCCGTTCACTGAGAGACACATGTTGTTCAGATCAGAGCTCAAAGTAAAGTCGCTTATGAGGAAGTGAAACTCAGACAGTCGTTGTCTTTGAGAGGTGAAATGGCGGAGAAAGGAGTTCAGCTGGACCGGGAAAGCTTCTCTTGTTCCATCTGTCTGGATCTACTGAAGGATCCGGTGACTATTCCCTGTGGACACAGCTACTGCATGAACTGTATTAAAGCCCACTGGGATGAAGAGGATGGGAAGAAACTCCACAGCTGCCCTCAGTGTAGGAAGACCTTCACACCGAGGCCTGTCCTGGGGAAAAACACCATGTTAGCAGATTTAGTGGAGCAACTGAAGAAGACTGGACTCCAAGCTGCTGCTGCTGATCACTGCTTTGCTGGACCTGAAGATGTGGCCTGTGATGTCTGCACTGGGAGGAGACGGAAAGCCTTCAAGTCCTGTCTGGTGTGTCTGGCTTCTTACTGTGAGAAACACCTTCAGCCTCATTATGAAGCGGCTCCATTAAAGAAACACAAGCTGGTGGAGCCCTCCAACAAGCTCCAGGAGAACATCTGCTCTCGTCATAATGAGGTGATGAAGATCTTCTGCCGTACTGATCAGCAGTGCATCTGTTATCTCTGCTTAATGGATGAACATAAAGGCCACGACACAGTCTCAGCTGCAGCAGAAAGGACCGAGAGGCAGAGAGAGCTGGAGGGGAGTCGACTAAACATCCAGCAGAGAATCCAGGACAGAGAGGAAGACGTGAAGCTGCTTCATCAGGAGGTGGAGGCCGTCAATCTCTCTGCTGATAAAACAGTGGAGGACAGTGAGAAGATCTTCACCCAGCTGATCCGTCTCCTGGAGAAAAGAAGCTCTGATGTGAAGCAGCAGGTCAGATCCCAGCAGAGAACTGAAGTGAGTCGAGTCAAAGAGCTTCAGGAGAAGCTGGAGCAGGAGATCACTGAGCTGAAGAGGAACGACGCTGAGCTGCAGAAGCTCTCACACACAGAGGACCTCAACCAGTTTCTACACAACTACCCCTCACTGTCACCACTCGGTGAGTCTACAGACTCATCCAGCATCAACATCCGTCCTCTGAGATACTTTGAGGACGTGACAGCGGCTGTTTCAGAAGTCAGAGATGAACTACAGGACGTCCTGAGAGAGAAATGGACAAACGTCTCACTGACGGGGACTGAAGTGGATGTTTTACTGCCACAACCAGAGCCCACGACCAGAGCTGGATTCTTAAGGTATTCACGTGAAATCACACTGGATCCAAACACAGCACACACACGGCTGTTATTATCTGATGGGAACAGAAAAGCAACATTCATGAGTGAACATCAGTCTTATTCTAGTCACCCAGACAGATTCAGTGGATACTTACAGGTTCTGAGTAGAGAGAGTCTGACTGGATGTTGTTACTGGGAGGTGGAGTGGAGAGGAAGAGTTCATGTAGCAGTTGCATACAAGGATATCAAGAGAGAAGGGAGTGAATGTGGATTTGGATACAATAACATATCTTGGGCATTAACATGTAACAAAAACAGTTATACATTTTTTCACAACAAAGTCCAAACTCCTGTCTCAGGTCCTCAGTCCTCCAGAGTAGGAGTGTACCTGGATGACAGAGCAGGTATTCTGTCCTTCTACAGCGTCTCTGAAACCATGACTCTCCTCCACAGAGTCCAGACCACATTCACTCAGCCTCTCTATGCTGGACTTTGGCTTGGTTATTCCTCTGGATCCACTGCTGAGTTGTGTAAACTGAAATAGACAGAAGTCCTTTGAGGGTTAAACTCTGTTTGAACTCTTGAACTCATTTAGTCTCCATGTTTGTGGCTGAGAGCTGATTGTTGAGGCGTTTCTTCACTGCACAGAGATCAGCTGTCAGTCAAACATTGTGGGCGGTACTTTGACGTCTTCTCATTATTGTTGTGTAAATGTTTGAGCTCCTCTAGGTGGCGCTCCTTCCTGTGTCTGTTTAGCCATGGAGGCTCTCACTGCTCATGATGACGTTTGTTTTTTCTCTGCATGAACATTTAAACTTCTCTGATCTCTAAATGTCTGATGAATGTTTGTATTGATGCTTTTATATTGTTGTTTCTCTTCCACTGCATGTTTCTGAAGAGAGAAAGCAGCAGACCTTCATTTATCAAAGATATCTGTTCTCTTTGTGTGTATTTGTGAACAAATCCTTTATGTATTTGTTAATTATCATGATCATAATCAATGAGGAGATCATTCATTATTCTCTTTAATATAAATGAGATTCATTTTAAACTGATTGATTGTGTGGATGACGTGAATCTGTCCATGAAATCGTTGATCAAGAGTCATTTAACAGACAAACTGAATGTTTACATGATGAATAAACAAACATGAACAAAGTATTTTCTTCTTGTCTTCATTTCAGGGTTTCACACAAAGCTGATGAATAAAATATGAAACTAATATGAGAGAATAACTGAGTCAGTTTTCCTCCTGAAACACCACAAAGTACAGAGTTCATGTTTAGAGCAGAAGAGCATTAGTCAGTCAGTCTCTGTCCTTTAAACTTTCCTCACTAAAACATCTTTGTCACAGAGAAATGAGCAGTTTGATATCACGTGTTGCTTTTTACAACCAGGAGTTTGTTTGTCTATAAAACCACTGAGGGACTTTGACAGCGGCTGTTTCAGAAGTCAGAGATAAACTACACAACGTTCTGAGAGAGAAATGAACAAACGTCTCTCTGACGGACTGAAGACTGAGACCCAGATGTTGTTTTTCTGACATTTCAAAAGAGCGTATATGTCTAAATATCTTCATAATATTGGATTTGTTGTACTGCTTTATTTATTCCATATAGATAAAAGATAATTACAAACACATTTAACCACCTCCACTAATCACATACAAAAAGTTCACAACATGGTAAAGTTTCCGTTTCCAAGTTTCTATTCGCTGTAATTTATTCACTTTCTTCTTTTTAACGTTTATTCTGGTCTATGTGCCTTCTTTTTTTATTTATTTATAGCTCCAACCCATAATAGCCTGTTGCTGTTTTTGGTCAATAAAGTTTGGTGGCGATAAAGGTCTACTTAAATAAGCTTTCAGTAGATCAATAGCTCTCTCATATTAACTCGAGCTAAAGACGGGAAAAAATCAATCAATCGATCAAGTTTTATTTACGTAGCACCTTTCCAACAAAAAATTTATGCAATTCAAAGTGCTTTAAAAATGATTGACGGGAATAAAACGTGATGAAAATGGAGAGAAATGAAGAGACTAAAGCACAACAGTAAAAGTACAAAGAATAAATAAATACTGAGAAAATCGATAGGGGTAAAATAGTCAAATCAAGCTACATTAAATCAGAAATAAATTAAAATAAATACTAAAACCAAAGCATAAAAACACATGAGACACTGATTAAAATCAGACGTAATAAGCAATAAATACTAGAAACCATAAACTGGTTACAAGGGGAGACAGTTAAGTTTAGGAAAAGATCGTGAAATATTTAGTTAGGAAAGTAAGTAGTTCATGAACAGTTATGAATGTTTTAATAAGTAAGTAATAAACAGCTCTAAACCATCAGGTCTACAGTTATAATCGTTAAAAAGTAATTAATGAACAGTTATAAACCATCAGGTCTATATTTATTAATATTAGTAAGTAAGTAATAGACAGTTCTACATTTTAGTAAGTAATTAAAAACAGGTATACACAATCAAATGTGAAGGTAAAATGTTGTTGTTACCATATTGTAATATTTTTAGTTCAGTGAAATAGTGCATTGGTTTTCGGTCCGTAACTTAGATACGGTATTTTTCTTATTTAATGTTAATCCTTTATTAGTTCGATATTGAGGACAAATGGATCCTGAAATAATTAAGGATTTAAAATAATATTTGGCTGACATCTAGTGGCCAAGCTCACGAATTGCACCCAAGCTGCTGGTTAAACGTGCTGGATATATTATTTTTAAAGAGCTTCTAAATATGTGTGAATAAAAACGTGAAGTCCACGTGTCTGCAGCATGACAATACATAAATAAATAAATCGGCAAACTTTATGTTTCACAAACACACCACCAACACGAAGGAGGAGGCCGTCAAGTAAAACAGGAAATGACGTACACTTCAAAATAAGAGCTTACAAACTAGTCACTTAGAGCAGGGTGTCCAAACTTTTTTCACTGAGGGCCACAAACAGAAAAATATACGAAAGTCTGGGCGACAACTAACGTTTGTTATAAAATGTTATCAACTTGAATTGATTACATTTATTCCGTAATTGGGCTTATTAACACAGGAATACTGTGCAATACATTTATAACTCTCCTATGGGAACAGCACATCACTGCACAGTGGGAGCAGAGATGCGCTGTAACAAGATTACTGTAGAATTTACAGTAACTTGCTGGCAGCAATTAGCCAGTAAGTATCTGTAGTACATTTTACAGTATGCTTACTGTCAAATGAATCACAGTACCCATGGAATACTGTAGTCATTTTTACAGTAATAATCCCAGTACCGTCAATGTTAATACAGTATTTACAGTTTACAGTGTACAGTTTACAGCAAATCCCAGTTTACTGTAACATGCATCACTGTATTAATTGTAATACTGTAAATGAATACAGTAAAATAATTACATACTGTAAAATGTTTTTTTCAAAAGTCATTTATTTTAATATTTCAACATTTGAAATACAAATTTTACATTTCATTTTGTGTGAACAACCCAAACAAATGATGGTATTCTTGAACATACAACATCTTAAATGGGAATACCACAATATGTTTCTACTATGACGATGTCAGCCTATGTGGTGTTTTGTCTGGTACTGGGATCTTACCAACATGATGAGCATTGAGGCTCAGCAGGGACACCTGGGCCTCAACATCAGCCTGGTGGAGGTTTCCTGCAACACAAAATAAACAGACAATAGTACCGTATTTATTAGGAGAGACATGAAAGAAACCCTTACTTTGAAAAAGTCTTGTAAAAGTCTTAGCTTACCTGTTGTGTAGTTCTGGTTCACCTTCAGTGGTGCTTGGTAACGTTACTCACGTCACGTTGTGCCGCACGGTAGCTAGCAAGAGAGAAAAGAGTCAACACTTCTCCATGGAGCTAGCCTTAGCTAACGAGCACCAACACACACACACGACGACGGCATCACACATAAACGATTCCAATTAATTTACAAGTTTCACTAAACGCATGCCATTTATCAACTATATAAAGCCAAATGATTTATATCACAACTTAAAGTGCAAATACTATATTTTGGTAATATTAGTAACACTAACGTTAGCTTACTAGTTCCCTCTTAAAGTCATGTAGTTAGCGTTACACGGTAACTTTACTTGAGAAGACTGTGCTGTCTGTAATTAATGTACATTTACAAAATGCTGGCAAAAAGGAAATATGAAGGAATGATAATGAGCTTCGTTAGCTTGCTGTTGCTGAAGTTGAAGTGAGGACTCTGGTCAGAAATGTTGGAGCTCTTGCTCCAACATTGTGTCGAGAGAAGCAAGTGTCCATCGGCACACAACGTTATAGTCTACTGAGGGTATACAATGTCGCTTTCCCCTCTGTCTGCATGATAGCTAAACCTAACATCTGTGTTGAAAATAATGTTAAAACGGATTATGGTGTGGTGCTGAAAAAAGAGAAACCGCTCAAAATTACTGTATTGTGATTCACAGCAACATTCATTTACAGTAAGATTGACCCGGGAATGAATTTTGACCATGATGCATTGCAGATCCACAGCAACATGCTGTATAGGAGTTCTACAGTAAGAATATGGCCAGAATACAGTAATATTACTGTGAAAACTACAGAAACATGTTACAGTTGCTGGCAGGTCAGGAGTCAGTTTGGTGGTCGAGAAGTGAAGAACATCACAGACATGGCTGTCGGTCATTTTGGATCCCAGTCGGCTTTTGTTCAGAGTTAACAGAGGAAACTTGGCCTTTTCCAAGCCTTGGTAGAAGTCTGGTATAGGGAGAGAAGCTGCTGCTGATTCTTCAGAGAATCATCACACTGCATCTCCATCAGTTCTAGTTGCAGACTCTCTTCCACTTCTTCTGCATCCATCTGGAAGGAAGTCGAGAACAGCTGGATTTCTTTCTCTATGGCAGAACAATCTTTTAAGCGTTGACTGAGTTCTGTCATGAGATGTGATGACAGACACATGTTCCCCATTTTAGCGGAAAGGTTGACCTCTGGAAAAGCTGCTCTGATGTCAGACAGCGTGGGGAAGTGTGCAGCATTGAAGTTGTGTAGTTGTGTCTCAAAGAGACGGAGCTTCACACAGAATCCTTTTATGTGTGCGTCAAGTTGTTGTACCTGCTCTTTGCCTTGCAGGCTCTTGTTCTGTGTGTTGAGGTGATGAGTAAGATCAACTAGAAATGTGAAGTCTGCAAACCATAGAGGGTCACTCAGCTCATGAAGAGGTCGGTCCTTATCTTTCAAAGACTCAGATCAGCAGCTCCTCCGTAATCCAAAAGTTATTACTTAATGTAAACTTTTTACAACATATGCTCTCTAAATTACCATTGAAACAGTGTATTTAAAGCACATTGGATAAATACAGATTTGTATATATTTTTATATTTTAAGTAATATTTGAGAATTGTACTTTCTGAAAATATATAAAAAGTATACAAAAGTCACGCTTTCACCTTTTTTTTAAAATACACTTTTAACACACTTTACAATAATTGTACTGTAGTATACTTTCAATGTGTGAAACAATGTATTTAAAGCACAATTGATAAATACAGATTTTAAATATACGTACCACAAGTAATATTTTAGTGCAATTAGTAACTAAACTTATTCATGCTATTATGTCCATATATTAATTGTATTATTCTTTTGGAATGTGTTAAAATGTATTACTGTGAAAATGCACCAAAAGCAAAAAAAATTATATATATATTTTAATATCTTGCCGTTTTAGTATATCTTATTCCGTGTTCCGTGAAATTTAACTTTTGAACCCAGTTGAGCGCTAGCTCTGCATGCTGCTCTTCCCTTCTTCTCCGAAATGCTACTGAAGGAACAACAGCCGGACTCCTGGGAACATGACATCTCTTCTTGAGGTAAGAATCAGTGGCGGTGCGTCAATAGAGGGCGCTAGGGCGCCGCCCCTCCTAAAATTTTGCGATGAAAAAAAAAAAAGAAGAAAAAAATATATAATATATACTGTCAAAAAACATTATATATCAAATAATTTAAATAAGAAATATACCGTGTTGACGCGCTACATGTGTGTGGGAGACCGTAAGCCCCTGTCAACAACCACTTAAGTTAAATATAATATATCGCCATTCATCATTACTGAGAAAAGCCCCTCCCCTCTCGGGGCGCCGGCCAAATGTGTGTCTATGGAAAGCTAACAAACATTTCACCCTCGTGACGGCAAGGACAGCTTCTCATTGGCGGATGAAACGTGAATCTTCGGGCGCACGAATCTGCGCCCTAGCCAATGACATCGTTTCTTATTGCAACGTGGTTGGACTATTCGTCCAATCAGAGACCTTTATCATTCCCTCACATCCCATGTAGCTCCCACGTAGCTACGCGAGCAACACAGCTAGCAGAGACTTTGATTATGTTAGTATGGCGACTGAAAACTCTGTGGTATCTCTCCGCGAAACACCTTTCAATCCACGATCAGATGTTGACAAGAAGAGGCTGAAAGAGTTGGGACCCGAACGTCCGGATTTAAATATTCAGCAGCAAAGCAGTGAAGCTACATGCACCAAGCTACATGCTAACCGGAGCTGCTAGCTGGAGGCTCCGTGTGCAGTGGCTCTGAGCAGCCGAGGAAGCGCCGGCTGTGAAGGAAGATGAGCTTGAAGGATTGCTGCAGAAGTGAGTGTCAAAATCAGCAGATGCCTGTTAGAGTTTAATGTTTTATCTTTCCCACAGCAGAACACATGTTGGACATTGTTAGATTTGGGTGGATATCATATCAGGCTATAACTTTATCTAAAATACCAATTCAACCCCCAACAAGTTAGTGTGTGTGTGTGTGTGTGTGTGTGTGTGTGTGTGTGTGTGTGTGTGTGTGTGTGTGTGTGTGTGTGTGTGTCATAGCTACAGCCATCAAGGTGGCTCCTGGCCTTTTGTCTATGTTGCTGAGCCATCAAGACACACAAAACATAGTTTTTTGTCTGTAGTATGAAGCCTGTTTATAGTAGATATTTCCCCACAACTTATCTTACTGTCTCTCTCTATATATTTATCTGTAGGTTTGTGACACCATACTTGGACACACCAGGGAACGCTTTGCCTTCAAAGACCACCTCACCAGTGCCACCTTACTGCAGGGCCCCCAGTTTGAATGCTACGTCAATGTATTCCCTGAAGTTGCTCTGGCCACCACATTGAATGTTTCTTAAACCATTCTGCTCTGAACCTCTCATGCCCAAAGTTACAGTTTGTTGATAGTTGTTATTGGACAGTGTTGAGCACTGTGTTTTCTTGAAATAAAGCTTTGTTTTTTAGAATATTCTACTCAAAACCTCTTTTCTTCTCATTGTGGAGTGCTATTTAAACCGCGCCGCCCAACTGCGCCCCCCCCCAAAAAAAATGTCACCAGCCGCCACTGGTAAGAATACCAACATAATTGATTAGTCAGGAAGTAAAAACTTTCTTGAACGGTCAACGTTAGTGACACTTAAGTTTTCTACTTCAGGTGACGGTAGCGTTAGCTTAACGTCTCCGGTAAGGGCCTGAGCTAACGTTATTTTAGCTAGCGGTTTGCTACATTTGAATTTAAAGCTTGGTTTTCTGCAGTTCTGTGTCGCCTTGGACGTCAAGAGTAAGTTAACTTAGCTATCTAATAGTTGAGTGGGTGTACTTTTCTTTAACATCGTCGATTTAAACATAGGTTTCTGTGTTGAACGTTAGCTAACATTAGCTTACTTTACCAAAGGTTAGCTAAGGTAATGCTTAGCTATTGAAGTGCTTTGAAGCCGATTGCAAGCAGACATGTGTTAGATATGGAGGTTTAAGGCTCATTTATACCTGAGGCATGACATTAACATCTCCGCTCTCTGTTAACGTGACTGTCGGGACGGGACGGCTGTCCACGTGACCGCTTATAAATGCGCTGTGTCGTTGTGTGAACGTGGCGTTAAGACACAACACAGCTCCTGAGAATCTCTGTGTGTAAGGACGCTGTGAGCTCTCCAGTGAGTTGATGCAAACACGTTTTCATGTTAAAAACTTCATTTACTTCCCACATTATCAGATGAGAACGTCACAAAAGGGAGTCTCCCTCAGAGTCGATGTTTAAATGTATGCAACACCAGTACAGATAATTAAAACTGTTTACTTGTATCTTGTAAAATGTAATTAATTTGCTCCTGCCACCTTTCAGACATTGCAATCCAACTTGGCTGTGGACTTGGATGGGAACAATTTGTTGGCCTTCATGACACCCAGGAAAACGGTGAGATTATAATCCATTTAAATGCCAAAAGCAAGCAGTTTTCGTTTTTAAAGATGATTCTTTTTTTGTTATCCAGAAGTAGAGAGAGACAGGAAACACAGTGGAGCGAGAGGGGATCAAACCTTGGCCACTATGATAACAACATGAGACACGTGAGTGTGAATTTAGCCATTTCATTTTGATTTACAACCTTTGCATTGGAATGAGTAAAAATTGATGTATGTCCTCCCCTCGTGCTTTATCTCCTTACTCTTTCAAATACTAGGGTAGCTAACGTTAGCTAAACCTTCGGCTACTCTCTTGTATGGCAGATACGTCATGTGCTTTACAGACAGTGGTGGAAGAAGTATTCAAATCTTACAACTAAGTAAATGTAACTACACCAAACTGAGGAAAACTTCAGTCAGACCATAACTCACCCTCACCTGTAGACTCTAATGTAATAGTGTCACTAATACAACATTTTAATTATTTTCATTCTGAAGGTTTTGTCACTTTCACAAAACATACAGACCCAATAATATGTAGTGTAAAAAGTAATATAGCATAATTGGAATAAGCCAAATGTATAACTTTTGGTATACTTTAACCACAATATTAATATATTTATGTTGTGATAATAGGATACCGAAAAGTATAACTTTTGGTATACTATTACCACAATATAAACATATTAATATTGTAATGTTTACATATTTGTAAAATAATATATTTCAAATATACTTAAAACACAAAAAAGTATAATTTAAGTGAGCTATCGGCATGTATATTAGCACATACACAGGAATATACTTAAATTGTACCAAGTATACTTGGTACAAGTTGTTCCAATTTAGCACCAGAATAGTTTCAGAACATTTTCTTAATATACTTCACGTTGTACTTAAATACTATTTATGCTAAGATTAAATATACTTAGTATATTTCCTTTTTCGCCTGGGTGTGAGTTGTTTTTGTGACGTAAACTACTAAAATCAAATGAGTAATGAGAGGAAAATGTTCAATATCCCTTGATTTTATGGGTGGTGGATAGTTTTGCACAGAACTTAATGAGGAAGAAATACTTTCTCTAAAGTTACTGTAAGGAACTAGATCTGAAGGGGAGGGAACCAGGAAGTACAGACAGAGCGGAGCTCGCTAAGTTGGAGAACAGGAAGAACAGGAAGTGGTTTTAAAGCTGTGGTTCATTCCAGGAAGAGGAGCAGTTTGAGAGAGGCTTTGTTTGTTTACAAAGGAGATCATTTCTCTGTTAGAAACACTGATTACTTTAACTCTTTGAAGGTAATCTCTGCTTAGAATAATCAAATGATCTCTTCTTCTTCCCTAAAATACAGTTTGATCAACGTTTTTAATGATGATAATAAAAATACAGCAGAAGAAGAATATTGAAAAGAATCCCTGCTGTAATAGTTATGAATGCCCCCAATAGTTTTTACTTATTTGATGAAGTCAATTTATGTTTCTTTTAAGAAAACATGTCAAATCCAGAATATAAATTGTATTTTAATGTTAGATGAATGAGGCTGCAGGTAAAGCCGGATCTGGGTCTGTCCACGGTGGACTGGTCTCTGCTGGAGTCTGAGCTGAAGGAGGTTCTGGTGAACCTGCATGATGTCATCTGGTTTCACCAGAATCCGACCCGGTGGCTCTGATGAGGATCTTTAAGAAGAACTCTATAGAACCAGACCACCTTCTCTCTGGTGGTCTGTTTACTGATGGAGGTCTCTAGAGAACCAGGACTACACTGACCAGATACAAGTAACCTTTACTAAAAGAATGATGATATTTGATGATATTTAATAGAGTGTGTTTCTATTTCCTCCTCTAGGATCCCGGCAGCTTCCCCAGCGTGACGTGGATCGACCTGGGCAACAACGTGGACATCTTCTCCCTGCCGCAGCCCTTCCTGGTCAGCCTGAGGAAGCGCTGCCCCAAGCAGGGGAACCTGCCCACCATCCTGGAGTTCAGGTCAGCGACCCCCCCGAGAGGCTGAGGGGTCTCGGGGATGAGGAGGAGGAGGAGACGGACGACACCAACCGAACCGAGAGCATGGGCCAGCTCCGGTCGGAGGTGGAGGAGGAGCTGGACGGAGAGCTGGAGATAGAGGAGATGATGGAGGAGCTGCTGGACTTTGACCGGGAGGCGCAGGGGAAGGACGACGAGGACGAGAGCATGTGGACGGTCGGGGAGCAGAGGAAGGCGGGGAGGAGGAGGGATTGGAGAGGGGAGGAAGAGGAGGAGGAGGAGGAGGAGGAGGAGGAGGAGGTGCGACGGAGGAGGCCGGGCAAGAGGGCGGTGATGGCGGACGACGGAGACGACTCCTCCCACCTGTCCTGCTCCAGCCAGTCGCAGCACTCCTCCGGCGCCGTGGAGCCGAGGAGAGCGGCGGAGGACGAGGAAGACGAGGAGCGATCGGACCACCTGACCTGACTGCCGCTCTTCCTCCCCTCCGCTTATGTTTCACTCCTTCCTGTGTCAACGGCCCGGGTGCAACTGCGTTGAAAAAAATACCCTTTAAGCTGCCTTTACAATAAGCTGGTCCCTGCTAAACACACATTTTAACCCTTTAAACAGACGAGAGCGTCGTCACACGACATATTGATTTCTGTAGCGAGGTCAGATTGTGATGTGGATGTTTGTACAACATCCACTATTAGACCGTGTGGCTTTAGATTCAGTGTCTCAGGGGTCGGCAACCTTTTTCATATGAAACCGGTAATGGAAAATGTTTGCATTTTCTTGTTAATCAGTGGGCCAAAACAATGTTAAGTTAAATATGAAAAATAGCATGTATCAGTTGTAATTATATGTGAGAGCACTAAACCAGAAGGCTTTCACCAAACCTGTTCATCAGCAACAGAGTTCTGCGTAGAAGGCGACGAGTACCGGCCAATCAGAGGCCAAGCAGGGCGGGGCTTCAGTCAAACCACCGCAAATAAGCCAATCGGTGTGAAAGAGGTCATTTGCAAAGAATCCAAAGGACAACGATTATAACTCAGAGATATGATCATAGACTGAAGGTGTAACCGGCAAAAAGCCATAAACCAGCCTCCATGCTGACGAGGAGGGATCGTAATTACCTGTAAACTCAGATCTCATATTCATGGACTACTTTATGACCTTCATACGAGCTCTGTAAGGAACAAAGTCCAGTATTAAATGCATTATATAGATTTTTTAAGACCTCTCCTGTTTTTAAAGCATCTAAAAACAAATTGGCCTTCTTTGTGAAATCCCAGAGACGTAAAATAATATACACAACAAATACATAACAGAGTGTATTTTTTAGCAGTGAAATATTTGTGACAGTCGTGTGAACAGAAATTGAGATTACGTCATTTTTCTGGCTCGCGCCTCAGTATCAACTACGCCAAAGGTTGCCCCGCCCTCTAGAGGTCAAACTGACTCACTGCATGTGACAACATGGAGAAACTCTGCAGAGAGAGAGAGAGAGAGAGAGAGAGAGAGAGAGAGAGAGAGAGAGAGAGAGAGAGAGAGAGATCAGAGGCTGCACTGCTTTCATGTTTAAGGTCACACTGCAAATCAAAGCAGGGAGATCACAACTGGAACTACACCAGTACATCAGCATGGATTCGTTTTTTTTCTTCTTAATTTTCAACCTTTGATGCGAAGGATTCAGCACAGTTTGATCTGGAACTTGATCGTAGGTGCCGACCGATGCGGCATTTCGACCTGATTGAACCTGCAGGTTTGTGCATCCTGACGAGAATAAAGCGTGTGTTCGGGTAGAAAGATACGCGATTCAGATCAAATGTCTTAACGGACCCTTTGCCAAGCCCCTCCCCCACTTTGGTGACTTTTGCATAGAAGATTTCTGGAATATCAACGAGAAGTAGATGGAAAAGACTACATTATTTATATAAGTATGACCTGTCGGCGGAGTATTGCTCATTATCTAACACAAAACTAAATGATCCCGCTGTTCCATTTGTTTAAAGCAAGATATTGGGCTCGATCCATACATTTTATTTAATGAATTCATGATTATTAATATTCAACCATATTTTGTCTGCTAACGTGTTAAGCTAGCTAACATTATTAACATCTTACATCGGAGCAAACTAAGTTGATTTTCTTGATCTTGGATGGGTTCAGCTGTGAGTGAGTTCTTCCACGTTGTTGAATCCATATCTGACATCTATAGGAGTATAGAAGTCTATGCTTCATGTGTTAAATCTGCATTATCTCTGCGGACCACCAGGGGGCGACTCCTCTGGTTGTATAGAAGTCTATGAGCTGCCGGTACCAAAGGTGTCTCTATGTCACTCCTTTACCTATATGGTCACTTCCTGTCATTGTTTGCAAATAAAACAAAATGGCGACGGCCAAAATCGTCAAACTCAAGGTTCATTACGTCATTCCACAAACGAACGGGTGGCCCTACTACGTCCAATTCTATAGTCTCTGGGAGAGACCTGTCAATCACCTTGTAGCCCCGCCCTAAAGCGTCCCCTGCTTTATGGTCTGTTTGACTCTAAATGACCATAATTTACTAAATGAACATCATGCTGTATTGAAGAAGACTTGAAACTAGAGATTGAGACATAAACTCATGTTTACAATGTTTACTGAGGGAATACATCAAGAGAGAAGCAGTCATTTATATAGACGTCTATACAACCACAGGAGTTGCCCCCTGGTGGTCAGGAGAGAGAATGCAGCTTTAACACATGAAGCATATACTTCTATACAACCAGAGGAGTCCAGAGGTCGATGACGACAGACTCTCTCTTGTCATCAGGACAGGAAGTACTCCTTTCATAAGTTCCAGTATAAGATGACATGACGGTTGTGTTTAACTTGGACTCGTAGAGCAGGAGGAGCTATGAATACTAAATGTGAAGATGTTTGTGTTGCTCAAAGACTTTGCTGATATTTGTAAAATGATGATATATGTCTGTAGCCTTGAGTCTTTTCTCTCTTCAATATATATTTATAAATCTACAGTATGTACCTCTGTATTTTCCCCAGACAGTGTCTTCTCCGGTCTGCCCTGTTCCCTAAAGCTCCCTTGTTTCCGTGACACTTTATCGAGGCGACCCATTGAAAAGATGCTCTGTGCGTTCTTTTACAGATGAAATTGTAAAACGTTTACTTTTCTGTTATAACATGGATCCCAATAAATTCTACGATACGAAAACACATTCTGCATTTTCTGTGTTTGAGTATTATGACCGCACAACGTTTTCATCGGTACAATCTATTCATCTTTTTTATTTATTTGTATTTCATGGTTAAAACATTACACCACTATTCCAGACATCCAGACCCAATATTTAGAAATATATATGAATTAATTATTATAAATGTCTATATATCAATAATAATGATAAGAAAGCCTGTAAGTCATTTATCAACAGTTTAAAACAATCAGGTCTACAGTTGTTAAATGTTAGTAAGTAACAAATAAACAGTTATAAATGTTAGTAAGTAATTTAAAAACAGGTATAAATGTTAATAGATAATTCATAAACAGTTATAAATGTTAATAAGTAAGTAATAAACAGTTATAAACCATCAGGTCTATAGTTATAAATATTAGTAAGTAAGTAATAGACAGTTCTAAATGTTATTAAGTAATTAAAAACAGGAATAGAGTATCAAATTTGAAGGTAAAATGTTGTTGTTACCGTATTGTGTTTTAGTTCAGTGAAACAGTCCCTTGGTTTTCGGTCGTTAACTTGGATTCTGTATTTTTCTTATTTAATGGTAATCCTTTATTAGTTCAATATTGAGGACAAATGGATCCTGAAATAATTAAGGATTTGAAATACTATTTGGCTGACATCTAGTGGCCAAGCTCACGAATTGCACCCAAGCCGCTGTCTACCGGGTTAACTCCAGTTGAGCCCCAGCCATTTTTCTCAAAATTTCCGAATGGTTTGCATACCCATACAAAATACAGAATATGTCCTCAACCACAAGGGCTATTTGAATAATTTCAAAAGGTATAATATACAGAAATCACTTGTGAGACTAGTTAAGAGGTTCATATAGCAGTATATATGTAACTGGTTTATTGGTTGATGATAGAACACAGAAGATGGTCCTCATTCAAATGATGCATATCATCGCTAAAATAGCACTATATGTTAACCTCTTAACGTTTCTGTAAAAATTTCCTGAAAAACGCCTATCCAGGTATACCCAAAGTAAATTGCAAGCTGTACTATTACTATTTGGAGAAAATGTATGGTCTTGGTCTCTTTTGAAAGGTAACACTCTGAAGCTTTTAACCCAATCACTTTAAGTGCTGCTGACACTGAGTTATATAAGTTTGAACACACTAAAGTATACGGTTTTTATTTCCGCCTGAACATTTCTTTGCAAATAGATGCCTGTAGATGACTATAAATGGGGCTTATGAACTGGAAAACACAATGGGACAATAGCCTGAAGCCTTATCTAGTCTAAGTAAAAAGTAGATATCAATCCCACAGAAAATGTATATTTTACACATGTTTTTCTAATGAAATGTCTAGGCGTTTTTCCATTTTGAGACTGAAAATATTCATGATATGTATACTATATACCTATTAAAACGCCTTATAGTCTTGCAAACTTATAGAGGTACTATTCATATTTACTACCAGTATTGCTGACACAGAGAAAATGAAGTGTAAATGCATTTTCGTGCTAATTCAATGCCAAACTGAGGATCTGTCAGCAGCTGGTCTGTTCTCATGAAGCTGGAACCTGTTAGGATCACCTCTTGTTTAGACACGTTTTTTAGGCAATTTCATTGGCTATACGAAACGCCTGTCATCCGAGCCGTATGACGTGACAGGCTTGATCCACGTAAGGAAAGAGAGGCTGAGCCTGTTCTTCAACGTAGCTTCTGGTTGGGTAATGTAGCCTGTCAGTCAGGACATGAAGCTCCTATTGGTTCAAGATTCATTAGAAAGGTTAGATTTCGGTGAACATTTTGGTGGTCAGTTTTCATCTGTGCTCTCATGCAAACTTGCTTTGCAAGTAAAAACACGTAGGGCCAGTCCCAATCTCCACCCTTACGGACTCACGGACTTTGAGGCGCGCTCCCGCGAAGTCCGTGAGGGTTTAGGGGTGTCCCATTGTCACATCGTAGAGTGCTCGAGGGCTCTCTGGCAGACATTTTGAGCCCTTTATGAACCCTTTGCCTAAGGGAATTACCCACAGTTCATAGCAATGTGACGTTAAACACGCAGTTCCCAATGGAAGCATGAAGACGTAAAAAAAAAGAAGGTAAACAAAGAGACACGTGGGCGTTCAGCCCGATAAAATACACTATAACATTACGGATTAAAGATAGAACATAAAAACACATGAAATCAGAGGAAAGCAGAAAATATATATATCAATATTTTTTTTACATTATCAAACATTTCGTTTTGACAAAACGAGTAAATAGATAATTTAAAATGACTTCTCATCTCGTGAGGAAGACGTTCAAATCAGTGAATAAAAAGTATAAAATAAATACACAATTGTACACAATATTTGTGTATGTGGTCATGTGATGTTGCAGCAAAGTGCTGCCCCATTCATATTTACACCAGTTCAAGCCCTAAAGCCTCTCACACTCAGCCACTTACCAGCTGACGTCAGTGAGTGCCTGAGGGTTCAGGGCTTGAGGGTTTAGGGGGGAGATTGGGATTGACCCATAGATATTAGGCTTGTTCGTTAGAGCTGCGCCTCGCCTGGAATCCAGACGAGAGTAGTCGGCCGCAGCAGGAGGCGGAGTCAATAAACTGCGATCAAGTCGGACAGTTTTCAGCTGCCTTCAAAGTATACCCAGTCACAGAAAAAATGACTTCCTGTTAGTTCTGAACTTTTTTCTACTCTAGTTTACAGATCACGTTTGGATTTATTCATATGTGTTTGTATATATATATATATATATATATATATATATATATATATATATATATATATATATATATATATATATTTATGGAGAAACTGCATCCTTTGTTCTTTTTATGTGGGTTAGGGTTAGGCCTGTGAAATACATTACTACTCATTTTGATATGTGTTATATTAATAAGCTTTATTATTATCAACAACATAAGATGTGTTTTAAGATTAAACATGAGACGAATCAACAATCCAGCGTTAAGTATTACAACTACGCATAAAATAAAGATTTTCTACAACACGTGGTGTTTGCTGTCAGATCTAAGAGCCAATCAGCTCTCTGATGTGGCGACAGCCAGGCATTCCCATCATGCACTGGGCCAGGCAGTCGGTGGGCGGGGGGGGGAGAGCTACTGCGGCGCCTGGCTCTGAAATCGACAGCCGGCTTGCTCTCGTGGGATTATCGTTGACCACGTGTGCATGACGTCAGACCAAGTCGGACACAAATCTAACCAGCATGCATTGCACGCCGATCGATTCTGCGCAGAACTGGCTCATCTCGAACGAGCCTATTGTTTCATATCTTCCAGCTGATATGACATGATGCAACACCAGTTCGTTGATATTTATGGATGTAATCACGTGTTTTGGACTTAATCTTTTATGGGATTTTTTTTTATTGGACCTTTACGACGTAACAACGCCGTTGTTGTTGGAATGTTATCGATTTATGGATCAGTATGAGGCGTCATCGGTGAGTTGCCTGGATTTTGCTATGGTTTGTTTGTTTGTTGATGTCTGACATTAACGTGAACTGTGGCTGCTGTGGTGGTCTGATCTTGAAACGGAGTGCATAGTTGGAATCACAAGAATCGTAGGTTCCCAGAAACATACGGCACTCGTACCGGACTATAAATAGAATGCACAATGTACAGTTGTAAAGGACGCCCACGGGACGGCGGAACGCTAACAGGTTCAGTATCTCTGCAAAGTTTGACTTTGATTAAGTGAAGTTAAATATTTTTAATAATTAATTTAGTGCACATTTCGTGAACCGTAGGTTTAGGTCCGCTGAGAGCCAAAATGCCCTAACTGTCTTCCTGGACATTGAACGCCTCTCGTTCCACAACAGAGAGGCTCTCTACAGTTTTATAGATGGGTGTAACCAACATGAGGTGAAGTGCAGCAGCTGACGCGTCCCGTTCATTGCAGAGACACATGTTGTTCAGATCAGAGCTCAAAGTACAGTCGCTGTCTTTGAGAGGTGAAATGGCGGAGAAAGGAGTTCAGCTGGACCGGGAAAGCTTCTCTTGTTCAGTCTGTCTGGATCTACTGAAGGATCCGGTGACTATTCCCTGTGGACACAGCTACTGCATGAACTGTATTAAAGCCCACTGGGATGAAGAGGATGGGAAGAAACTCCACAGCTGCCCTCAGTGTAGGAAGACCTTCACACCGAGGCCTGTCCTGGGGAAAAACACCATGTTAGCAGATTTAGTGGAGCAACTGAAGAAGACTGGACTCCAAGCTGCTGCTGCTGATCACTGCTATGCTGGACCTGAAGATGTGGCCTGTGATGTCTGCACTGGGAGGAGACGGAAAGCCTTCAAGTCCTGTCTGATGTGTCCGGCTTCTTACTGTGAGAAACACCTTCAGCCTCATTATGAAGCGGCTCCATTAAAGAAGCACAAGCTGGTGGAGCCCTCCAACAAGCTCCAGGAGAACATCTGCTCTCGTCATAATGAGGTGATGAAGATCTTCTGCCGTACTGATCAGCAGTGTATCTGTTATCTCTGCTTAATGGATGAACATAAAGGCCACAACACAGTCTCAGCTGCAGCAGAAAGGACCGAGAGGCAGAGAGAGCTGGAGGGGAGTCGACTAAACATCCAGCAGAGAATCCAGAACAGAGAGGAAGACGTGAAGCTGCTTCATCAGGAGGTGGAGGCCGTCAATCTCTCTGCTGATAAAACAGTGGAGGACAGTGAGAAGATCTTCACCCAGCTGATCCGTCTCCTGGAGAAAAGAAGCTCTGATGTGAAGCAGCAGGTCAGATCCCAGCAGAGAACTGAAGTGAGTCGAGTCAAAGAGCTTCAGGAGAAGCTGGAGCAGGAGATCACTGAGCTGAAGAGGAACGACGCTGAGCTGCAGAAGCTCTCACACACAGAGGATCTCAACCAGTTTCTACACAACTACCCCTCACTGTCACCACTCAGTGAGTCTACACACTCATCCAGCATCAACATCCGTCCTCTGAGATACTTTGAGGACGTGACAGCGGCTGTTTCAGAAGTCAGAGATAAACTACAGGACGTCCTGAGAGAGAAATGGACAAACGTCTCACTGACGGGGACTGAAGTGGATGTTTTACTGCCACAACCAGAGCCCACGACCAGAGCTGGATTCTTAAGGTATTCACGTGAAATCACACTGGATCCAAACACAGTATACACACAGCTGTTATTATCTGATGGGAACAGAAAAGCAACATTAATGAAACCACAACATTCTTATTCTAGTCACACAGACAGATTCAGTACATGTCCTCAGGTCCTGAGTAGAGAGAGTCTGACTGGACGTTGTTACTGGGAGGTGGAGTGGAGAGGAGGAGTTGATGTAGCAGTCGCATACAAGGATATCAAGAGAAAAGGGTTCTGGAGTGAATGTGCATTTGGATACAGTAACACATCTTGGGCATTAAGATGTGACATTAACAGTTATATATTTATTCACAACGATGTCCAAACTCCCGTCTCAGGTCCTCAGTCCTCCAGAGTAGGAGTGTACCTGGATCACAGAGCAGGTATTCTGTCCTTCTACAGCGTCTCTGAAACCATGACTCTCCTCCACAGAGTCCAGACCACATTCACTCAGCCTCTCTATGCTGGACTTAGGCTTTATTATTCCTTTGGAGACACTGCTGAGTTGTGTAAACTGAAATAGACAGAAGTCCTTTGAGGGTTAAACTCTGTTTGAACTCTTGAACTCATTTAGTCTCCATGTTTGTGGCTGAGAGCTGATTGTTGAGGCGTTTCTTCACTGCACAGAGATCAGCTGTCAGTCAAACATTGTGGGCGGTACTTTGACGTCTTCTCATTATTGTTGTGTAAATGTTTGAGCTCCTCTAGGTGGCGCTCCTTCCTGTGTCTGTTTAGCCATGGAGGCTCTCACTGCTCATGATGACGTTTGTTTTTTCTCTGCATGAACATTTAAACTTCTCTGATCTCTAAATGTCTGATGAATGTTTGTATTGATGCTTTTATATTGTTGTTTCTCTTCCACTGCATGTTTCTGAAGAGAGAAAGCAGCAGACCTTCATTTATCAAAGATATCTGTTCTCTTTGTGTGTATTTGTGAACAAATCCTTAATTACATTTACATGTATTTGTTAATTATCATGATCATAATCAATGAGGAGATCATTCATTATTCTCTTTAATATAAATGAGGTTCATTTTAAACTGATTGATTGTGTGGATGACGTGAATCTGTCCATGAAATCGTTGATCGAGAGTCATTTAACAGACAAACTGAATGTTTACATGATGAATAAACAAACATGAACAAAGTATTTTCCTTCTTGTCTTCATTTCAGGGTTTCACACAAAGCTGATGTATAAAATATGAAACTAATATGAGAGAATAACTGAGTCAGTTTTCCTCCTGAAACACCACAAAGTCCAGAGTTCATGTTTAGAGCAGAAGAGCATTAGTCAGTCAGTCTCTGTCCTCTAAACTTTCCTCACTAAAACATCTTGGTCACAGAGAAATGAGCAGTTTGATATCACGTGTTGCTTTTTACAACCAGGAGTTTGTTTGTCTATAAAACCACTGAGGGACTTTGACAGCGGCTGTTTCAGAAGTCAGAGATAAACTACACGACGTTCTGAGAGAGAAATGAACAAACGTCTCTCTGACGGACTGAAGACTGAGACCCAGATGTTGTTTTTCTGACATTTCAAAAGAGCGTATATGTCTAAATATCTTCATAATATTGGATTTTTTTGTACTGCTTTATTTATTCCATATAGATAAAAGATAATTACAAACACATTTAACCACCTCCACTAATCACATACAAAAAGTTCACAACATGGTAAAGTTTCCGTTTCCAAGTTTCTATTAGCTGTAATTTATTCACTTTCTTCTTTTTAACGTTTATTCTGGTCTATGTGCCTTCTTTTTTTATTTATTTATAGCTCCAACCCATAATAGCCTGTTGCTGTTTTTGGTCAATAAAGTTTGGTGGCGATAAAGGTCTACTTAAATAAGCTTTCAGTAGATCAATAGCTCTCTCATATTAACTCGAGCTAAAGACGGGAAAAAATCAATCAATCGATCAAGTTTTATTTACGTAGCACCTTTCCAACAAAAAATGTATGCAATTCAAAGTGCTTTAAAAATGATTGACGGGAATAAAACGTGATGAAAATGGAGAGAAATGAAGAGACTAAAGCACAACAGTAAAAGTACAAAGAATAAATAAATACTGAGAAAATCGATAATGGTAAAATAGTCAAATCAAGCTACATTAAATCAGAAATAAATTAAAATAAATACTAAAACCAAAGCATAAAAACACATAAGACACTGATTAAAATCAGACGTAATAAGCAATAAATACTAGAAACCATAAACTGGTTACAAGGGGAGACCGTTAAGTTTAGGAAAAGATCGTGAAATATTTAGTTAGGAAAGTAAGTAGTTCATGAACAGTTATGAATGTTTTAATAAGTAAGTAATAAACAGCTCTAAACCATCAGGTCTACAGTTATAATCGTTAAAAAGTAATTAATGAACAGTTATAAACCATCAGGTCTATATTTATTAATATTAGTAAGTAAGTAATAGACAGTTCTACATTTTAGTAAGTAATTAAAAACAGGTATACACAATCAAATTTGAAGGTAAAATGTTGTTGTTACCATATTGTGATATTTTTAGTTCAGTGAAATAGTGCATTGGTTTTCGGTCCGTAACTTAGATACGGTATTTTTCTTATTTAATGTTAATCCTTTATTAGTTCGATATTGAGGACAAATGGATCCTGAAATAATTAAGGATTTAAAATAATATTTGGCTGACATCTAGTGGCCAAGCTCACGAATTGCACCCAAGCTGCTGGTTAAACGTGCTGGATATATTATTTTTAAAGAGCTTCTAAATATTTGTGAATAAAAACGTGAAGTCCACGTGTCTGCAGCATGACAATAAATAAATGAATAAATCGGCAAGCTTTATGTTTCACAAACACACCACCAACACGAAGGAGGAGGCCGTCAAGTAAAACAGGAAATGACGTACACTTCAAAATAAGAGCTTACAAACTAGTCACTTAGAGCAGGGTGTCCAAACTTTTTTCACTGAGGGCCACAAAGAGAAAAATATACGAAAGTCTGGGCGACAACTAACGTTTGTTATAAAATGTTATCAACTTGAATTGATTACATTTATTACGTAATTGGGCTTATTAACACAGGAATACTGTGCAATACATTTATAACTCTCCTATGGGAACAGCACATCACTGCACAGTGGGAGCAGAGATGCGCTGTAACAAGATTACTGTAGAATTTACAGTAACTTGCTGGCAGCAATTAGCCAGTAAGTATCTGTAGTACATTTTACAGTATGCTTACTGTCAAATGAATCACAGTACCCATGGAATACTGTAGTCATTTTTACAGTAATAATCCCAGTACGTCAATGTTAATACAGTATTTATCAAAATACTGTGTACTGTACTTGTCATTATGTGTACAGTTTACAGCAAATCCTAGACTACTGTAACATGCATCACTGTATTCATTTTAATACTGTTAATACTGCAAAATGTTTTTTTCAAAAGACTTTTTTTGAATATTTCAACATTTGAAAAAAATTGTAAACAAAAGATTTTATGGTATTCTTGAACATACAACATCTTAAATGTTCCTCTTTCTTCAAGTTACTATGACAATTTAAACATGTTTTAATTAAAGTCATTTGACAGTAATCAGTCAAATTCAAGCACTGGAAGCAATCAAATATTCAGGTCAAGGGGGAAATGTATAAAAACAATTTGAACTGGAAAAAGTGCAATTCCAAACTTTACTGTTACTGTATTGAACTGGAATCCTCTCCCTGGACGGTCATCTTCCTGAACTGGAGTCTCTTCCTGAACTGGAGTCTCTTCATGAACTGGAGTCTTCTTCCTGGGCAGGAGTCCTCTTCCCTGCAGTGGAAGGACAGAGAGACATTGGTTACCGATTCCCATTAGAAATACCACAATATGTTTCTACTCTTCTCTGTGAAGAGTAGAAACTCTGTGGTGGATGTGACACAGCTTCAAACAAGTCCTTCCCCGTTGTTGTGCCCTTGAGACTCCTCAGATCCAGCAGCTCCTCCGTAATGCAAAAGTTATCGTCAACTCCCTGCAAAAGCACAAGCTTTATCTGACACCTGATGCTTTACGTTAGCTGACAAGTCTTCGTGTTTCTGGACTTGCTCACATTGTTGAATTCCGGCATCTTTTCCGGGCTCATTACTCCTGACTTTAGTGAGGCTGAGAAGGTTTCCCGTGTCGCGCTGTAGGACACGGGGAGCCGGCAGGACACCGACTGACGATGCAGAGGCAGAAACCAGGTCTGGGAATGGCAGCGGCGCAGAGACGGAGGCTGGGTCTGGCACTGGCAGCGGCGCAGAGGCAGAGGCCGGGTCTGGCACTGGCAGCGGCGCTGGCAATGGCGCAGAGGCAGAGGCCGGGTCTGGGGGAGACCGACCCGCTGTCGGAAAACCGGCATCTGGAGTTGACCGGGGCGTTGTCGGGGAAGCCGGGGTTGGCCACGGCATGGAAGCGGTGGCCAGTGCCGAGGTTGGCCGGGACACCCCCGGGGAGTCGGCGTCTGGAGACGGCGGGACGCCAAACTGGAAGGCCGGAGTTGAGACCGCCGGGAAGGTCACCCGAGCTGTATCGTACAACCCCAGTCGTGCTGCCTTGGCCTGGAAATTAGCGAAGTCCATAGCGCTCCGCTGGATCTGATCACTCAGGACGGACAGACATTGAGCCAGCAATGCGGAGTCAACTGCTGGGTCCATGTTGGGTCTGGTCGTTCTGTCACGGGAGACTCGGAGAGAGGACCCAAATGCAGATGCGGGAAAAATAACGTAGCTTTATTCCTTGCAGAACAGGCAGGAAACAAAACAGGACTCTCCAAAAACACCAAACTGAACAAAAAGCAGGAACAGGGGCACACACAAAGTATCACACAGTACGACCAGACAAGGGAACAGAAGACACACAGGGCTTAAGTACAAGGGGAAGGTGTGGGTGATTAGACACAGGAGGAAACAATCAAACAAACGACAGACAGGAACAGGACACACGAGACAGGACTTCAGAATAAAAGACAGAAAAAAAACAACCCGTGACATAACCCCCCCCCCCCCCCCCTCAAGGGGCGGATCCTAGACGACCCAAAAAAGAAAAAGAAATCTAGCCCCAAAGGGTGGGTGGAGGGGAGCCGGAGGAGGGTCCCGAGGCACGGCACAAGCCTCAGTGGGGGGACGGCCCGGAGGGCAACCACGCTCGGGGGGGGGGCGAGCAGGAGGCCGGTGACCAGAGTTCTGGAGCTCCTCGGGCAACCGGAGCCCTGGATACTGTGGATCCTGGGAATGGGGATCCAGGGTACAAGAGTCCGGGGAACAAGAGTCCGGGTAATGAGAGTCTGGGGAGCGGGACCCTGTAGGGTAAGGGGACTCTGGGACAGGTCGGGGCGCCAGTGGGGAACCCGGTGTTGGCAGCGGCTTGAAGTTGGCAATCAGGACAGGGAACGGCTGTGAGGCGGCAATCAGGACAGGGAACAGCTGCGAGGCGGCAGCGGGCACAGGGGGAGCCAGCAGGACACGGGGAGCCGGCGTCGGCAGGACACGGGGAGCCGGCAGGACACGGGGAGCCGGCAGGACACCGACTGACGGTGCAGAGGGAGAAACCGGGTCTGGGACTGGCAGCAGCGCAGAGACGGAGGCTGGGTCTGGCAGCGGCGCTGGCAACGGCGCAGAGGCAGAGGCCGGGTCTGGGGCTGGCAGCGGCATTGGCAGCGGCGCAGAGGCTGCGACCGGAGCTGGGGGAGACCGACCCGCTGTCGGAAAACCGGCATCTGGAGTTGACGGGGCGTTGTCGGGGAAGCCGGGGTTGGCCACGGCATGGAAGCGGTGGCCAGGGCCGAGGTTGGGGAAGGTGTGGGTGATTAGACACAGGAGGAAACAATCAAACAAACAACAGACAGGAAGGGGAACAGGACACACGAGACAGGACTTCAGAATAAAACACAGAAAAAACCCAACCAGTGACACCAATAAAAAATACATCCTACATGTCTACAGCTACATTGTGTGTCCGGCTTTGTTGCATCATTTGACTTCTGATCTGTAGCTTTTCACAATCTTGGTTCGTTAGGACTATCATCCTTGGTTAAGAAAGTCAATACAAATGTTTATTTCTGTAATTTAGGACCAAATAAGTGAAACATGATCTATTAATAACCATTGGCAACGTCAGTGTTGAGATGTGTGAGCATGCTGAGGGTAGAAAACTAACTTAAATGAACGAGAGCTTATGAGGAAATGAACAAGAGTTTTGTGACGTAAACTACTAAAATCAAATGAGTAATGAGAGGAAAATGTTTAATACCCCTTGATTTTAATAGGGTGGTGGATAGTTTTGCACATAACTTAATGAGGAAGAAATACTTTCTCTAAAGTTACTGTAAGGAACTAGATCTGAAGGGGAGGGAACCAGGAAGTACAGACAGAGCGGAGCTCGCTATGTTGGAGAACAGGAAGAACAGGAAGTGGTTTTAAAGCTGTGGTTCATTCCAGGAAGAGGAGCAGTTTGAGAGAGACTGTGTTTGTTTACAAAGGAGATCATTTCTCTGTTAGAAACACTGATTACTTTAACTCTTTGAAGGTAATCTCTGCTTAGAATAATCAAATGATCTCTTCTTCTTCCCTAAAATACAGTTTGATCAACGTTTTTAATGATGATAATAAAAATACAGCAGAAGAAGAATATTGAAAAGAATCCCTGCTGTAATAGTTATAATAATAATAATAATAATAATAATAATAATAATAATAATAATAACTTAAATTTATATAGCACCTTTAAAAACAAAGTTCACAAAGTGCTCTACATAGAAGCAAAGAAGACATAACTTAAATATCAGTAAACACAAAGGACCATGGGCAATGAATACTACAATAATCAATCAAAACAGACAAATAAATAAAATATACAAACAAAACCAGGGGAATAAAAGAACAGCATAATATTCAATTCAATTCAGTTTATTTTATATAGCCCAACATCACAAATACAAGTTTGCCTCGGAGGGCTTTACAATCTGTACACATAACATCCCTGTCCCAGGACCTCACATCGGATCAGGAAAAACTCCCCTAAAAAGATAGTAAAAACCCTTTCACAGGGAAAAAAGGGAAGAAACCTGAGGGAGAGCAACAGAGGAGGATCCCTCTCCCCGGATGGACAGAAGCAATAGATGTCATGTGGCCAGAATGAATAGCGTAGTTACAGCACATTCAATGAATATGACATAAATTATTCATATAATGAATAGTAGGCATGGTCCATGATCCTGATAATCCATGAAGCAGAAGGCGGTAGAGAGGAGGGGGGCATCAGAAGGGCCAGGGCAGCAGGTAGGACCGGTTCCAGGCCGGTTCCATCAGCAGGGCCATGGCAGCAGGCAGGACCGGTTCCAGGCAGCCATGAACCCATGGCAGGGGCGGGGGCAGGACCGGGGGCAGGACCCGGGGCAGGACCCGGGGCAGGACCGGTTCCAGGCAGCCATGAACCCATGGCAGGGGCGGGGGCAGGACCGGGGGCAGGACCCGGGGCAGGACCGGTTCCAGGCAGCCATGAACCCATGGCAGGGGCGGGGGCAGGACCCGGGGCAGGACCCGGGGCAGGACCGGTTCCAGGCAGCCATGAATCCATGGAAAAAGAAAGTAGAGTTAGTAATGTGCATTGAAGAGACAATAGTTTATCCAGATGGAGAGAAAGAAGAGGAGAGGAGGAGTGAAAGAGGAAGAGGAGCGAAAGAGGAAGAGAAGAGGAGCTCAGTGTATCCTAAGATGTCCCCCAGCAGTCTAGGCCTATAGCAGCATATCTAGGGGCTGGACCAGGGCAAACCTGAGCCAGCCCTAACTATAAGCCTGAAACAGCCCTAACTATAAGCGCTATCAAAGAGGAAAGTCTTAAGTCTACTCTTAAATGAGGTGACTGTGTCTGCCCCCCGGACTGAAAGTGGAAGCTGATTCCACAGAAGAGGAGCCCGATAACTGAAAGCTCTAGCCCCCAACCTACTTTTTAAGACTCTGGGAACCACAAGTAACCCTGCATTCAGTGAGCGTAATGCTCTAGTGGGGTAATATGGCACTATAAGCTCTTTAAGATATGATGGTGCATCACCAGCTAAGGCTTTATAGGTGAGGAGGAGGATTTTAAATATGATTCTCAAACTTACAGGAAGCCAGTGGAGAGCAGCTAATACAGGAGTAATGTGATCTCTCTTCCGCGTCCTCGTTAGTACACGAGCTGCAGCATTCTGGATCAGCTGGAGAGACCCAAGGGACTTTCCGGAGCAGCCTGATAATACGGAGTTACAGTAACAAATGCGTGGATCAATGTTTCTGCATCGCTTTGAGACAGGATGTGCCGGATCTTTGAGATGTTCCGTAGGTGAAAAAAGGCAGTCCTTGAGATCTGTTTCACGTGGGAGCCGAAGGATAGGTCCTGGTCAAAAATAACTCAGAGATTCCTTACGGTGGTGGTGGATGCCAGAGCGATGCCATCCAGAGAAACCACATCGTCAGATAGTTGATTTCTGAGGTGTTCTGGGCCGAGTAGAATGACTTCAGTCTTGTCCGAGTTCAGCAGCAGGAAGTTGCAGGTCATCCAGGTCATATAGATCATAAAAGGATATAAAAGGACGACATCACTTAAAAGCAATTCTATAGAAATGGGTTTTAAGAAGTGATTTAAAAGAAGTTACTGATTCTGCCAGCCTTATCTCCTCCAGTAGGTTATGTAGCAGTCGCATACAAGGATATCAAGAGAAAAGGGAGTGAATGTGTATTTGGAGACAATAACAAATCTTGGGCATTAAGATGTGAGAATAACATTTATAAATGTATTCACAACAATGTCCAAACTCCCGTCTCAGGTCCTCCGTCCTCCAGAGTAGGAGTGTACCTGGATCACAGAGCAGGTATTCTGTCCTTCTACAGCGTCTCTGAAACCATGACTCTCCTCCACAGAGTCCAGACCACATTCACTCAGCCTCTCTATGCTGGACTTTGGCTTTATGGTGGATCCACTGCTGAGTTGTGTAAACTGAAATAGACAGAAGTCCTTTGAGGGTTAAACTCTGTTTGAACTCTTGAACTCATTTAGTCTCCATGTTTGTGGCTGAGAGCTGATTGCTGAGGCGTTTCTTCACTGCACAGAGATCAGCTGTCAGTCAAACATTGTGGGCGGTACTTTGACGTCTTCTCATTATTGTTGTGTAAATGTTTGAGCTCCTCTAGGTGGCGCTCCTTCCTGTGTCTGTTTAGCCATGGAGGCTCTCACTGCTCATGATGACGTTTGTTTTTTCTCTGCATGAACATTTAAACTTCTCTGATCTCTAAATGTCTGATGAATGTTTGTATTGATGCTTTTATATTGTTGTTTCTCTTCCACTGCATGTTTCTGAAGAGAGAAAGCAGCAGACCTTCATTTATCAGAGATATCTGTTCTCTTTGTGTGTATTTGTGAACAAATCCTTAATTACATGTACATGTATTTGTTAATTATCATGATCATAATCAATGAGGAGATCATTCATTATTCTCTTTAATATAAATGAGGTTCATTTTAAACTGATTGATTGTGTGGATGACGTGAATCTGTCCATGAAATCGTTGATCAAGAGTCATTTAACAGACAAACTGAATGTTTACATGATGAATAAACAAACATGAACAAAGTATTTTCTTCTTGTCTTCATTTCAGGGTTTCACACAAAGCTGATGAATAAAATATGAAACTAATATGAGAGAATAACTGAGTCAGTTTTCCTCCTGAAACACCACAAAGTCCAGAGTTCATGTTTAGAGCAGAAGAGCATTAGTCAGTCAGTCTCTGTCCTCTAAACTTTCCTCACTAAAACATCTTCGTCACAGAGAAATGAGCAGTTTGATATCACGTGTTGCTTTTTACAACCAGGAGTTTGTTTGTCTATAAAACCACTGAGGGACTTTGACAGCGGCTGTTTCAGAAGTCAGAGATAAACTACACGACGTTCTGAGAGAGAAATGAACAAACGTCTCTCTGACGGACTGAAGACTGAGACCCAGATGTTGTTTTTCTGACATTTCAAAAGAGCGTATATGTCTAAATATCTTCATAATATTGGATTTTTGTTACTGCTTTATTTATTCCATATAGATAAAAGATAATTACAAACACATTTAACCACCTCCACTAATCACATACAAAAAGTTCACAACATGGTAAAGTTTCCGTTTCCAAGTTTCTATTAGCTGTAATTTATTCACTTTCTTCTTTTTAACGTTTATTCTGGTCTATGTGCCTTCTTTTTTTATTTATTTATAGCTCCAACCCATAATAGCCTGTTGCTGTTTTTGGTCAATAAAGTTTGGTGGCGATAAAGGTCTACTTAAATAAGCTTTCAGTAGATCAATAGCTCTCTCATATTAACTGGAGCTAAAGACGGGAAAAAATCAATCAATCGATCAAGTTTTATTTACGTAGCACCTTTCCAACAAAAAATGTATGCAATTCAAAGTGCTTTAAAAATGATTGACGGGAATAAAACGTGATGAAAATGGAGAGAAATGAAGAGACTAAAGCACAACAGTAAAAGTACAAAGAATAAATAAATACTGAGAAAATCGATAATGGTAAAATAGTCAAATCAAGCTACATTAAATCAGAAATAAATTAAAATAAATACTAAAACCAAAGCATAAAAACACATAAGACACTGATTAAAATCAGACGTAATAAGCAATAAATACTAGAAACCATAAACTGGTTACAAGGAGAGACAGTTAAGTTTAGGAAAAGATCGTGAAATATTTAGTTAGGAAAGTAAGTAGTTCATGAACAGTTATGAATGTTTTAATAAGTAAGTAATAAACAGCTCTAAACCATCAGGTCTACAGTTATAATCGTTAAAAAGTAATTAATGAACAGTTATAAACCATCAGGTCTATATTTATTAATATTAGTAAGTAAGTAATAGACAGTTCTACATTTTAGTAAGTAATTAAAAACAGGAATACACAATCAAATTTGAAGGTAAAATGTTGTTGTTATCTTATTGTGATATTTTTAGTTCAGTGAAATAGTGCATTGGTTTTCGGTCCGTAACTTGGATACGGTATTTTTCTTATTTAATGTTAATCTTTTATTAGTTCGATATTGAGGACAAATGGATCCTGAAATAATTAAGGATTTAAAATAATATTTGGCTGACATCTAGTGGCCAAGCTCACGAATTGCACCCAAGCTGCTGGTTAAACGTGCTGGATATATTATTTTTAAAGAGCTTCTAAATATGTGTGAATAAAAACGTGAAGTCCACGTGTCTGCAGCATGACAATACATAAATAAATAAATCGGCAAGCTTTATGTTTCACAAACACACCACCAACACGAAGGAGGAGGCCGTCAAGTAAAACAGGAAATGACGTACACTTCAAAATAAGAGCTTACAAACTAGTCACTTAGAGCAGGGTGTCCAAACTTTATTCACTGAGGGCCACAAACAGAAAAATATACGAAAGTCTGGGCGACAACTAACGTTTGTTATAAAATGTTATCAACTTGAATTGATTACATTTATTCCGTAATTGGGCTTATTAACACAGGAATACTGTGCAATACATTTATAACTCTCCTATGGGAACAGCACATCACTGCACAGTGGGAGCAGAGATGCGCTGTAACAAGATTACTGTAGAATTTACAGTAACTTGCTGGCAGCAATTAGCCAGTAAGTATCTGTAGTACATTTTACAGTATGCTTACTGTCAAATGAATCACAGTACCCATGGAATACTGTAGTCATTTTTACAGTAATAATCCCAGTACGTCAATGTTATTACAGTATTTATCAAAATACTGTATACTGTACTTGTCATCATGTGTACAGTTTACAGCAAATCCCAGTTTACTGTAACATGCATCACTGTATTAATTGTAATACTGTAAATGAATACAGTAAAATAATTACATACTGTAAAATGTTTTTTTCAAAAGTCATTTATTTTAATATTTCAACATTTGAAATACCAATTTTACATTTAATTTTTTGTAAACAACCCAAAGAAATGATGGTATTCTTGAACATACAACATCTTAAATTTTCCTCTTTCTTCAAGTTACTATGACAATTTAAACATGTTTTAATTAAAGTCGTTTGACAGTAATCAGTCAAATTCAAGCACTGGAAGCAATAAAATATTCAGGTCAAGGGGGAAATGTATAAAAACTATTTGAACTGGAAAAAGTGCAATTTCAAACAATAATAATTCATTTTCATTCATTCATTCAATATTCATTTTAATACTGTTAATACTGCAAAATGGTTTTTTTCAAAAGACTTTTTTTGAATATTTCAAGATTTGAAATACAAATTTGACATTTCTTTTTTTTTAACCCTTGTATGGTGTTCGGGTCTGTGGGACCCGTTTTCATTTTTCATCAAAACAAAAATAATATGATTCATTATTTTTTCAAACTCAGACTTATTGGCCTTGGCTCATTTTCTGCGAAGAACATATATCAGACATGTGTGTGTGTGTGTGTGTGTGTGTGTGTGTGTGTGTGTGTGTGTGTGTGTGTGTGTGTGTGTGTGTGTGTGTGTGCCTGCTGTAAATCTGTGTGCGTGTGTGTGCGCGTGCGCCGTTCCCACACAAGTTTGCAACATTGATGCAAAATTCAAGCACTTACACCTGCCTGCTCTCACATTCCCACACTTTTTACCCTCTGTGTGTGTGTGTTCACACGCCCGTGTGTGTGTGTGTGTGTGTGTGTGTGTGTGTGTGTGTGTGTTTGTGGGCCTGCTGTAAATCAGTGTGTGTATGCACGCGCGCGCGCCGTTCCCACACAAGTTTGCAATATTGATGCAAAATTCAAACACCTGCACCTGCCTGCTCTCACATCCCCCCCTCTGTCTCACGGGAACCAATCCTTATGTTCTAACCCAACTGAAAGTTTGGGGTGCGACACTATAAATATAGCTTTGCCAGTGTGGTTCCTTATCACAACTGATCAAGATGGCCAAAAGATTCTCTGCTGAGAGGGCCTTGGAATTGATTTTTGAAGAGAGAGAAGATGGTGATGAGGTAGATGAAGAAGTGTCAGAATATGAAGACCATATTTCTGAAAATTCAGAGTCTGAATGAGATTGAGCATCAGCCAAAAAGAAGACGAGCCACAGGACCAGCCCATCAGCAGCCAGCCACAGCCCTATGTTGTGCTATGTAAAATGACCTCATTACTAATGAAATTCAATGAAATTCAAATAAATAAAAGTCAATAGTTATGAACAACCTTGCTTCATTTGTAAATTTGTTGAATTGTGTCCACTCATCTTGATTATAATTGATTTTATTGATTTTATCAACAAAAAACTAAAAAACGAGTAGCACTTTAATTCTTAAATGTGTTATAACAAAGGTAAACAGCAAATATTAACCATATTTGCTGTTTATATTGCTTCTAATTGGGATAAAGAAAACATCTGTTGAGTATTTTAACATAAAATTGTTTGATTGTGTTGAATTAAAAACCCCAAAATACAGCGGGTCCAACAGACCCACAACACCTGCTGAGTAACAAAAAAATGAACACCATACAAGGGTTGAATTGTAAACAACAAAAGATTTTATGGTATTCTCGAACATTAAACATTTTAAATCTTCCTCTTTCTTCAAGTTACTATGCAGTGTTTCCCCCACCGTTAGAATAGCGGGGCGCCCCCTGAAGAAACCCCCCGCCCCCCTGTAATTTTCTCGACAGCGCCAGATCACAAGTCATCATTTAAGTTTCTCTTTCCTATAGAACAGAGGCCTGTCTCACGAAGCTGGATTAACATACCCGGGGTTTCCCTCAGTTATCCAGCTGCACTTAACCAGATGTCCGGTCTCGCTTATTGGTCTCACGAAGCCGGTTATCAACTCGTTAAGTGAACCCAGGAGCGTCTCATCTAGATCTGTGCGCGTGCACATAAAAGGGGCGGAGTTAACTCCGTTACACCAATTGTGCACCATGGAGAAGCCGCCGAGAGCAACGTATTTTACAACGGAGGAGCAAACCATAATCTTAAGAATGTACGAACAATATAGAGAAAGAATACAAGCAAAAAGCAACACTGCTGCAGCAGCCAGAAGCCGCAAGGAATCGTGGAAAAAAATCGCCGACTCCGTCAATGCATAAATTACTGGGATTGTAATATTAAATCACTGTCTCAAACGTATGTGCCTATTTTGATTATCTTTTCGTTTTAACAATTTAACCTCATTTCAGTTGCAACCCCAGTGGAGCTAAAAGAACATGGGGGCAAGTTAAAACCAAATACAAGAACATAGTTCAAAGCGGTCAGTAAGTTTATTATAATATCTTCCAGGCTACATGTATGATGTGAACAATATACATGCATAGTCTACACAACATGCACAAAGCTTTACCTTTAACGCCGTCTCTTTGTGACTGATCACAATGGCCCTGATTGATATTGTGTGCAGCTCACAGGAAAAGATGTGACCACAGAAAGACTCCCACTCAGCGTATACTCCAGCTGAAGAATTGGCCCTGGCCCATCATAAGGGTCGCCCCATAACGGAGGTGTGGAGGGGGTCGCCTCAGACCCATGTGGAGGTAGCGGCTCACAAAGCACAGGATATGTACATGTATGTTTCACTGCGCCAAATGTGAAAACACTGGGCTGCTTTTAAAACACAATCATCCTTCTATAGTGAAAGTAACTTGAGTAACATGGTTGGGTTGGGGTTTCCCCCCACAGTGGATAGTGAGACCCTCGGGGTCACGCTGCTACCGAGACCAATGCCATCCCTGATAGAGGTAACAGTCAATTCAAACTGTCATACACTTACAAGCAATCTGTTGGTGCTGATCATGCATTAAAGAGGAGGTAATATTTTGCCACTTCTCATGTATGACACTGAGTAGGCAATAGCTGAAGAGACGCTCTCTGCGTGCTCAGAGACGCTGATGCTGGTACACTTTAGTCCCTAACATTTCCATGTACTTCAATTTCACGCTTTAAAAGGTGTGGGCACCTAGCCTGTGGTGGTGGTCTGCACAAGGGACAAGATATGCTAGAGTGCTGTTTATCCAGAAATGAATTCATTGCTATGATGCTCTGTTACAGGAAGTGGAAAACTCTCCCTCTCCGGAGTCGGAGCCTTTGCCCTCCACCTCCAGACATGCAAGACGATCACAACATGTAAACTTCATTTCATAAGGGTACTCTGTAATATTGGTATGACTTAAAAGTGACCCATGCAAAGAGCCAGTAATGCTTAAGCCACTGTACTGTGAATTTGTTTTAGGTGGGAGCAGACGGCATAAAAGCCCTCTACAAAAGGAGTCTAGAGCTTGACATAGAAGCTAAAAAGCTTGCAATACAATCCCACAGACAACGTATTGCTTACAGACACTTAAAGATGCAGAAACTACAACTGGAGGTTGAGAAACTGGAGCATGAGAAAAAGGTAATTCAGTTGCAATTCATTACAGGCAAAGGAAGTAATGTACATCACTTAACTCTTTTTCAGGCATAAGAAACTAAAGTTGTGTGTTTTTATTTTTTTCCAGTAGCGTGAAAAAAAATGACTGCTGCAATAAAAAAAAAAACCCCTCTTGTCTTTCCTTGAGGATTCACACTGCATTTATTTCTCCTTAACTGAAAAATTGGTCCAGGGTGATGGGGTCAACCACATCAGGGGGTGGGGGATGAAGAGGTGGGGCCCTCTCCCTCCTGATGGTTGCGATGTTGTGGAGGACACAGCATGCAGCAATAATCCTGCATGCCCGGTCTGGGACCACCCTCAGCCCCCGCAGGCAGGCAAAGCGGGCCTTGATGACCCCAAAGGTCATTTCAATCCTGACCCTGGTTCTGGAGAGGGCCACATTGAACCGGGTTTGTGGCCCAGCACCAGGGTCAGGATATGGGGTCAGCAAGAAGGGCTGGCAGGCATAGCCCCTGTCACCCAGCAGTACTCCAGTGAACTGCCCTAAAGGTTAAAATAAATGGACTTGAGTGCCACAAAACAGTTTCAGAAAGAATTGAGCTAACATTCAGTGTAAAGTTGCCATACCTTGCTCTAATGTCCTGCACAGAGCTGACTCCCGGAAGATTCGGGAGTCGTGGACAGAGCCCGGCCACTTGGCGTCAAGGCTTGTGACCATCATTTGATGGTCACATGTCATCTGCAGTAGCATCAAGTATTAGTAATGAAGCAATGTACTTTTGAGACTATGGTGTTGTGTGGTTGGCCCTTCAGCAGGCGAGGCCACACTGTACAGACTGATTAGGATAATTGTAACATTTCTGATACAAATAATGAAATTGAAACAAAGCAATATTGATAAACTGGGCCTAATTGAATGTAAAAAGTTTGCTGAGCATCGTAATTACTATTTTAAGGTGTATACTAGGCCTACCTGGATGTTGAGGCTGTGAAAAGACTTGCGGTTCACATAGTCTGCTTCATTGTCCCCAAGACTGGCTGAGATGGGGATATGGGTGCAGTCTATGGCCCCAATAACTCTGGGGAACCCTGTGAAAGGAACATGCATGCAACATTAAATATAGCCTACAACAATATGCTCTAGGTCTGAATCATCGTGTGTAAACATGATCATATTAGTATTGTGTAAATTATCTTACCAGCTATCTCATAAAAGGCCTCTTTCACTGCCTGCGTCGGCAGGTGGCTGGGGAACACGATAAAGGCATCTAAGAGCCCTGTCAGTGCCCTTGCCACCTTATGGATGGCCCGGTAACATGAATGTTTGCTGAGGTTCTCTGCATCACCAACAGCATACATGAAAGTACCTATAAGAATGAATGAATGGACTATGCCCTAATCAATTCATTAATGAATAAAGAAACAAATGTATGAATTAACTTGGCTAACTTTTTATGTCGCTCTTGTCCTTTTGGCTGATATCAATCCGTGTGGGACACAGCACACGCAAGATTGCCGCATAAATGAATGAGTAATTAAAAATATATATATATTTACTTGGGCTTACCTGTGGCGAAGAATCTCAGCGCAACACACACAATTTGCGGCACAGTAAGCGCCCGGCTGCGGCCGGTCACATTGCCAACATGTGGCTCCAGCAGCTGGCAAATGTACCTCAGTCCCTGGGCAGAAAATCTGTACCGCTCGTACAAAACCTCCTCAGGGAACTCGAACGGGTTTTGCCGGTCACGAAACACACGCTCTCTGCGGAGCGCTGCTCTTACTATCCGTGCGCATTCCTCAACGGGATTCTGTAGAAATGGGCAGGCCATTTTTCCAAGACAATGATTGGCCAGTAGGCGGTCTTATAGACCCGCTGAGATCTTATCCGGGAACTTAACCTGCTCCGGAGCAGGTTAGGCGTTCAGCGTAAGTTACCGGGGCAACGTACCCCGCTAAGAAGTGAACCAGCTTCGTGAGACGGAAAACCCAGGGTTAATCCAGAAGTTACCTCGCTAAGCCGAAATCCAGCTTCGTGAGACAGGCCCCAGGTCTACACCTTGTTCTGTTATTAAACAAACTAAACGGCCGTATTTTATTGATCTTATCCACACACAGCTTGTCATTTCGGTCTCTACATGGTCGCGTTAACACTTCTCCTCTGCTCTGCACAGCGGAGTTCTGCCCTGATGCGCACAGACAGGTGAGCGCTGAGCACACAGCAGCGGACAGAGAGCGTCGAAAAATATGTCGCGTGAAAAGCAGACCTCTATATCTGCGTTTTAAACGCTCCCAGGGTGAAGATGGCAACAGCAGCTCTCATGTGAGGAACACCGGAGCAGCTCTCTGAACCCGGAGCAGCTCTCCTGCTCCAGGTGAAAGAGACAAAGTGCTCGTGTCTTGTACCAACAATGAGCTGCTGGCTTCACATATTACAAAAGTACAAAGTACACGGACATAAAACTAAGTCATTAATAAATACATGGAGAAAAGCCTGTACTTTCGGCTAAATGTTTACGTTACGCCGTTAACAGGTTGCGCATGCGCATAGCGACTCGCCGACTTTTGGCTCTTTGCCAGAAGTCTCCGTGACGTCCTTTCTGCTGGGTCCGTGTACGTTTTGTTCGTTTGTTTTTTCGTTCATTCGAACATACGGAAATACGGAAATACCATGGTTTCTTCGTATTCTGTTTCAAACCAAAAACGGGAAAACGGAAAACCACTTCCGTTTTTGGTTTCTGGCGTCCGAAACCAAAAACGAGAAAACGAGAAAACCAAACTCGGTATATGTCAAAATAAAAGCCTGTACAAAAAAAATCTTATTTACAGTCTTCTATGATGCAATACACATATAAGGTTAATGTTAGAAGAACGTTAATGTTAGAAGAACATTAATTAATCAATATAAATAAATAAACCTGGATATGTTAGCAACAGTCGTGACTACAGGCAGTTTAATATGGATGTATGTATTACGTACACAGCAAGAATCAACTTTTCAATTAATCGTTGCATTGTTTAATGCAACACAGTTCGTTATATAGTTTAATCAAAGTCATTTGTGTGTGTAGAGTTGTTGCTGTTAGCATCATATTTATATTTCCATCTCATTGTGCCGTTTCTTGAGTGAACGCAGAGCAGAGCCTCTGAGGAGACCAGAGTGCATGTTCACCTTTCTACCAGCAGGTGGCAGTATACGTGTATACATTAAGTTACATTTACCTGTGTCTTTGTTAATTAACTAGGTTATTGATACAGATGTATTTAATGACGTTTATTTCCTCTGATATTTAATGTGCATGGTTAATTTGCAGCATAGTTGCTTACATCATGTATTTACTTGTTATATTTGTTATTTTAGAACCAAACATTCCTACATGGAACAGTGAGCATGTGTTGATCACGAGGCAATAAATAATGACAATTGAAAAATAAAGAGACAGTTGGTTTATTCTTATTAAACGGACCCTGTTGCCGGAGACAAGGAGTAACATGCAAACAGGATGCAAGACTAAGATGAATGTAACACCTCGGAAAAAACGGCGGGGAGCTTGTCTGTGGGGGAGGGGTGGAGGTGAGCAGATCACTGAGAAACATGATGGAAATTCAAATACATTTCTTACTTTTAAGTTTTTACACAGTGTTTTAAGCCTTTATAACATATAATAATGATTTGAAAGTTACATTTCTCCTGAAAAAGAAGGAAAATAATTTTGCCAAAAGGAATTTCTTTTACATATTTGTTGATAAATAAGACAAAAAGGACCAGGAGGACTGTCATCATTACAGATCTAAAAGGGTTGCAGCCTTCAGTGGACCTCTCTTGCACCACCTGTGCTTCACAGTTTACCTTCATTACTTCATCATCACTGTTACTGTCATCATCATCATCATCATCATCATCATCATCATCATCAACATCAACATATAACCTGTTCTGTTCTGACTCTGCTGTCAGTGTCTTAGCTTAAAGCTGATTCTGATTATATGAAAATATATGAATTGAGGTAGTTTGCTGTTCCTGTCAAACTGAGCAACAGGGCCATTGGGTTCCCAGGTTACATGTCGGTCACTAACACATGTACATCACCAGGTCATGACCTTGTGTAGCTCAGAGCAGCAGCTCACATGTACTTCTATCTGATCCAGTGACATCTGCACACTTCTAGATCAGCAAAGAAAGACAATCTTTGGTATTTTCTAATTCTGTATGTCAAGCACAAGTTAAATACTCCCCTAAAAGCTTAAAGCCTTCAGACTGAGTGGTGGCATTGCGATTACATTCCTGTATTTGACTTGTATTGCTGTATCTCGATTCTTCTGATTCTTCTGTCTGCAGTTAATCTGCTCGCATGATTTATATCATCAAAGTTTTGACTTACAAGAGCTGTTCCACATCACAGCATCGTCTGTCCACACATGAAGTCATCAGTGAAGTGATAGCGTTGTTCAATTATTGGATGCCTGGAAGAACTCAGTTCGACAACTTCTCTCGTTCTCTATATTTATTTACTAAATGATCACAAGTAAAGTAGTAAGCGCTGCAATTGCAAAAGCAGTGAGTGGAACAGCAACACGCAGGTTGGGCAAAGAACAACTGCCCCACCACGGAAGTGGGGCCTTTCATACACAGTTTACCGTCACAGGTTCGTCTCGCCTCGTCCTAACATCTGATTCGCTCTATCCTGTCAAGAGGAGGAGAATCCCGTGTTCTCATCTTTTCTCACAAGACTGGAACACAACGACCAGTCTGCTTCCACAATGTCAATATACTGATAAACAGTTGTGGGTGTTGAAGTGCGCAGGCGTGTGACTAACTTCCCTTGGGAACTGGACATTTCATAGACACAACAGCTGCATAGCTGTGTTATACTGACCTCGCTAACCTGAACTTTAATAGACATGAAGAGTAATACAATGAAGAATATCTACAGAATATAAGGATTTATATTATCACTAACACATGAACTAACTGACCAACAATGAGGTTAAGAGAGAGGAGAAATGATCTGAAACAAGTGGTTTAATAACCAGGTGAAGAGGTTTAATAATCAGGTGAAGTCTCTGAACACACATTTCTCTTTTTAGATGACAATAATATAGTATCTTGGCTCTTTTGATTGACATCACTTGACGCCCGAATAAACTGAATTTGAAGTTGCATGACCATTATTAAATTATTTTTTCTAAAATAATAAATTACATTTATTCATTTAATTTATATAGTCACATTTTTCAAAAGCTTTCTGTTTTAAATCCAGCCTTTATTTTACTTGAAATAAAAGAGGATGTATGTATTATTAGAGTATGTATTATTTATAATTATTCCAGTTAAATTGGAAATCTGTAATAATAAATATTGTTTAGATGTTATCCAATTGAACTTTCTTTATTTAATTTGTCAGTCAGTTGTTGACTACATACATACGTTAATACAACTGTTGGCTACTTCAATACATATGGCACAAAATCATAGAGCACACATTTGACATTATTATGATGTTCCGGACCTTTGCATGAGGAAATTCTCTCGAACTGGACCTCGTAGAATTTTAGTTGAATACCCCTGCTATAGAGCAATACTCTAATGCAATGAGTGGGCTTAAGTCAGTTATGTTGTAACTTATACTGTGTTGTGCAGAATTGTGTGCATTGATTCTCTTAAGTGTGTTATTCAAATGTTCTATTGAATGATTTGTGCAATTGAGGACTTTAAGTTTATAATAAAAAAAATTAAAAAAATTAAAAGTTTCCGGCGCTACAACGCCTGTTTAGCGTTGTAGCGCATAATGCTTGTTATGCAGTGGTAGTTAAGGAAGTCGGGAAAGCATCGTTCTCCCTGCACTTAACAGTAAATCCATTCAAGCGACCGACCATTGCGGGCGCAGCGTCCGTGGTGATTGAGCTGGGTTTTGTCGATACAGTTTTTTTTTAAATGGCATGCGGTCTACCCGCACTACCTCTACCGACGTATTGGGCCCCTGATGTAGTGCATTGCAATGCCGAATGAAAATTACCGGTAGCTCTGAATCTTTTCATTACAAACGATGCGTCGAGAAGAGTGCTGTGGATACAACGTTATATTAGATATAATATATATTAGATATTATTATATATTAGATATTCATTTATTTGATGTAATATATATTAGATATAATGCCGTTATAATAAAGCTGCTTCTGATTATTATATATATATATATTGCTATAGATATATTACACATCTATATATTATAGATATATTATATATAATAGTAATGGATCGGACCCGCAGGATTGCGGGTGCGGTCGGCCATCTCTATCAAGAAGCCGAAGAGGAGGCGAATCCTTCAAAGAAGAGCCGTGATGCAGCGCAGGACGGAGAGGAGACGTCCTTAACAGCATCTTTATTGCTTTGTAAGTCTGTCTTAACATTACGTTGTTGTTTTTTAACCAGGCTACCCGTTGTTCTTCTTTGTAACCTGTCCTCCCACTTATAGGTAGACTTGACAGTTTACTTCGTACACCCAAAGAAATAATGTGGTCTAATAGTGTAAAACTAAGATTTAATGTTTTAGGGACGTGATCATTTAGTTTAATGTAGTTTCTGCTGCTGTTGTACTGGTTATACTGGGAGGTGTATCTAACATCTATTCTCTTTCACATTGGATGAAGGAAATACCTCAAAAACTAGATTACATAGAACATAACTTTACATTTGAACATTGCTCATGTTAACATTTATTGCATGGCTGTTGTAATATTAATATATAATCTATGCTGGCCTAATAAACTGGCAGGTACAGAGGAGTTTTGATACAGTAACATTATAACAGTATTTAAATATTAAATCCATTAGCCTATATCCCACATACACACCTACCATTTGTCTTCTTGGTCCGCAAACATCAAGAGGTTGATCATCAGTGCAGTTAGATACACAAACACCACTACATGTCTCGTACATTAGTCATTAACCAGGACAGACACAAACAGTGTTCCTGTCTACGATCCAGAGATCATGGAGGCTACAGTGACTTCTGCACTCTGGTGAGATAGGTGTGTGTTTTACACTGCCTGTCGAGCAGTAACATACATAGAAACCTTCTCCAGCATAAGCAAGCACACAGGTCAGATATTAATACTAGTAGACTTCAACAATTCATGTTTAGAAATCATTATTTATTATCAGTAAATAGTCAAAACACAAATAAATATACTGCATACATTAATGTTACAACAATTAATAAACAATGTTTCAAAATAATATCCTGTTTTTGTTTTTTAACAGGACCAAAGTCCTGTTCAGCGATATGCGAAACTGAAGGACCATGTCCAGATTCTTTCTGTGTTCTGGTCTGAAGCTGACCTGAGACCAGCCTTCAGGCTCTCCAGGACCAGGATCAACATGGTCTGAAGCTGACCTGAGACCAGCCTTCAGGCTCTCCAGGAACAGCATCAACATGGTCTGAAGCTGACCTGAGACCAGCCTTCAGGCTCTCCAGGACCAGGATCAACATGGTCTGAAGCTGACCTGAGACCAGCCTTCAGGCTCTCCAGGACCAGGATCAACATGGTCTGAAGCTGACCTGAGACCAGCCTTCAGGCTCTCCAGGAACAGGATCAACATGGTCTGAAGCTGACCTGAGACCAGCCTTCAGGCTCTCCAGGACCAGGATCAACATGGTCTGAAGCTGACCTGAGACCAGCCTTCAGGCTCTCCAGGAACAGGATCAACATACTGGTCCAGATGCTGCCCCGGCAAAAAAAACATGGATGGAGCCATGAGCTTGAGCTGCTGGTGACGGTGTGCTGGCTGCTGGTGGAGCCTCCTACAGGGTCACCTCAGACATCTCTGCCATGCCACCGTGTGCAGGACCGTCCACAACGTGGTGGAGGAAATGATGACGATCCTCCATAGAGTGGTGCATTTCCCCAAAGCAGAGGAGATGGAGGAGGTGGGGCCTTGCCGGCCATGAGGCGCTGCGCTGTGCTGCCGGTGCCATCGATGGGTGTCACGTCCGGATCCTTCCTCCTGCAGAGCACAGGAGGGCATTATATATATTATATCAACAGAAAACGGAACAGGATCAGAGGAAGGCTTGCTGCCCAGAAGGACTGCCTGCACGTCTGGGTCAACATGACTACTTGTAGATACTAAACCTCCCAGATAGCAGAAAATAGTCCAGTAAGTTGTGTATATATGTCTTTTGCAATGCTCTTCTTCTTGTTCTGTATAATTTAAATGTAACTGCCTGACTGTAAATAACTATCTGTAAACAATAGGACTTTGTAATTGTTTGTTGTAAATATAAACAATTGCTTTAAAACAATGAATGGGTCCTGGGTTGAAATTCAAACATGACATTTATTTACAGTTTATTTACAAGCTTCTCATTCTATAAGGGCCCAGGTTTCCTCATATGTCCCTTAATTAAAATTGTAGGTTATAATGCACATTGATAGAGCATAATCAGTCTGTATAATATGGATGGAGAGGAGCTAACAAGTCAGTCAGAAGTTAAAAGACAGGGCTCTAGGTCAACGTTAAAGTTAAATTAAAATGTAATTGTAATAATAAAATGGATTTAACGTTACCTGTAAACAACAATAGACTATTGAGACCAAAAGATTGGTCGTTAGATTCAACCAAACCGAATTATAGCTCATGTTTAACCGTACAACAGAGACGACAATACCACCGGCAAATTTCAAAAAGACTTCCCGACATCAGGCTGTTCTAGCCGGGCCCCGTGACGCTGAGCCCCGGTGCTGGTTTACTGACGGTCCACTAGCGGCTCCGACATCGTCGGCTGAATCTCGACAAACCGAAGACCAATTTGATTCTTAAACAACTAATTTATCGCCGAAAAACATCCTAAAATTACTTCGCGTGACTTAACAGCAGTAGTATTTAGAAAGTTTCAACTTACAGTTGTGTGTTGTCTCCTCCGCCATTTCTTCATTTGCTGGAGTGAAATGCATTCTGGGATATTTGGCCGTCCAAAGTAGCTCTGATGCAGACTCGGTAAAATGGGAGGAGCGAGCCACATCCGGGCATTTCGACCGTGCTTGGCTTGATGCGAACTTTTAATTGGAACAGTACTTGGACTCGGACTGATGACGTTTCAGAAGTTCACGAGTTCACAAGTACAGAGAAGTACACATATTGAGAAACGGCCAAAGTCCATCCTTCTCTTTGTTCACACAGTTCAATGACGTGGTTGTTCAGTTCATCCGTGTGCTTCAGTGAGGATCCTCAATGCCAAAACATGCAACCCTCCATGAGAAAGGCATAAAGTAAATCCCCCACCAAGTCCGGTTCTCCTCCTTCAGCCATGTATGAACAAACTAAAATACTAAAAATTAAATTACTTCTCGAACAGTTTCAACAACATGAACCGTTCTAACTAGCTATAATTTTCTGTTAGACGAGTCACGGTAGCCAACTGACCAATCACAGCGCATGTTAATGGTCACGCGGCCCTGTGACGAATCAGACGTCCAGACACTCTCGAAGGCTGTTTCATGTATTTTAACCAGGCTACTTTCCCACAGAGAAAGAGAGGTGAAATGTGATTGGATAAGAGATGCTCTCAAGCTGAGCCATACCAGAGGCCTGAAGCAGAGGAACAGATGAAGAGCTGTGCAGTGAGAAAATAAGCTAATAGGGAAACATTATTATAATATATGTAATGTATTTGTGAAAAACAATTACATTATAAAATAGCTTTAACATTTAATTATCAAAAAATTAAAAATTAAATAGAAAACAATTAAATTAAATTATAAAATAGCTATAACTTTGTGATTCTGTTTAGGCCAGCTTAGAAGGCTTAGAAGGCCCTGACAGCCCACCACTGTTCTAAGCAGAGATTACCTTCAAAAAGTTAAAGTAACCAGTGTTTCTAACAGTAAAGTATCTCCTAAACAAGTGTTGAACGCAGTCTCTCTCAAACTGCTCCTCTTCCTGGAATGAACCACAGCCTTAAAGCCGCTCCCTGTTCTTCCTGTTCTCAAACACAGAGAGCTCCGCTCTGTCTGTACTTCCTGGTTCCCTCCCCTTCAGATCTACAGTTTCATAGATGGGTGTAACCAACATGAGGTGAAGTGCAGCAGCTGACGCGCCCCGTTCACTGAGAGACACATGTTGTTCAGATCAGAGCTCAAAGTAAAGTCGCTTATGAGGAAGTGGAACTCAGACAGTCGTTGTCTTTGAGAGGTGAAATGGCGGAGAAAGGAGTTCAGCTGGACCGGGAAAGCTTCTCTTGTTCCATCTGTCTGGATCCACTGAAGGATCCGGTGGCTATTCCCTGTGGACACAGCTACTGCATGAACTGTATTAAAGCCCACTGGGATGAAGAGGATGGGAAGAAACTCCACAGCTGCCCTCAGTGTAGGAAGACCTTCACACCGAGGCCTGTCCTGGTGAAAAACACCATGTTAGCAGATTTAGTGGAGCAACTGAAGGAGACTGGACTCCAAGCTGCTGCTGCTGATCACTGCTATGCTGGACCTGAAGATGTGGCCTGTGATGTCTGCACTGGGAGGAGACGGAAAGCCTTCAAGTCCTGTTTGATGTGTCTGGCTTCTTACTGTGAGAAACACCTTCAGCCTCATTATGAAGCGGCTCCATTAAAGAAACACAAGCTGGTGGAGCCCTCCAACAAGCTCCAGGAGAACATCTGCTCTCGTCATAATGAGGTGATGAAGATCTTCTGTCGTACTGATCAGCAGTGTATCTGTTATCTCTGCTTAATGGAGGAACATAAAGGCCACGACACAGTCTCAGCTGCAGCAGAAAGGACCGAGAGGCAGAGAGAGCTGGAGGGGAGTCGACTAAACATCCAGCAGAGAATCCAGAACAGAGAGGAAGACGTGAAGCTGGATGTTTTACTGCCACAACCAGAGCCCACGACCAGAGCTGGATTCTTAAGGTATTCACGTGAAATCACACTGGATCCAAACACAGCACACACACAGCTGTTATTATCTGATGGGAACAGAAAAGCAACATTCATGAGTAAACATCAGTCTTATTCTAGTCACACAGACAGATTCAGTGGATGTCGTCAGGTCCTGAGTAGAGAGAGTCTGACTGGACGTTGTTACTGGGAGGTGGAGTGGAGAGGAGGAGGAGTTGATGTAGCAGTCGCATACAAGGATATCAAGAGAGAAGGGAGTGAATGTGGATTTGGATACAATAACAAATCTTGGGCATTAACATTTTACAATAACAGTTATACATTTTTTCACAACAAAGTCCAAACTCGCGTCTCAGGTCCTCGGTCCACCAGAGTAGGAGTGTACCTGGATCACAGAGCAGGTATTCTGTCCTTCTACAGCGTCTCTGAAACCATGACTCTCCTCCACAGAGTCCAGACCACATTCACTCAGCCTCTCTATGCTGGACTTTGGCTTTGTTATTCCTCTGGATCCACTGCTGAGTTGTGTAAACTGAAATAGACAGAAGTCCTTTGAGGGTTAAACTCTGTTTGAACTCTTGAACTCATTTAGTCTCCATGTTTGTGGCTGAGAGCTGATTGTTGAGGCGTTTCTTCACTGCACAGAGATCAGCTGTCAGTCAAACATTGTGGGCGGTACTTTGACGTCTTCTCATTATTGTTGTGTAAATGTTTGAGCTCCTCTAGGTGGCGCTCCTTCCTGTGTCTGTTTAGCCATGGAGGCTCTCACTGCTCATGATGACGTTTGTTTTTTCTCTGCATGAACATTTAAACTTCTCTGATCTCTAAATGTCTGATGAATGTTTGTATTGATGCTTTTATATTGTTGTTTCTCTTCCACTGCATGTTTCTGAAGAGAGAAAGCAGCAGACCTTCATTTATCAAAGATATCTGTTCTCTTTGTGTGTATTTGTGAACAAATCCTTAATTGCATGTACATGTATTTGTTAATTATCATGATCATAATCAATGAGGAGATCATTCATTATTCTCTTTAATATAAATGAGGTTCATTTTAAACTGATTGATTGTGTGGATGACGTGAATCTGTCCATGAAATCGTTGATCAAGAGTCATTTAACAGACAAACTGAATGTTTACATGATGAATAAACAAACATGAACAAAGTATTTTCTTCTTGTCTTCATTTCAGGGTTTCACACAAAGCTGATGTATAAAATATGAAACTAATATGAGAGAATAACTGAGTCAGTTTTCCTCCTGAAACACCACAAAGTACAGAGTTCATGTTTAGAGCAGAAGAGCATTAGTCAGTCAGTCAATCAAACTTTTATTAGAGACTCAAGGTCCAGATAATACAAAAGACATAAATAGAATAATATACATAAAAGCACAATTACAATACATAGACCTGTCAATGCTTTATAAATAGACAGCTGTACCAATGTCTCCACAGATGGGACTGGTAGCGTGTGGTACTATACTTTATGTTTGATAAAACCAAGATGATCTCATTTTCAGAGTCATTAACTCGACAGATAAATTTATACATAAAATTTCTTAAAACAGCTTTGAAAGTATTAACTCCTGCAGCCACAAACATTTCACTTTAACATGGTAAAGTTTCCGTTTCCAAGTTTCTATTAGCTGTAATTTATTCACTTTCTTCTTTTTAATGTTTATTCTGGTCTATGTGCCTTCTTTTTTATTTATTTATAGCTCCAACCCATAATAGCCTGTTGCTGTTTTTGGTCAATAAAGTTTGGTGGCGATAAAGGTCTACTTAAATAAGCTTTCAGTAGATCAATAGCTCTCTCATATTAACTCGAGCTAAAGACGGGAAAAAATCAATCAATCGATCAAGTTTTATTTACGTAGCACCTTTCCAACAAAAAATGTATGCAATTCAAAGTGCTTTAAAAATGATTGACGGGAATAAAACGTGATGAAAATGGAGAGAAATGAAGAGACTAAAGCACAACAGTAAAAGTACAAAGAATAAATAAATACTGAGAAAATCGATAATGGTAAAATAGTCAAATCAAGCTACATTAAATCAGAAATAAATTAAAATAAATACTAAAACCAAAGCATAAAAACACATAAGACACTGATTAAAATCAGACGTAATAAGCAATAAATACTAGAAACCATAAACTGGTTACAAGGGGAGACAGTTAAGTTTAGGAAAAGATCGTGAAATATTTAGTTAGGAAAGTAAGTAGTTCATGAACAGTTATGAATGTTTTAATAAGTAAGTAATAAACAGCTCTAAACCATCAGGTCTACAGTTATAATCGTTAAAAAGTAATTAATGAACAGTTATAAACCATCAGGTCTATATTTATTAATATTAGTAAGTAAGTAATAGACAGTTCTACATTTTAGTAAGTAATTAAAAACAGGTATACACAATCAAATTTGAAGGTAAAATGTTGTTGTTACCATATTGTGATATTTTTAGTTCAGTGAAATAGTGCATTGGTTTTCGGTCCGTAACTTGGATACGGTATTTTTCTTATTTAATGTTAATCCTTTATTAGTTCGATATTGAGGACAAATGGATCCTGAAATCATTAAGGATTTAAAATAATATTTGTCTGACATCTAGTGGCCAAGCTCACGAATTGCACCCAAGCCGCTGTGTATATTAAACCTGCTGCTGTATATTAAACCTGCTGGATATATTATTTCTAAAGAGCTTCTATTTTTTTTTAATTCTTTTTTAAATTAAATAAATAAATAAATCGGCAAGCTTTATGTTTCACACACCACCAACACGAAGGACGAGCCCGTCAAGTTAAACAGGAAATGACGTACACTTCAAAATAAGAGCTTACAAATTAGTCACTTAAAGTAATGACGAAGAGTCAATATACGTCTAAGTATTTGCTCCTAAGTGACACAGAATGTTATAATATACATTTCTCCACATGTTATCGTCGTGTTAGAACTTTATCTAATAATTATAAGCTCGCGTGAAAAGCGTTATAACGGTGTGACGCTCGAACCGGAAGTCTTCCTTTAGATTCTGCCGTTCAGTCTGACGTCACATCCGGCGAACGAGGTCTTTTTTTTCTTCTTTTTTCCTTACGGTATCCGCCATTTCAGTTATTTTTAAATTAGTTTTCATCGGTCGCCGAATTGTAGCCGGAATTCTTCTGCTAAAATTAAAAAATATATATCTCGGCCGTTATAAGATTTTTTAATTTTTTATTATTATTATTTCCGGGTTCCGGTTCTGTGTCGGCGATTTGATGTCCAGACGGCTGGCTGCAGGGTGTCGCCTGTTTACCAAACGTGCTTCAAAAGGCGCTAAAGTTTTTTTTTGTATGAGTTGTGGATAACGGGAAGGGAAGGAGGGGGAAAAGGGCCCCGGTGCAAAAAAAGCCTCGGCTCTCGGGAGGAGGGAGAGAGAGGGAGAAAGAGAGAGAGAGAGCGGGTCGTTGTAATAATAATGGCCGGCAATTTTGACGCGGAGGACCGCGGCAGCTGGTACTGGGGTCGGCTGAGCAGACAGGAGGCGGTGTCCCTGCTGCAGGGGCAGCGGCACGGCGTGTTCCTGGTCCGGGACTCCATCACCAGCCCGGGGGACTACGTGCTCTCCGTGTCCGAGAACTCCAAAGTCTCGCATTACATCATCAACAGCATCAGCAACAACCGACAATCCGGTCCAGGTGAGCGAGGAGTTGTGGTTCCGATGGGGGTGTGACCGTTCGTGCATGACTTGCACCAAAAAAAGATGCGAAATAGTGCTCTATTTTTATTTTGCAAACACTATAACACGTGTGGGCTCTCTCACACACACACACACACACACACACATCCGGTCACAGTTGTAGATCTTAGTCGCTAACATGCAGCATGGTGGCTGGTGGGAGTTCTCATATAAACAACAAATAAAATGAGCCTATTAAATTGTAAATGCTCAAAAAGTTCAGTCACAATGCCACGTTTTTATTTGTATTAGACTTTGTCCCCTTTCCTCTGGAGGCATTGCAGAAGAAATGTGTTTATTTTTCCTCGTGCAGCTTTTTTAAAAGTTGTTTTTCTTCCATGAATACACATTTAATTGGAAGGGAATGAAACGCAAAAATGAGGAAACGAAAAGTTCTTCCTGGTCGCTGTGGAAAGTACCCGGGTCACGCTTTGTTACGCAAATAGATTCGTATCTGATGAGAAACGATGTCGTGTTCCTCTCCAGGTCCGGCTCACCCGAGGTTCCGTATCGGCGACCAGGAGTTCGACGCCCTCCCCGCTCTGCTGGAGTTCTACAAGATCCACTACCTGGACACCACCACGCTAATCGAGCCCGTCAACAAGTCCAAACACACCTCCTTCATCATGGTGGGCCCCGGCGGGCCCCCGCCGCGCCTGGAGGACGAGTACGTCCGGGCGCTGTTCGACTTCCCCGGCAACGACGAGGAGGACCTCCCGTTCAGGAAGGGCGACGTCCTGCGGGTGCTGGAGAAGCCGGAGGAGCAGTGGTGGAACGCCCAGAACCTGGAGGGCCGGGCGGGCATGATCCCGGTGCCGTACGTGGAGAAGTACCGGCCGGCGTCTCCGGGTTCGGTGGCGGCGGCGGCGGCGGCGGCGGGGGCCGCGGGGCCCGGCGTGCCCGGGAAATCCGACGGCCCCGCGGTCCAACCCGGCGCTCCGCTGCTGGGAGACCCGAGCCAGCAGTACGCACAGCCCACCTCTCTGCCCAACCTCCAGAACGGACCCGTCTACGCCAGGGCCACGCAGAAGAGGGTGCCCAACGCCTACGACAAGACCGCCCTGGCCCTGGAGGTAAATATGGGGCCCTCGGGGCGTTGCCTCCCAACGCCGGCTGGAGGACAGAGAGGAGGCGAGCTAGCGGAGAAGGATGCTCCGGTCCTTTTCTCCTGTTTTTAAATGGTTCTTCCTCCGTATTTGTGGAGCTTTTAGTTCACTGATGAAAGCAGTATTTACATGCAGGGTCGTACCAGGAGGCTTTTAGATGCTTTAGAAACAGGAAGTGTTCTAGAAAACAGATTTATTTCAGTATATTTTTGGCAGCCTTTAACACTTGACTGTTCTTGAGCTCGTACAAAAGGTCATAAAGTAGTCGGAGGAGGAGGAGGAAATAGTTTGTTTGGGAACAGAACCATTTCCTCTGGTCTCTGTGAAGCCAGGAGTCAAGCTGAGAGGTGAGGAGGCCAGTGTGTCTCCTGCCCTCCAATACTTCTGTTTTTAAATCCGTCAGATCTGAGCCCTTCTCTTTGCTCCTTCATCACGTCCTTTGTGTTGCTTTAAGTTTTGACGTGGATCCTTCTTCAGAGTTCCTGTCTGGCTTTGAGGCGGCGTGTTTTCCCGGACTGACTCACAAGGCGGTTAATAATTAGCTCGCGTTTCCTTCGTCTCCTTGTCTGCAGAAACCCCTCCGATGGTGGAGATCTGCAGCTTAGTCGTGCGTGTTCTCAGTAACAGACTGGATCACCTCTCTGGTGGTTTTATGTGTTGTTCTGTTTAAAAACTAAATGTTCAACATCATTGGACTTGAAGGTGCTAAATTCAGAGCATTGATATTGCAGAAAACAGCTGTTTGCTGTGTCGATATAGTGGATTATCTGTGCTTTGTTTATGTTAGTCGGCACCTTTTTTAAAGTTTTTTTGTCTTCTTTTTTTTAACTAATCCGCTTCAGTCCCGGAGCAAAGTAGGGAGGCAGCTTGCTGTTGTTGTTCTTTCTCATTATACATCTGCAGATTATTTTCCCGATTAAAATTGTATGTTTTATGAAGTGTCACTAAGATTCTAAAACATATTCTCCATCACATATTCCTAAAGCTTAAGTTGAAGTCTTCAAACCACAGTGTTTGTCCAAACAACAGTCCAAAACCCCCAAAATATGTAATTTATAATCATAATAACCAGAGAAAGACAGTAAATCTTCACATTTAAGAAGATGAAAACGTTTGGCAATGTTGCTTTGAAGTTGACCAAAATAATTGCTGATTCATTCGTTATTATTCTTTACAACACTTCAGAATATTATTTTATTTTCACCACCGTCCCCAAAAAATAATATTTAGTAAGTAAACGATAAAAAATATTAAATGTTCTTTTTGTTAAAGTAATTTATAATGTTTTTTCTCATTAAAAAAACACAATTCAAATGATTTAGAAAATAAAAGCTTGTATAATATTTTATTGATTGAATACATCTTGATATTAGTAGTTTTAATGATGCATTATAATCTGTTTAGAGCTGGTTTTAGTAATTGTCTAAATACATATTTTATATTGATATGAAAACATCTTCGAACAACTGGATTTATTAGAGTTCATGACCAGAAACTACATTTTACAAGATGACATTTGAACACATCATCATAACGTTAGCTCCGAGGCGGCTAACGCTACAAGCTCTCCTGAATATCAACGTCACGCGATGGCGGTTAATTAACGAATCTTTGTGGAAAAAGACAAACGTTCCTTTTCGTGACGCCTTCCGAACGCCAGCGGTGCTGTGAAAGAGTGACCCAAAAAAAACCTGCAGTTTAAATTAATGATATCCAAACACGGCGGAGCAGAGTCCCTCTGAGACGACGCTGTTGTGCTGCTGCATTTTAAAAGATGCCGAATAGTCTCATATCTGTTGAGAATCCCACGCTCAGGAACTTGAAGAGAAATGTACAATGCAAAAAAACGTGGAATATTAAATTTTTAAGAATTCTCGACCGGAATCATCCTGTAACAAAATCCCCCAATTTGTCAAAAAAAAAGTCCAGTTTTTCGATTAGAAATCGGGACAAAACTGACTTTTTGAAGACGTCGCTTTTTGGCCAAAAGATGAGTCGCCATTAAAATAATTATTTTTTTATTTGTTGCATACAAATTAGTGAAGGACATGCAGCTTAAAGCGGAGCGACAATTCAATGTGATGATTAATCACGATGAAATCAGACAAGGCGACGCACAGCTACGTCGTCTAAATTGGGAATAATGAACGCACAAGAACTCCATTTTTCTTTTTTTAGGAAATGTCGCATTTAACACCAGCGCTCATTTCAATGCGATTCAGTTAAAAAAAGTATATATACATTTTAATGTTGTGCATTTTGCACTAACGTTCTTAATAAAATGAGAAAATAAAAAAAGTCTTTACCAGAAAACATGCGATATATCGTGACTACATAGTGTGACTATATCGTGACTATATGTATATATATTGTGATTATATATCGTGACTATATGTATATATATTGTGATTATATATCGTGACTATGTGTATATATATTGTGATTATATATCGTGACTATATGTATATATATTGTGATTATATATCGTGACTATGTGTATATATATTGTGATTATATATCGTGACTATATGTATATATATTGTGATTATATATCGTGACTATATGTGTATATATATTGTGATTATATATCGTGACTATATGTATATATATTGTGATTATATATCGTTATCAAGATACGGAACGTCGTACATCTGCTGCTTTGACGGTTGCACGTGCCGAAGTGTCTTTGTTTTACGTGATCAGCTGCAGCAGGAGGATGAGAATACTCATTAAAGCCTCGACGAGGTCTTGCTGCCAGCACATTTATGACGGGGTGACGGGGTCATCGAACCGCCGGTTCAGTCGTCGACCTTTGGACCCGTCGGTCCGTGTTTGCTCGGGTTCGTTGACTCGAGGCCTCTGCCTGTGATCGCTACGAGCGCCGACGGGTCGACGCTCGGCGACGGACTGTTTTTAAAGAAGTGTGCGTCGCCCGGCGGAGGTTTCGGAGCCTCGAGTTCGGCCATTTTTGCCGCCGCCATCTTGGATTACGGTCGTTGACGTGTTTTTTAAATTTTTTAATTTTTACGCAACCAATAAACCACCAATAAGTGACCATATTTAGTGCGTGTGAAAAGTTTCGAAGAGTGGAAAATAAATCTCCCAAACATACACTGTGTATAAGAAGTGGGCGTGGCCACAGTGGCGTCGCCCATTGGTTAGTTGAAGCCTCGAGTCTTTTGCTTTTTACAGCCAGAAGTCACGCAAGAGGGTAATGTTACGTTAACGTTCAGGAAGTGAAAACTCACTGAAAGTTTAAAGAAAGAAAACATGGAAAATGCCGTGGTAGAGACCTGTCAATCACCTTGTAGCCCCGCCCCTAAAGCATCCCCTGCTTTATGGTCTGTTTGACTCTAAATGACCATAATTTACTAAATGAACATCATGCTGTATTGAAGAAGACTTGAAACTAGAGATTGAGACATAAACTCATGTTTACAATGTTTACTGAGGGAATCAATTTTTTAAAAACCCAGAAGCCATGCTGATGTATGAGTGTAGTTCCAGTTGATTTGCAGTGTGACCTTAAACATGAAATTCTCTGTCTCTCTCTCTGTCTCTCTCTCTCTCCGGCAACAATGGATTCAAGAGGCTTATCTGTATTTCTGTGTTTCTTAATGATGCTGATAATGAATCTCCTCCCCCTCCTCCCTCCAGGTGGGCGACCAGGTGATGGTGACCAAAATCAACGTGAACGGCCAGTGGGAGGGTGAATGTAAAGGCAAGCGAGGTCACTTCCCCTTCACGCACGTCAAGCTGCTGGAGCAGCTCAACGCGGAGGAGGAGCTCAGCTGAGGGCGGAGGCTCAGGCCGCTACCTGGACACTAGTTTTAGCCCCGCCCCCGCCCTCAGGCCGCTACCTGGACACTAGTTTTAGCCCCGCCCCCGCCCTCAGGCCACTACCTGGACACTAGTTTTAGCCCCGCCCCCGCCCTCAGGCCGCTACCTGGACACTAGTTTTAGCCCCGCCCTCAGGCCGCTACCTGGACACTAGTTTTAGCCCCGCCCCCGCCCTCAGGCCACTACCTGGACACTAGTTTTAGCCCCGCCCCCGCCCTCAGGCCACTACCTGGACACTAGTTTTAGCCCCGCCCCCGCCCTCAGGCCACTACCTGGACACTAGTTTTAGCCCCGCCCTCAGGCCACTACCTGGACACTAGTTTTAGCCCCGCCCCCGCCCTCAGGCCACTACCTGGACACTAGTTTTAGCCCCGCCCCCGCCCTCAGGCCACTACCTGGAAACTAGTTTTAGCCCCGCCCCCGCCCTCAGGCCACTACCTGGAAACTAGTTTTAGCCCCGCCCCCAACTTCATGCCACTACCTGGACACTAGTTTTAGCCCCGCCCCCGCCCTCAGGCCACTACCTGGACACTAGTTTTAGCCCCGCCCCCGCCCTCAGGCCACTACCTGAACACTAGTTTTAGCCCCGCCCTCAGGCCGCTACCTGAACACTAGTTTTAGCCCCGCCCCCGCCCTCAGGCCGCTACCTGGACACTAGTTTTAGCCCCGCCCCCGCCCTCAGGCCACTACCTGGACACTAGTTTTAGCCCCGCCCCCGCCCTCAGGCCACTACCTGGACACTAGTTTTAGCCCCGCCCTCAGGCCACTACCTGGACACTAGTTTTAGCCCCGCCCCCGCCCTCAGGCCACTACCTGGACACTAGTTTTAGCCCCGCCCCCGCCCTCAGGCCACTACCTGGAAACTAGTTTTAGCCCCGCCCCCAACTTCATGCCACTACCTGGACACTAGTTTAGCCCCGCCCTCAGGCCGCTACCTGGACACTAGTTTTAGCCCCGCCCCCGCCCTCAGGCCGCTACCTGGACACTAGTTTTAGCCCCGCCCCCGCCCTCAGGCCACTACCTGGACACTAGTTTTAGCCCCGCCCCCGCCCTCAGGCCACTACCTGGAAACTAGTTTTAGCCCCGCCCCTGACCTCATGCCGCTACCTGGACACTAGTTTAGCCCCGCCCTCAGGCCGCTACCTGGACACTAGTTTTAGCCCCGCCCCCGCCCTCAGGCCGCTACCTGGACACTAGTTTTAGCCCCGCCCCCGCCCTCAGGCCACTACCTGGACACTAGTTTTAGCCCCGCCCCCTCGCCCCTCACGTCTTCTCCAGGTTTCAGTGTCAGAGAATCACTTGAGAACAAAACGACGCACGCGTCCTCCGTTTCGACCCCTCTGGATAATCATGGCCGCCAGCTGCTCCGCCCGACGTTCTCTACAGAATCACAATGTCCTGTTTCGTGGGTGTGGCGGCGAAACCCTTCTTCCTCCCTCGTCATCCTCCCTCGTCATCCTCCCCCTTCTTCCTCCCTCGTCGTCATCCTCCCTCGTCGTCATCCTCCCTCTTCATCCTTCCCTCTTCATCCTCCCTCTTTGCGCCACACTCGCTTTATTTTTTGCAGACTTTGTTTAAAAAGCAATAGTTTGTCTTTATTAGAAAATATACTTTTAAATTTTCCAGCCATGAGTTGGATGAGAAGAGGGAAATGTCTTGGGGTCTGTGCAGCCGATTAGCTTAGCTTAGCATTAAGACTGTAAGCAGGGGGGGGCTAACGGGAAACCAAACCGATCTACCAGCACCTCTAAAGCTCACTAATTAAATCCTAGTAATAATAATATTTGAACTAGCATTTAGACCAAGCCAAGCTAGCTTCCCCCTCACACTACTTTACAGGCTTTACGCTAAGCTAAGCTAATATATTCACCGTATAAACATGAGAATTGCATCAATCTTCTCGTCCAACTCGGCCAGAAAGTGAAGATATCAGCGTTCGCTAGGAGCCGGTGTCTTCTCGTTGACGTCTTTAATAATAATTAACTCTAAAATGTAGCCGTTTAAAAGTTGTGTAACATTTACAGTCTTCAAAACGGGGTTGAAAAAGGTTCTCTGGGTTTTACCGCCTACGTTAGTTAAAAGAAATCTTAAGAAAACTAGCTAGATTTGAAGAATTATCCAATAAAAACATTCCAATGACCGAATCCCAGAAGAGTCGTCTACACTGAAACCTCCCTCTGAAGACACGCCCCCAAAATCATCACAACTATTACATCTTTCAAGTTACATTCTGGACGAATCAAAATTATTGGACGGGGTTTTTACAATCCTGCCACGACGACGGACGCCTTGTTTATGTTTCTGACGTATCCCATTGTTCCTACTGGACTTGAACGCAGCGCTACGAGACGAGGAAAGCGAACTATAAGCCAAATATGAAACCGGAAAGAAACGGAAACTTGAGTGGGGACCGGCAGCTGACCGGAGAAACACTTTAGTCGAGGTGGAGGTCAAAGGCAACACTACACTCAACACACCTTCCGCCTCGGCTCAACTCGGCCGCCTACAAACCAAGTACCACCAAGTAGTCTTTTGTAAGAAAACGAAAGAAGAAGAAAAAATAATGAACATATTGTTATGACATGATGTACGATGTGATTATCATTACATGCTAAAATATTGTTTATCTTTTTGTAGTTTTCTTCATTGTCTGTTTTTTTCATGTACACTTTTTTCTGATGCATGCTGGGAGGGAGCGACAGTGCAAACTGAGGAAGAGGAGGAAGAGGAAGCTCTCACTTCACGTGTGTGTCGTCATTCTGCGTCTGTCGGGCCGTCCGCCATCTTGGTTCATGTTAGCGTATCCAGCACACTAAATATGCCTTTTTAGAGAAACTAAAGGAAAGTGATATTATTTGGTATCTGCCACCTTGCACCGTTAAGTTATTTTCCTCCTCTTCTTTATTTAAAGCCTTGTGATGCACAAGCACACGTTTTATTTATCTCCCTTCATTTGCCAAGTAGAACAGTAAATTACTCGCCTTTTTTTCCGCCCTGAGAGGTGTTTTTTCTGTTAAATCAATGTATTCGTTGACACCTGACACCCTCCTCTTCATCACCCCCTCCCTCCTCTTCATCGCCCCCTCCTCGGGTATCAGTTCTAGTTTAGACTTCGCTTTCAATTTTCATCAGCGAGATGTTTTCTTTCCTCTTAGATGTCACATTACAGTATTTGTTTTCTGTGCAGTGCACCATGTCGCCTGTAGGTGTCACTGTAACGGCATTCAGAGCGATAGAGGAGTGGGGGAGAGTTTATGAGATTAAAGGAGATGAAATTAGATTTTTTTTTTTTAGGATGCTCTTACCGCTTCTTTTTCTCGATTGCTCCCACGCATTGATCTTTCATTTTCCACTTTCCAAATAATAATATTGACTGTTTTTAAAATAGGTTCAGGGCTGGGCGATATGGAGAAAATAAATGATCACAATATTTGTATTTTAAAAATATTGATATTATGGTGACATGTTGGTGCTTCCGCGAAAACATTTTTACACAATGAGACTATTGAGTGTTGTGAACGTAAATAAAGGAACAGTCTGGTATGTGAAGAAAAGGACTTCACTTTACTGGGATGCAGCTTTTTAAAGCAGGAAAAGAAGATATAGTCATGTCACCGTATTGATGGATCAATATATTGCCCAGCTCTAATGTGATTGACTTATTGGGAAAGTCAAAGGAAAGTCAAATGTGTGTATCTTCAGCTTTTTAATTGGCTCATTTGAATAAAACCAAGCTTTCTCACTCACAATTCACATGGCAGGTGCTCAGCTATAAATCATTACCTTTTATAAATTATATTGCCAATAAAACCTCCAGGAAGTTTTTTTTTTTTTGCCCTGCATGAAGTCATTAATTTCCTTTAATTAAAAAGGAAGGGTTGGCAAAAACAAAGCCAGTGAAAATTGTGTTAATATCAAAATGTGCCATTTTATTATAACACTATATTCTTTCAAGACAACTGAAATTCACCTTTTTTATTTTCCGTAGCATGTAATGTGTTAATATACTAGTAAATAAAGTCGAACCCATGACAAATGATTTGTTAAATGTATTGACCTTTTTTTGTTTTTTTGCTAAAACAAATGTTTGAATGTCTTTTTCATTCATGCTGCACATGGCAGTTGCCTAGCTACAGAAATGGTTGCCATTCATATTACCAGGGTTATTTTTAGTAACACCGTCTGAAGCTGGGTGACTATAATGTCAACGTATAGTAGGAATGCATCCAAACAAGTTTTACCAGCGTGATTACCGGCCTGCTAAAGTCGACTCCCTTAAACATACAGCGAGAAAACTCACATTAAATATATTGGAGTCAGCATTACTGCAGAATTGCTTTAACAAACGGTAAAGGTAAATACATGATATCAATTCAAATGACACCGATTACTCACACTGAAAAAAAGGTTTTAATTGTCATGACAAAGTTGTGGTGAATTAAATATTTATCAACTAAATGGGCACTCATTAAGTAAATTGATCTATTGTAATATACAAGAGGAAGTAATTATAGAAACTTCAGCCAGCGCCTCACCAGCACCAGGTAGAGTTAATGTGCTGCTAGAAGCAGTGAAAGGTACTCTTGATTATGTGTCTTCCTAAAAATATATATATATATATATTTATTTTTTTAAACAACGGCATATCTAATAGCTAAACCAACATGTGATGTCCCCAAATAATAGTTAAGTATAAATATATATAACAATTATTTTTAAATACTTTGGGGATATATATATATATATATATATATATATATATATATATATATATATATATATATATATATATATATATACTTATTTAGTTAAATATATATAGGGTTAAATGTTAAATATAGATATATAGTTAGTTATATATATATATATATATATATATATATATATATATATATATATATATATAGTTAAATATATATATATATTGTTAAATATATATATATATTTGTCTAGTTAAATAGATATATATATATAGTTCAATATAAATATATTCATATAGTTTAATATAAATATATATTTATATATCTCTCTTTCCAAATATTATATTTTTAATTGGGGGCGGGAGAACCAATATGTGATGTCCCTAAAGAATAGTTAAGTATAATATGTATGTATATATTTATATTTATATTTATATAATTAAATAGTATATAGTTCAATATATATTTAAATTGTTAAATAGTATATAGTTAAATATGAATATATATTTATAAATAGTTATATATATATATATTTAAATATGAATATATTTAAATATGAATATATATTTATACAGTTAAATATATTATATTGTCAAATATATATATATATATATATATATATATATATATATTTATACATAGTTAAATATATATAGTTAAATCTATTTATATAGTTGTATATGTATAGTTAAATATTCATATATATATATTTATATTGAGATCGATTCTTTATTTTATTTTTAACATTCTCTCACATTTTTACTTGGGTGGAGGAAGCAAGAAAGGAGGAAGGAAGTAAGGTAGGAAGGTAGAAAGGAAGGAAGGAAGGAAGGAAGGAAGGAAGTATCAGAGCTGGTGATTCATGTGCGTATGTGCAGCGCTCCGATGAGACCGGCCGCCATCTTTACTCCATCAACAGCACATCGCTGCCGGTGGGGCGGAACACCACTCATCGACCGACAGTTGATTTCTAGGAACCGCCGACAGACCTGGCGCTCCGCCGTGTGTTTTTTTCTCCCCACTGAAGAATCGCCGCGCTTCGACCCGTTTCGCCTCCTCCAGCCGCCGCACCTCGACACACGATGGGAGAGCGAGAGGACCTCGTTTACCAGGCAAAGCTGGCCGAGCAGGCAGAGCGATATGACGGTAAGACACACGCTCTTCCTCGGGGCTGGCGCTCATGGTCGCCGCAGGGATTTTTTTTTTTTTTTTAACGGAGAAGAAGAAGAAAAAGAAGCAGCAGCAGCAACAGCGCGCGAGCGAGACACCAGCAGCAGCGCGCGACCAGCTAGGAGAGCTAACGTGTGTTATAACGACCGTCGTGTTTCCGTTAACAATGGCAGTGGGTTTTGATTTGGAGAAAATAAAAAAAATAAAAAAAATTGCTATCGCGACATTAAAAACGGTAAAATGTCATGAAGCTCCTGTGTTTTTTTATTTTTACAAAAAAAATAAAAAATGAAGAGGAAAAAAAAAAGTACGGATGGTGGCTATAACGTTAGCGAAGAGAAGGGCCGTAACAAAATGGCGGATTACCGGAGCGTGAACTGTCAGGAGGTGCCTCCCCTCCCCTGCACCAGGGCTAACGACAGACTCAACGTCTGAGCTGCTGGAAACACCCACAGTTCACGGCACCGTTTACCCCGTTTTTCTATTTGCAATAATGATATTGTATTGTGCGTGATTTAACAATAAATAAATGTAACCGTTAACTTTAACGTGAGCGAGGTGTGAGTGGGAGGGCAGCTGTCCCTCCCTTCCTCCTCCCTGCCTTCCTTCCTCCTCCCTCCCCCTATACAGAATCGATTGGTGAAAATGACCCCCTCTCCCTCCCTCCCGGTACCCTCCCGTCACACCATTACAGGCCGGGTACAGGCTGTTTTTAGACGGGCTGCCTTCGCCACCACGTCGCCCAGTAACGTGGAGGGAATGAGCCATGACTCACTCTCTGTATTTACAGGCTGATTTATGGGCCTCTGGCTGAATGTGGTGGGATTTATTCTGTTTTATGTTGCTGCATTAGGTCGTTAAAAATGTATTTAATACAAAGGGAATACCCTTCCAGTCATCAGTGATGCCGTATAAATACACGTTAAAGTACAAAAGCGACAAACCAATGACGTGAGAGGAACCCTTCACTTAATTGTGCAAAATACTCATAATGTCCTTTTAAAATTTCTTGTAATAAAGACATGTTACATTTTCAAGGGAATTTACTTGATTGCTCCGTCTAAATGGGACTTGCTCATAAAATGTACATTAAAAAATGTACAAAAGGGAGCTAAAGAGGCTCTATGAATCTGGTCCAAACCTTCATGCAATATGTCACACACACACACACACATACATACATACATACATACATATATATATATTCATAAACCATCTGAAAGCTTGCACTCTTTGCAATAGTGAAAGCAAAAGATATCGCAGGCGACGGGAGGCTTTAACGTGACGGTGAGAGAAAAAACAATACACATAATCTCCTTAATGTGTCTTATTTACATTTTGCATCCATCAACAGTCATTAATACAAACCTCTCAAAACATTTTCACACATTCCAGGTAATAAATGTTCCAATATAATTGTTTTCCTACTGATTCTGAACCCCAAACTTGCGCATTGAGGCAGACATCCGATACGAAACCAGCGCGTTTTAATAACTATTATACCGTTTATTTTATATATATATATATATATATATATCGCTATGAAAACATCACCGTTAACTAAACTGTATTTATTAGTTTTGCCGACCCAAAAAAACAAGATGAATTTGTCTTGAAGGCGCCATAATTAACCATTTTGTGACCGGAACTTGAACGTAACCTAATGCAACCTCGTTAGCCGCAATGTAGAATCATCAAGAAATAATATTGTTTAACCACAGACTAGTTTGCACAGTAGCGAGTGACCGTATTAATTACACGATAATGTGATTTCTTCTTCTTCTTCTTCTTCTTATTATTATTATTATTATTATTACATAGACTTGTGTACTCGCTCCGTTTCCGATAGCAGCATTGAAACAGGTGGATGCCGCCATCTTTTATCAGTAAAAAAATCAAATAAAAAATGTCCTTCAACTTAAAAATACATGTCTTTGCAGGTTGAGGTCTGCATTGCCCCTCCTCAGCTCAGCGGCTGGGTGTAGGTCTGAGTGTGTGTGTCTGTGTGTGTTTGTTTGTGTTGGATTGTTCCCGCTTTGCGCTCCAACACGTGCTCTAAACACCCGCTTGTCATTTCACGGTCACACCTGACTTGCATATTCTGTAAAGCTGTAAATTATTATCTTTTGAGCACAACAACCCTCACGCCTCAACCAAAAACTGGTGTTTTTTGCGGTTTCCAGTGTGTAGAAATGGCGTCTTATTGGTTTCCATCTGAATCTGCCAGTTGGAGGCGTCACCGCGTGATAATCCATTGTTTATTAAAGGCGTGAATCTCGTTAGCCGGGCCGCGTGACTCATGGTTGATTGACAGTGTTTTTTTGAATGCGTCTCCCCCTTCCGCAGAGATGGTGGTGTCCATGAAGAACGTGGCGGGCATGGACGTGGAGCTCACGGTGGAGGAGAGGAACCTCCTGTCGGTGGCCTACAAGAACGTGATCGGCGCCCGGAGAGCCTCCTGGAGGATAATCAGCAGCATCGAACAGAGGGAGGAGAGCAAGGGCGGGGAGGAGAAGCTGAAGATGATCCGGGAGTACAGGCAAACGGTAAAGGTTCCCGGGGCGTCGCGTCGGATTCCCATTGTCCCCGACTGCATTTACTCATTTCCCAGCTTCTCAGATCTGCCGCGCTAATGTGAGGTGTATTAATAATACACGCCACCGGACAGACGCCGCATCTGAGTCATAGCCCGGCAAATGCTCCGCTCTCTGTCTCGCTTTTTTTTTTTTTTATGAAGGGGGGGTGAAATAAGAGCTGGCTATTAATCTGGGAGGAGCCAGAGAGACGGGAGAGGCTGCAGTCAATGAGCTAATGGGACTCAGAGTCGGCCGGTCCTTCACTCCGTCCGGTCTGCACCGACCCTGGGGAACGAGGCTGCTCCTGGTTGTTAGCATGGGGCTTTAAACGGGCAGATAAAGTCCCTAAAAAAAGGGAGGAGGGGAGGGACTGACATTGCAATATTTGTTGTCATATAGCAGGGTTCTTACGGTCATGGAAAACCTGGAAAAGTCATGAACATTTTAAAATGGTTATTTCCAGGCCTGGAAGAGTCCTTGAAAAAAATAAAAATCCCCAAAAGTTTAGTAAAAGTCATGTAAATGTGTTATATTCATGTGTTCATGACGTTCATTTACGCTGAGTTTGAAATAATTAATATGCTTTTAAAAGAAAGACTCTCAAAATATAAGCAGGCATACGTACAGGCATCTATATAAATGTTTATTCTTTTAATCAAACTATTGTCTCATTCATTTGTGTCATTTAAGGTTTACTGTATGAATGAATGAATGAATGAATGAATATATACTTTATTAATCCCCGAGGGGAAATTTGGTGTCGGGGTAGCAGCAACTTACAACAAAATAAACAAAAACAGCAGGACGAAAGATAAAAGATATATACAATAATAATAATAATAATAAAATAAAATAGAAATAGCTTAGATATAAAATAGAATAAAATAGAAATAGCTTCGATATAAAATAAAATAGAATAAAATAGAAATAGCTTCGATCAAATGCTTTGTATTCTCATTGTTAGTTTAAATACTACATTTACTCACTTTTTACTGTTTACACCCAGATTTCACAAAATGTTTGCTCATGGAAATTTGGTTTAAAGTCATGGAAATTAATGGAAACCCATTGGTCAGAATGTGTATGAACCCTGTATATATGTTGCAATAGAAAACAATGCAGGTAATATTCACCCTTAATATTGTTTCTAGTTGATTTACGGACATCGTACGTTACTCTGCTGGAACAATATCTCATGCAGCCCTCAAAGAAAATTATCTCAATGTTTTTTTTTTCAGATTTTTGAATTGTTTTAATTTATTTTGCATGTTTTGTGTGGCAGGTTGAGAAGGAGCTGAAGTCGATCTGTGGTGACATTCTGGACGCTCTGGACAGGCACCTACTCCCCTCTGCTGTCATGGGCGAGTCTAAGGTCTTCTACAACAAAATGTAAGCGCTATTTGACGTAGCCATATGGTTAAATATGGAAAATTGTAAATTCCAGACGGCAAAGGTCTGGGAGAAATCATGAATAATATCGGGGAGGTTCTTAAAGGAAAATCTTAGTGTATGAACCACTGACTGTATATAAGAAGTGGACATATTTGGAACGTGGCGGAGTGACGTAGAGACCTGTCAATCACCTTGTAGCCCCGCCCTAAATGACCATAATTTACTAAATGAACATCATGCTGTATTGAAGAAGACTTGAAACTAGAGATTGAGACATAAACTCATGTTTACAATGTTTACTGAGGGAATACATCAAGAGAGAAGTAGAGTCATTTATATAGACTTCTATACAACCAGAGGAGTCACCCCCTGGTGGTCAGGAGAGAGAATGCAGCTTTAACACATGAAGCATAGACTTCTATACAACCAGAGGAGTCACCCCCTGGTGGTCAGGAGAGAGAATGCAGCTTTAACACATGAAGCATAGACTTCTATACAACCAGAGGAGTCGTCTCCTGGTGGTCAGTAGAGAGAATGTAGCTTTAACACATGAAGCATAGACTTCTATACAACCAGAGGAGTCACCCCCTGGTGGTCAGGAGAGAGAATGCAGCTTTAACACATGAAGCATAGACTTCTATACAACCAGAGGAGTCACCCCCTGGTGGTCAGGAGAGAGAATGCAGCTTTAACACATGAAGCATAGACTTCTATACAACCAGAGGAGTCACCCCTGGTGGTCAGTAGAGAGAATGCAGCTTTAACACATGAAGCATAGACTTCTATACAACCAGAGGAGTCACCCCCTGGTGGTCAGGAGAGAGAATGCAGCTTTAACACATGAAGCATAGACTTCTATACAACCAGATGAGTCACCCCTGGTGGTCAGGAGAGAGAATGCAGCTTTAACACATGAAGCATAGACTTCTATACAACCAGAGGAGTCACCCCCTGGTGGTCAGGAGAGAGAATGTAGCTTTAACACATGAATTATATACTTCACTTGGTAGAACCGGAGGTTTCCGCCTGGTATAAAGACTCCATCAAGACATAAAAACAATTAACCTGTAATACTTAATTAATATTGTGGCCATTTTGTTTTTCTCCCCCCAATTCCAGGAAGGGTGACTACCACAGGTACCTGGCAGAGTTTGCCACTGGCAACCACAGAAAGGAGGCGGCAGAGAATAGCCTGGTGGCCTACAAAACCGCCACCGACCTCGCCATGTTGGAGCTCCCGCCCACGCACCCCATCCGCCTCGGCCTCGCCCTCAACTTCTCCGTCTTCTACTACGAGATCTTAAACTCTCCCGACCGCGCCTGCAGGTGACCCGTTTCCGCCATACAGTTTGCGTGTTAACAGTGATTCTGAAGCCGTTGTGGATCGGATTCGGCGTTGTGTTCAGTGAAAGTGTGAAGTGGTGTCAAACAGAAGTGTGTCTGCGCAGGTTGGCGAAGGCCGCGTTCGACGACGCCATCGCAGAGCTGGACACACTGAATGAAGACAGCTACAAGGACTCCACACTTATCATGCAGTTGTTACGTGACAACCTGACATTATGGACTTCAGATATGCAGGGAGAAGGTAAGACGCATTCATAATAACACTGCAGGACGTGATGCCGTTTCTGAGCCTCTTTCTAGACGAACTAACTCACTCGTCTCCTCTTACCCCAACTTCTAACGTCTTTAAGCTTGATTGACGTTCTGATGCAACCCTAATATATAACATACTTCTGTTTTTACCAGTAAAAGTTACCCATATATTTAACAGATTTAACCCAAAGACATTTCTTTAGTGCTAGTCGGTAACTAGACGAAACCACAACGCCAAATGTAGAATATCACACGATACAACACAACACATTATGACACTTTATAACACAATATCACACGATGTGACAATATCACACAATATGATACAACACAATATCACACGATGTGACACAATATGATACAATATGACACAATACTACACAGTACGACACAGTATCACACAATATGACACAGTATCACACAATATGACACAATACAACACGATATCACACAATATCACACGATATGATACAATATGACACAATATCATACGATGTGACACAATATCACACAATAGGACAATATCACACAATACGACACGACACAATATCACTGTAATGTTGGCGCTCGAACACGCGACCATCTTCAAAACTTTGCTTTCTTTTTGATCCACAACTTCTGTAAAGTTTCACGGTTGATTTTTCCGTTTGTCCAGAAGTCAAAGTTTCAATGTTAATCATTTCCAAAAATTCACAAAATAGTCGTCTAGCCTGTTTTAAAGGCAACGCTTCAGTGTTCAACACGTTTTACTTCCAAATAGTTTCATATTATTAGTGGTTAAAATAAAAACTAAGTCTGGAGTTGGTTTTCATGGTTTATCCGCTTAGAAGGGAGAACGCACTGATGTATATTAAAGTTATATTCATTAAAGAGAGGTACTTTAATACAAGTATATAAATAACTAACTCTGCTTGTTGAAGGTCAGAGACGGTCCAAAGTTAAGCCGTGATTTAAAAGCGCCCCACTAAGCTTTCAGGACCCGGATCATGCTGCTCACAGCGTGCACAGACATACAGAGCAGCAGAAGTCTTGAAACTACAGAACACCTCATTAGTTTGTGGACTGATGTTTTGAAGCTCTGAGTTAGGCACATTTGGCCGTCGCCATGTTGTTGGCAACCATTAAACAGGAAGTGACCATATTTGGACTGAGGAGGAGTGACGTAGAGACGCCGTATACGTCTCTGGTGTCGACCTGTCAATCACCTTGTAGCCCCGCCCCTAAAGTGTACCCTGCTTTATGGTCTGTTTGACTCTATATTACCATCATGAAGCATAGACTTCTATACAACCACAGGAGTCACCCCCTGATGGTCAGTAGAGAGAATGCAGCTTTAACACATGAAGCGTAGACTTCTATACAACCAGAGGACTCGCCCCTGGTGGTCAGGAGAGATAATGCAGCTTTAACACATGAAGCGTAGACTTCTATACAACCAGAGGAGTCGCCCCCTGGTGGTCAGGAGAGATAATGCAGCTTTAACACATGAAGCATAGACTTCTATACAACCACAGGAGTCGCCCCCTGATGGTCAGTAGAGAGAATGCAGCTTTAACACATGAAGCATATACTTCTATACAACCAGAGGAGTCGCCCCCTGATGGTCAGTAGAGAGAATGCAGCTTTAACACATGAAGCATATACTTCTATACAACCAGAGGAGTTGCCCCCTGGTGGTCAGGAGAGAGAATGCAGCTTTAACACATGAAGCATATACTTCTATACAACCAGAGGAGTTGCCCCCTGGTGGTCAGGAGAGAGAATGCAGCTTTAACACATGAAGCATATACTTCTATACAACCAGAGGAGTTGCCCCCTGGTGGTCAGGAGAGAGAATGCAGCTTTAACACATGAAGCATATACTTCTATACAACCAGAGGAGTCGCCCCCTGATGGTCAGTAGAGAGAATGCAGCTTTAACACATGAAGCATATACTTCTATACAACCAGAGGAGTTGCCCCCTGGTGGTCAGGAGAGAGAATGCAGCTTAAGACACAGACATTATGTAGTGAAAGACTCGTTTGTCGCAGAGCGTCCCGCTCGTCATCTCTTGTCTTCTGTTCTCATCCCCTCTTCTTTAGAGTCCTAAAGGGAAACAAACGACTGTTCATTTCCCATGTTAACTGTACTTTGTAAGTGTTGCTCACCCAGGCCTTGCTGTGTGTGTCTGTGTGTGTGTTGTGTGTGTGGCTACACCCACCCAGCACTAACTCACTCACGGTTTAATAATTGAAAGCACTCACCTGCTGCTCGCTCACTCCTCCGGTTGGATTCTGTATTAACTTAACGAGCAGGAAGCTTTGATCTTCCCACCAACAGGGTTCCTTGAGTTTAGTCCAGTTTGACTTTTGAGAGTTTTCACGTGAGGTTTAGATGCAGATTTACGAACAGGCTTCTTCCTTGGTTCGTTGGTTCCAAACATTTCCAATAACTCAATGTTGTGGTTCAAGATTTATTCATTTTTCTTCACAAAAATATTCTGCTTTAATTCCTATTTGTTGGCGTTTAGCCTTTTAAAACAGTGCTTCTCCCACCAGTGCCTTTAGGCTGACGATGACATCATCAACTATGACATCATCGTACTAATCACAGGCGGCTTTGCTGCCGCCAGCCCTTCATTTCTACATAGTTCGCCTTTTAATAATGTCCATTTTCAGTTCTTTATAAATGTGATTTATATTTATGTTTAACAGAAAAAGGTGAAGAAGTGCGTGTGCTCATTCGTAATAATAATAATAATCGCACAATTAAACGGTGGTACGACGATTCCTTTTCCACACAACGCAAAAGGTATTTCAGAAGAAATGTCCATAGGCTTTTTATTTTGAAATGCAAACAGGAAGTGCTCCAATATATTATTAAAAATGACATATTCTCCAGATATGGACATTGTTATGTTGCCATATGATGTCGATATACAATAAAACAAAATATTTTAATCGAGCAAATGGTTTCCAGCGTTATAAATAGTATATAAATAACAATAGTATATAAATAGTATTTATTCTCCATTTAAGAACATAAAGTTTAAGATGTCATATTGTTCTGCATGTGATAGTTTTGGGTCGACGCTCCACTGACTTTTATACACCGTTCACTTCACTCTTTGTTTTCAGTTTCCGATCACTTGAATGTGACACAGTTTGAAACCACGTGCACACATTTTAAAGTTTATTTATTTGTTTATTTAACGAGGAGCCGGTCAGTTTGAACAGATTCTAGCATTCTAGAAGTATTTCGTAAGACTCTGTTCAGTCGCAGTGGTGGAAAGTACCAGAGTACACAGTTACTGTACTGAGCTACAGTTTTGAGGTACTTTAATGTACTTTAAAGCTAAACTTTGCTTTTTATTTCCCTTCAGTCATTTGGCAGCGAAACAGATAATCTGGTTTTTAAGACTCCGTTAAAGAGAAAATGTCTTCGTGAGATCTGGGAACACAAATAAAACAAAACTGTATATAAAGTCTACAAAGCGCATATATATATATATATATATATATATATATGTATGTATGTATGTGTATATATATATGTATGTATGTATGTATGTGTATATATATATGTATGTATGTATGTATGTATGTGTATATATATATATATGTGTATATATATGTATATATATATATGTATATATATATATGTATGTATGTATGTATGTATGTGTATATATATATGTATGTATGTGTATATATACATATATATATATGTATGTATGTATGTATGTGTATATATATATATGTATGTATGTATGTATGTGTATATATATATGTATGTATGTATGTATGTGTATATATACATATATATGTATGTATGTATGTGTATATATACATATATATATATGTATGTATGTGTATATATACATATATATATATGTATGTATGTATGTGTATATATATATGTATGTATGTATGTATGTATGTGTATATATATATGTATGTATGTATGTATGTATGTATGTATATATATGTATGTATGTGTATATATATATATGTATGTATGTATGTGTATATATATATGTATGTATGTGTATATATGTATATATGTATGTATGTATGTGTATATATATATGTATGTATGTGTATATATATATATATGTATGTATGTGTATATATATGTATGTATGTGTATATATATATGTATGTATGTATGTATGTGTATATATATATATGTATGTATGTATGTGTATATATATGTATGTATATATATATATATATATATATATATATATATATATATATATGTGTGTATATATATGACTACACCATGAGATCATCTCTTCGTATATATTTATAATGCAACACCTGCATTGTGGCTGCTCTCACTTCTGATAATTCGAGGTACTAAAATACACTTGATTCTATGAATGCAGGACTTTTAACTCGTGCCGTTGTACTTTTACTTCAGTATAAGACTCTGAATACTTTATTTTTTCTCCACCACCTGCAGTCTCAGTAAACCAGAAAATAAAAAACACAAAAATAAAAACGAAATTGACGAGGATCGCATCGACGAACGAGAATAGGATTAATATTATTATTATTATTATTATTAGTCGCACAACAAAGCTCCACACACTTTGTTTGTGAATAATCCGTCTTTACACAAACAAACAACCTGATTGTTTTTATTTCCTCCACCAGGAGAAGAACAAAACAAAGAGGCACTGCAGGACGTTGAGGACGAGGCCCAGTGAGACGACGCCACCAACAGCCAACAACTTGAGACCCTCCTCCTCTTCCTCACCTCCTCCTCTTCCTCCTCCCACCTGCAGCCCCTGCCCTCACCCTTCCTCACCATCCTCCTCTTCCTCCGCCTCCCTCCTTTTCCTTTCTTCCACCTCTGCAGCTCCATGAACCCAGCAGGGCCCACGGAGCCAACAAGTTTATTTTTCTCTTCTTTTTTATTTTTATATTAGCCCTTACATCGTTCAAGTAAATAGCACTTAATTGAGACAGGAAATACAATGTTAGAAAGTCAAAGATAAAGAGAGTCCCTGGGTTGTTTTTGTGTTTTTTTTGTCCTGGTACAAGCGGTTCTGAAACCTTTATCTTTGTTTTCATTATTGTATTTTCGTTCGTTTTTTGCTCTTTTTTTTTTTCCTCCATATTTTTATCAGTTGCTGGATGTATTGAGAATTTTTTCTTAATGTAATTACAGAAATTAACTTTTATTACTGATAATGTTGACTATTAGTTATGGGAGCTATTTTATCTCTGTTTTTAGTGAATTGTCATGCGAATCATTTTATCTTTTTTTTTGTGTTGTTGTTGTTGTTGATGTTGTTGTTGGGCAGTTTGAAAAACTACAAGTGCCCTTTTTTTTTGTTAACTTAGGATTTCAGAGGAAGTTGGCAAAATTCGCGATATCCATGTGGGGCAAAGGAGTGCTTAACTTTTACACCATAGTGATTCTGTTGTCATGTTTTTGTAGTTGTCCTTGGACTGTACTTTGTGCTGAAATACTGTAACCGTGCACACATGCTGAATCTCCGAAGGTTGACTTATTGCTAGTTGGTGGTTTTAATTAAATTAATAAAAACGTTCACACTTGTGTTAAAGACAAGTCTCGATTCGGCCCCTAAAATACAAATTATTGTCAGTGCTTGCATAAGTTAACACATTTTTCTTTTCTGCTGCTTCTCCCCCTACTTTTTTTCCTAAAAGCTCCTCTTGAGTTCAGAGGTTTTTTCGTTCTTTTGCAGTTTCCTTTGTTTCTCCTCTTTTTGTTTTTGCTTCATTATGTGTAACGTGGAGCTGATTTGTACTACTGGATATCTGACTGGAGCCACAGACAGGGAATCTGTATTGTTCTTACTGAAACACAGCATGGAATTAACATTAAACAATCTAAATTAAACGTTACGAACTGAGTCGTTGTGTTTATTGTTTTATTTGCCTTTTTAAAGTCACGACAAGAAACTTTCATGTTGTGTTGATTCTGTCTCCCCCTGTGGACTAAAGAGGTAGTGTCTCAGCACCAGGGTCCCTTTTCGAAAACCTAATTTTACCGCATTTTACTGTCTGACAATCAAAACTTGGGCAACTTGGGAGTGGAAATTATATTAAACTCGCTGTTGACAATGTTCCCATCATTTTTCACAGAAGCAGAAACCAACCAGTACTGGCATACTACCTGGTACTGGGATATATTTGCTGTCAGATGGGGGTAATTTAATGAAAAACAACTATGTTTAAATGAAATAATTACGTTTTAAAGGCCTCAAACTCAAAATATATAATGTTATTAAAGCAACTACAAGGACCTTTAATGTTGTGTTGATACTGGTGCCCCTTGTGGACTAAAGTGGTAGTGTCTCTGAGCTTTAGAAAACCTAATTTTACTGCATTTTACTGTCTGACAATCAAAACTTGGGCCAACTTGGGGGCAGAAAATATATTGAAGACCCACTGTTGACAATGTTCCCATCATTTTTCTCACAAGCAGAAACCAACCAGTACTGGCATACTACCTGGTACTGGGATATATTTGCTGTCAGATGGGGGTAATTTAATGAAAAACAACTATGTTTAAATGAAATAATTACGTTTTAAAGGCCTCAAACTCAAAATATATAATGTTATTAAAGCAACTACAAGGACCTTTAATGTTGTGTTGATACTGGTGCCCCTTGTGGACTAAAGTGGTAGTGTCTCTGAGCTTTAGAAAACCTAATTTTACTGCATTTTACTGTCTGACAATCAAAACTTGGGCCAACTTGGGGGCAGAAAATATATTGAAGACCCACTGTTGACAATGTTCCCATCATTTTTCTCACAAGCAGAAACCAACCAGTACTGGCATACTACCTGGTACTGGGATATATTTGCCGTCAGATGGGGGTAATTTAATGAAAAACAACTATGTTTAAATGAAATAATTATGTTTTAAGGGCTACGAACTCAGAAATAATGTTATTAAAGCAACTATTAGGAACTTTAATGTTGTGTTGATTCTGTCTCCCCCTGTGGACTAAAGAGGTAGTGTCTCAGCACCAGGGTCCCTTTTCGAAAACCTAATTTTACTGCATTTTACTGTCTGACAATCAAAACTTGGGCAACTTGGGAGCGGAAATTATATTAAACTCGCTGTTGACAATGTTCCCATCATTTTTCACAGAAGCAGAAACCAACCAGTACTGGCATACTACCTGGTACTGGGATATATTTGCTGTCAGATGGTGTTAATTTAATGAAAAACAACTGTTTAAATGAAATAATTATGTTTTAAGGGCCACAAACTCAGAAATAATGTTATTAAAGCAACTATTAGGAACTTTAATGTTGTTTTGGTTCTGGCGCCCCCTGTGGACTAAAGTGGTAGTGTCTGAGCACCAGGATCCCTTTAGAAAACCTCATTTTACTGCAGCGGGGTCTGACAGTCTGGTCCTCTCAGTCCTGGTTCTGGTTCTCTCGTTGCCTCTCTTCCCTCCAGCGGGCCCAACAATACGTCCTGGTTCTGAACAAATACAATCCATGGATCGGTCCTCTGGATCCATACTAGTTCTGGTGTTGGTGCCGTTTGCGCTACAACCTCGTCATGAGTTGTACACATTACCACATGTGTTTCTTCTAAAAAATACTGGCTTTCCAAAAGCTAGTTCAACCGCAGCACGGTGTTGCCACCCGGAGCAGATGTTGCTGCTGGAATCCAAGTTGGCAACGGCGAGCGTGATCATAAATTCATACGTCCTATTTATAGAGCTTGAGAGACAAATGCAATCTTAATGCCCGCGGTTCTGCTGCGACAACACAAAGGTTTCTGCTGTGGCTCAGGACAAAGATGGCGTCGCTGTAGTGACTCGGCGCATGCCGTTATCTTGACACTTTTACCCGTTTAACCTTTTGCCGCCCTGGTTTTTAGTTGCTTGTAACCTCCTGC
>JBAMJR010000071.1:762500-777500 GCA_038501785.1 Myoxocephalus aenaeus | reverse complement strand
TAGATAGATATTTGGTAATGGACAAAGGGGAGAAAGTAAAAAGTAATGTTTTAATGATTGAAATCGTTAAAAGTTATGATAGTGAAATAGTTATAGCTGAAAGTAATGATCAATAGTTATTATTTTGCTAAAAGTATTAATAAACAGTAAGCAAAAATGAATGATAAATAGTAAAGCAAAATAAATAATGATAAATATTGAAATAGTTAGCTAAAATTAATGATCAATAGTTATTATTTTGATAATAATAAATAGTTCGCAAAAATCTATGATAAGTAGTTATTATTTTTTAGATCAAATGTAATGATAAAAGTTATTATTTTAGAGTAATGCCACACCAAGTATTGAAAATGCTGACAGTTAAATAAATGTAAAAATCCACTTTTATAGAATCAATAGTTTATCTGCTGTTCAGGTCCATCAGGCACAAAAAAGTTTATGATCCACTGAAGTAGAATTCTTCTTTTGTTAATATTCCGGGATGTTAATCAAGTCACACACACACACACACACACACACACACACACACACACACACACACACACACACACACACACACACACACACACACTTCCTCCCATGTGACGTCTCAGAGCCCGTGTCCTCCTCCAGAGGAAGCCTCCTCACTGTGGCTCCGCTCTGCAACAGGTAACGACCGAATCCAAACCCGGAGATCCACAAAGTGTTCGGTAAGAGCTTCATGGATACAATGTTTCTCTTTGCGTGCACGCAGGAGGTGTGTGTGTGTGTGTGTGTGTGTGTGTGTGTGTGTGTGTGTGTGTGTGTGTGTGTGTGTGTGTGTGTGTGATCTGAATTTATGCTTTTCTTGCATCTTTTCTTTAGGCACGTTCTCCTGAAATAAGGATTTTTTTCCCCAACGGATATTTTTTGGACAAAACAAGTCGGATTCACTTTCAAGAAAAGGGAAAAGGAGGAGAGGAGAGGAAAGGAGAGGAGGAGAGGAGGAGAGGAGAGGAGGAGAGGAAGAAACAAAAAGGGGGAACCATGATGGAGCTCAGGATCCAGCTGATCCCGACGGGGGAAATTATCCTTTCTCCCGGGAAGAACGGGGAGAACTACTGCCACGGCTGCAGGGTCAGTACACACACACACACACACACACACACACACACACACACACACACACACACAAGGTCAGAGATCAGATCTGGAGTCCCCTTCTTCAATCGCACGGCCGCCAGAATAAAGTGTGTTGCTGACGCAGAGCACCGGGGTTCGTGTCCCACAGAGGACGACGTTAAAAAAGTTTATAAAGTTGTGATGTTTTTATCGTCCGTTGTGTAAATTGCGTCGATGAATCCGAACAGATGCGTTTTTGTAAATACTTTTAATCCCATAATGGGATTCAAAGTCACAATCCGTGCTACGCTAGTTTGTTCCAGACGTCAGGACGAAGTTGCATTTTAAAAGTTGGTGTAATCAATATGTTTAAATAACATTTAATGATATCTTTATATCTCATGTTCAACTCTTTGAACAAGTTGTTTGGGTTGTAACGCAACTTTATTGAACTTGATCGCATTGACTGAACACTGCTGTTTGTTCAAAGGGATTCTGGGAAATGTAGGAAATCCTTGATTTAAAGTTACGAGAAACTTTCGTAGAGTGTTGATTCTGGCGCCCCCTGTGGACTAAAGTGGTAGTGTTCTCTGAGCACCAGAGTCCACGGTGGACTGGTCTCTGCTGGAGTCTGAGCTGGAGGAGGTTCATCTGGTTCCACCACAATCCGACCCGGTGGCTCCGATGAGGAGCTTTAAGAAGAACTCTATAGAACCAGATCATCTTCTCTCTGGTGGTCTGGTTACTGATGGAGGTCTCTAGAGAACCAGGACTACACTGAGGTCTACAGAGGACCAGGACTACACTGAGGTCTATAGAGGACCAGGACTACACTGAGGTCTACAGAGGACCAGGACTACACTGAGGTCTATAGAGGACCAGGACTAGACTGAGGTCTATAGAGGACCAGGACTACACTGAGGTCTATCTAGAGAGGACCAGGACTACACTGAGGTCTACAGAGGACCAGGACTACACTGAGGTCTATAGAGGACCAGGACTACACTGAGGTCTATAGAGGACCAGGACTACACTGAGGTCTACAGAGGACCAGGACTACACTGAGGTCTATAGAGGACCAGGACTACACTGAGGTCTATAGAGGACCAGGACTACACTGAGGTCTACAGAGGACCAGGACTAGACTGAGGTCTATAGAGGACCAGGACTACACCGAGGTCTACAGAGGACCAGGACTACACTGAGGCCTATAGAGGACCAGGTTCTAAAGTCGGAGACCATAATTTCTCGTTTTGGGTTTACAGACAACAAACAATATATATATACAGTATATATATATATATATATATATATATATATATATATATATATATATATATATATATACCAGTGGCGGGCCGTGCATTTTCTACCTGGGCCTTCTGTGCCGTCTGATATCGTATACATAAATACGCGCATGATGGGATGCTGCATCATTAACGTACAATGCATATAGTCCACATCAACAAGAACCAGTCACATTTAGTTATAACAAAACATGACAAAACAATCCAACAAAACTGCAGCACTGAAACACCGCACACTGAAGAGCACGAGCCACGATCAGAAGGAACGATATTAACTAACGTAAAATTCGCCACCGCGCTCACCCGAGGAGGCGCGATGGAAAACAGGCTGATGGCGAGGGAAGCAATAAAAAGTGTTGTCAGCGTTAGCTGCAGCAGCTAACTCCCGGGTAACGGGACCAGCCCCGGCTCGACGCCCGATGCAGGCAGCAGCAACAGCGCCGTGGCTTGTTTATGATTTAAATACGACTGCAGATGTAAAAACAGTAACACAAACAGCAGTTCACTCACCAGATGCTGTTCACTTAAAGACAAAGTCCACCCTCCTCTCTTTGTGAAACAGTTCAATGACGCGGTTGTACAGTTTATCGGTGCGCTTCAGTTCCACAGGTCATTCTCGAGTATCGAAAGTCACGCTGGCCCACTGACCAATCACACGTCCAGCAAGCTAGCAGGCTAGCATGTCAAACTAAATATCTGATTTGTTGAAGTATGTGACTTCAACAAATAAGTCACCTCTTCTTCCATAGAGACATAGAGGTGAAATCTGATTGGATGAAAGCTCTCCTTAAAAAAAGCTTCAGGCGCTGCAGGCTGGAAGCAGAGCAACAGAGGAAGACAGGAGCTGTGCAATGACAAAATAAGCTAATAGGGAAAAATAATTATAATACATGTAGTGTATTTGTGAAAAACAATTACATTATTAAAATAGCTATAACTTTGGGATCCTGATTAGGCCAGCAGTGAAGGCTTAGCTGGCCCTGACGGCCCACCACTGGTTTACATATATATATATATAATATAGCCTGTGCAGAGGAGGCTATCCATTGCATTAAGACATTTATGTACATACTTCTGGAGGGAGGAAGGTTGTGATGAAGACCTGTCATATCTCATATCTCATATCTCCGTGATGAAGACATCTCATATCTCATGTCTATAGGTGTCTAAGGAATGAAGGGAGTGGGCTTCTCAAAATCAATCCTCCCGTGGTATAAGGTACCGGGCTGACACGGGATTAGGAGGTACAGCCAGAGGAATGTGCTGGTTAGTTCATGCTGGTCAGTTAGGAAACAACAGAGACGTTCCAGTACGCCCAGTACACCCAGTACAGTACACATTCCTGCAAGGTCATCATTCCTGTCAGGGTCATCGGGGGTTTTCTCCGTTTGTGATCGGATGGAAAGTGTTTCTTCCTCATACACAGAGGACAGAGAGGCTTCGTTGGATCTCCTCCCAGATTTAGACAATAAAGGACAAAAATTTAATTATGAATTTAAAGACCGGAGTGAAGTTCTGGTGAGTTCAACAAAGAACAAATGGAAAAGACCCAGCGTGCGTGGAGGAGTTTTGGCAGCAATTATTGGGTTTTCTTTTCCGTCCAGTAGAGTCTGTCTAGGGTTGCCTCGTCAACAGGATACAACCTGTGTGTGTGTGTGTGTGTGTGTGTGTGTGTGCCGGTTGCTTGAGGACTGGATCGATCACTCCCCCCTCTGGCCATGCAGAGTACTGCAGTCCAGCTGACCGGCCGGCTGAGGTCACCTTCACATGTTGCGCAGCTCTGCAGTGATTTCTGAAGTGATAGACACACTCTTTCTTTCTTTCTTTCTTTCTTTCTTTCTTTCTCTCTTTCTCTCTTTCTTTCTTTCTTTCTTTCTTTCTTTCTTTCTTTCTTTCTTTCTTTCTTTACATGCCCCATATGTCTCACTGTAGTCCTGGTCCTCTCTAGACCTCAGTGTAGTCCTGGTCCTCTCTAGACCTCAGTGTAGTCCTGGTCCTCTATAGACCTCAGTGTAGTCCTGGTCCTCTATAGACCTCAGTGTAGTCCTGGTCCTCTCTAGATAGACCTCAGTGTAGTCCTGGTCCTCTGTAGACCTCAGTGTAGTCCTGGTCCTCTATAGACCTCAGTGTAGTCCTGGTCCTCTATAGACCTCAGTGTAGTCCTGGTCCTCTATAGACCTCAGTGTAGTCCTGGTCCTCTATAGACCTCAGTCTAGTCCTGGTCCTCTGTAGACCTCAGTGTAGTCCTGGTCCTCTCTAGATAGACCTCAGTGTAGTCCTGGTCCTCTGTAGACCTCAGTGTAGTCCTGGTCCTCTATAGACCTCAGTGTAGTCCTGGTCCTCTGTAGACCTCAGTGTAGTCCTGGTCCTCTATAGACCTCAGTCTAGTCCTGGTCCTCTGTAGACCTCAGTGTAGTCCTGGTCCTCTATAGGCCTCAGTGTAGTCCTGGTCCTCTATAGTCCTCAGTGTAGTCCTGGTCCTCTATAGACCTCAGTGTAGTCCTGGTCCTCTATAGACCTCAGTGTAGTCCTGGTCCTCTATAGTCCTCAGTGTAGTCCTGGTCCTCTGTAGACCTCAGTGTAGTCCTGGTCCTCTATAGACCTCAGTGTAGTCCTGGTCCTCTATAGACCTCAGTCTAGTCCTGGTCCTCTATAGACCTCAGTGTAGTCCTGGTCCTCTCTAGATAGACCTCAGTGTAGTCCTGGTCCTCTCTAGATAGACCTCAGTGTAGTCCTGGTCCTCTGTAGACCTCAGTGTAGTCCTGGTCCTCTATAGACCTCAGTGTAGTCCTGGTCCTCTATAGTCCTCAGTGTAGTCCTGGTCCTCTATAGACCTCAGTGTAGTCCTGGTCCTCTGTAGACCTCAGTGTAGTCCTGGTCCTCTATAGACCTCAGTGTAGTCCTGGTCCTCTCTAGATAGACCTCAGTGTAGTCCTGGTCCTCTATAGACCTCAGTGTAGTCCTGGTCCTCTGTAGACCTCAGTGTAGTCCTGGTCCTCTGTAGACCTCAGTGTAGTCCTGGTCCTCTGTAGGCCTCAGTGTAGTCCTGGTCCTCTATAGACCTCAGTGTAGTCCTGGTCCTCTATAGACCTCAGTGTAGTCCTGGTCCTCTGTAGACCTCAGTGTAGTCCTGGTCCTCTGTAGACCTCCATCAGTAAACTGACCACCAGAGAGAAGATGGTCTGGCTCCCTGGCGCTCAGAGACACTACCTCTTTGGTCCACAGGGGGCGCCAGAAACAACACAACATGAAAGTTCCTCGTGGTAACTTTAAAGTTTAGATATCCTTAGATTAATTATTTCTAAATAAGGACTTTATAAATTAAAAGAAAGATAAATAAATTAAAATACATATGTGTAATAAAAATACATATAAAGAAATAAAGAAATACAAATAATAAATGATTCAGTAGATCCTCATGTTGGGAAATACAATTTAAACTGTAAACTGAATAAAGAAAATAAAAATAAATACAGATTGAGGAGAATTGCATTTAAGAGTCGACTAAATCTAACTTTTTAGCTATAGTCCTGCATATTATCTTCTATACAATAAATCCCTTATAACATCACCTCTCAGAAGTCATTGTGCACACTGGGAGTGACACAATGGTGGAAGTGAAAGTGTGCTCGGTATCTAATGGCCCATGTCGGCCCTTTTAAGGAGATCCTCCCTCAGCCTGATGTCGTGATGGAGCTGCAGTGACACCCTGCGCGTCGGTAGAGGGAACGATCACTCCGTGCATCACTCTCTCTCCATGAGAGCAGCGTGCAGCACCGGGCTCGTGTTGTCCTGCGGTGTAGATAGAAGTACACTGGAAAAATAAAACTACATTTAACAGATACATTATTTCCTACCCGCGGCGCCAGCCTCCATTCAGATATCTATCATTTGAATGGCGCAGTACGCGCTGCTCCCCCTGCAGAAAGAGTAGCATCCATAGAAGTGAAGGTTTGTTATTAAAATAAACAATGCCGATGGATGCCGATTTTTTCCCCTCTGGATTTTAATAATTCATACTCGGTCCGCTGCTGTGCCAGTTTGACGGATTAGCATGACAAACATAAATGTCTATATTCTTTAATGCAGTTTGGCTGCGACATGAAAGGTGTGCGTTATTACAACCATGTAACACTTATTAAAGTATGAGTGAGCAATGCTGCGTTTACTGCCCGTTGGACAAATGGAAGATAAGAAAGTGTAATGACGACATTGCTTGGACTAAAATGAAGTGTATCACTCATGCACGAGCTGATTTTTGTGTGTGTGAGAACTTCCTGGTGTAACTAGGCTGCGCTGCCCTTGAGTGAAAGAGAAGGAACCACTCCCACCGGGGTGTCGAGAGCACTCTTTATTTAATTCCTCCACATTGTCATCTGTCGTTTCCTGAATTAATTCACGTTATCAGGAGGCGACGCGCTCCGCTCGGAGAGGCTGCAGTCCGGGGAGGAACTACAAGTTAGCGGGTGGGAGCGCTGGTGTGGAACTGGGAGTGGTGGGAGAACACGCACGCACGCACGCACGTTACCGCACGTTACTGCACGTTACCTCCCTGCAGACAGAAAGTGACTGACTGACATTCACGGCGGAGGTATCTGAACCAAAACACCTCCAAGTCCGCGCAGCCAGCCGGGGACGAGGGACGAAGTGGAACCAAGCGACCTCCTGCTCGGTTTTTATTTAAAAAAGGTACGTTTCATTCTAACTGTCACTAAGAACAACAACTATTTAGTTTATTTTAGGAGGGAAAAAAGTGATTTGTGACGCGGCGGCGTGCCTGAGTGAGTGGGCAGTTCGCCCTGGCTCGTGGAGAAGAAGCAGCAGGAACCACTCCGCGCCGAACCGCGGTCATAAAAGTGCCAATTTAACGCCGAGTGGCCCGTTGGGGACCCGTTCACCCGGCGGGACGTGCGGGGAGAGCCTGCCACGAACCAGCCGGGGCCACTCTTCAGTTCCGCTTCTGTCTAACATTACGGTTTTGTGTTAATTTGGACAACATTGAAGCTAAAGTGTGTCGCTTTACGCCTGCAAAGCGAAGCTCCAAGCCCACATTTCCTTCTCACGCCACCGAGGTGTGTGGACTTTGTGAAACGCAGCTGGGAAACTCTCTGCGTGGACTGCGTCGTGGATGTGAGCGAGGAGACCGCAACTTTTAGGCGTTTTTTTTTTTTTAATGTTTGAATGAAGTTCGGTGTCTGCGGCGCGTTTTGCTTTGAAGTTTCAGCCACGTACCGACCTGGCGGCCAGCCTACGACTCCAAATCCTCAGGTTGGGTTCGTCTTTTTATAGACGCCAGACAGACGGATTAGTTCAGACCCTGCTGCTGCGAAGTTACTACGTCATGCATGTGTAATAAATAAAGAGCAACATGGAGCCATCATTAAGAAGTATGTCCATCTCCATCAGCCACGTTTCCCATTTATGTTTGCTTGTCTATTAGTCAGCGGTCTGCCTCTTTAAAGGAGGTCAACATGTTTACAACGTGTGTACACCAAACACAAGGCAGCTCCTGCACCTGTTCATGCTCAATAAACACCAATAACCGGGCCAGAAATCTGATTTTATGGACTCAAAACTGGCCTGAAACTCAAACTCCAATACGCCGATGTTGGATTGGTAATTGGAGTGCTATCCTCCCATCCTGCTGTATTCCTTATGGTGGGGGTCAAGCTGCTTGTGGAGCAGCTGACCTGCCGCCTCAAGGTCACCTGGAGGGCAAGGACCTCCCAGCCTGCAGCGGCGTCACCGGGCGGCTCCTCCGGGACGTCGGCTCTTCCACGCCACGGCTCGTTACCGGAGACTACGACCAGTTGTTGATTTATTACCTTGCGTTGTAAAAGGTCCGATGGTGGCTTATTTGAGAGGAACGCGTGCACGGTGCAGGATATTCAGCGTGCACGCTCTGCAGCGTTATGCAACTCGTCGATACTCTTTTTTTCCAGCGCGGCTCCAGCGGTGGGATTTCTTGCAGCTGTAGTTTCCGTCGGACTGAAGTGGCACAGATTCTTTACGGCGTATTTCTCCCTCGGTGCTCAATCTTGTTGGGTCGTTTTTTTGTCGTATTTCTGGCTCGTGGCTGTGAGTTGTGGTGAGACTGGTGTTGGTTTAGTCTGCAGTTAGAATAACCCCAAATGGAAACCTGCTTCTGCCTGGTTAGGGATTTCCCCCTTTCGTATGTGAGCAAAGACACAACGCGGCTCGTGGAAACCAGACTCCCCGATCGATAATCGGAAATATCGTCACGAGCGAGCGTCGTAGTCGGTGGTCATTTAAAGTCGCTCATAAGTGACGAGTATGTCGTCTGTACGTCGTTGTTTCACAGTATAAAATACAGGATTTATCGTTAAAAAAGCTCCAAAAAGATCTGCCCTGTGCAATAAAACAATACTTCAAGATTTCTAACCATTTCTTTAATGAGAATATCGTGAATCACAATTGCGTCCGCCATGATAATTATGGGAAAATTTGAACATTTCATGTCTTTCAACCCCTATTTTCAGTTTATGTGAGGAGCTCCTGAGGGAAACGTTGACTCATTGGCTCTGGTTTGCATCTGACTCCCCCCCCCCATTGTTATGGTAGTTGGTACATTCCTGTATGCCAAATTCCTTATCTTCACGATTCCACATCTCACAGAGTAAACTAGTGAAACGCATTATGGAGGAATTGAACCTTTCTGTTCGGGGCGGTGACGGTTTTCCTGGTCACGGCGTCTCCAGGTGCATCCTGGGAGGAACCGTAGGATCCACCTGAGGATCCACGCAGGAAACTCTCTCCCGCCGTGCACTTGAACTGTGCTCCAGGAAATACCCGGCGTGACCCGTGAGTCCTGTCTGTACTCGACCGCTGAGCTGAAGGACGTTTAGCTGCAGACCAATGGGTGGAGTTGGGAAGCCGGTGAGGGATCATGAGCTGTATTACCAGTCCTACTGGGTCTGCTTGCACCAAAGGGGTCGATATTAGGGTTCTTACCAACTTACGACATTATCACGACCAGCGGCTTCTTGAATGGGAATACCTTCTAGTTTCTCCTCTGACAGCGAACTGGATATCTTTGAGTCGCGGACCAAACGAGACATTTTAAGGACGTCGTCTTTGGTTTTTCGGGAGATGCTAATCGGCGATTTCCGTCGTTTTCCGACATTTTGTCGACCAAACCACTAATCGAAGAAATCAGGAAAATAACCAACACTGAAAATAATCTTTAGTTGCAGTTTTTATACCAAAAAGAGAAAGAGAGAGAGAGAGAGATTGAATAGATACAGTCGGCTTGAAGACAGTCTTCCTGATTGAACTTCCGCGAAACTGTTGACCTATTCCTTGACGATGCTCCGTGCTTTACTCTTTAACGGGTCTTGAACCCATGACTGAACTCAAAGTGTGCGTTGAGCCGCGGGTTCTCTAAGCCAGACGTGCTCTAGTTCAAAACCCGGCCTCCGTGACGGCGGCGTGAACCCGAGCATGAAGGTACGGCCTCTGGAGGCGCCGCTCTGATAACGTCGAGCGCAGATATCACACGAGACGAAGCCTGGAGCGCGACTGATAAGCTTCTGGTGCAACAGCAGCTCTCGCTCGCTCAGAGTGCATCCGTGGCCTTTGTACTCGCTCCTTAAAGGACACGGGGAGCGGGGTCAAACATCCGCTTTTATGCCGATGACGCTGTACTTCTTCACGCGCGATTGATTGTTTTGCAAGATGACGCAAGATTTTATTCGTACTTTTATTTATTTAACTTGTGAGCTGGTTTACATCTGTAGACTTTGGTATAAAACCACAACTACGAGATCACATCTTCATGTGCAACAAGAACACAAAGACCAGCAGCTTTCACAACATTAAGACTCGGCAGGTGTTGGGTTTTCATCTTGTATTCATAGCAGGGTTCTTACGGTCATGGAAAACCTGGAAAAGTCATGGAATTTGGTTTAAAGTCATGGAGATCCATTGGTCAGGATGTGTGTGAACCCTGTATGACCTTGAATGCCTCTTGTATGAGTTGGCGCTGAGAGAGTTTGAGATGTTCCCGTTAATGATTAAGAGCCAGAGCGACGCTCCCAGTGTGTCAGACCTCGGTTCTGGACGCGTCTCTGCTTCTCATTTGTCGGAAGTATTTCACAGCATTCCTCCCCGGCTGGCTGTGTGGTCGTGGGCAAGTCTCCATCAGGAGGTCTGGCGGAACCAAACGGGCGTCAGATATTTACCCCAAAAGAACCAGCGTCTGCAAACCTGTCTGGATCAAAGAGGGCGGGACGGAGGGAGTGTGTGGGAAGTGGAGTCAGACATGGAGATGGGAATGTGGGAATGGTTATTGATCCCGCCTTTATCAGACAGACACAGATATACACGAGGAGAGGCAGGTTCATCAGCTCACTCTCCTTCTTTAAAGCTATTTTATTATCACATATTCATTTGCTCTGAGGCTACACCCTGCGCCCGGGTTTTAGGGCTCCATTAAAAAAAAATGGATGCCACTTGATTGCGTCTTTACAGACCTACAAATTGCTGCTGTTACTTTGCATTTGAAACATTTTAAATAATTGTAAATATTGCTGTTTATTGGCAGGAATCATATGTATCGTGATGCAGAGTTTACTTTGCTGTAATCAAGGCGTTATATTACGATAAAAAAGCATAAAGATATTAGGAAAGCTGTCATAAACACACACCGTATGCATGAAATATACAAGTACAAATTATGAACTTTTATATGTGATCAGAACAGCTGGTGTAACATTCAAATATAATCTTGTTAAATTTGCAGTCATGGGTATCATGCAGTCTGCAGCATTTGATTATCCTACGTTTTATTGATGGTTTTGAATGCCCCACAGTCTCAACCGTCAACAAAAACAACACTACAGCTGCGATTTCATGAATGTTTTGCATCATTTTGGTATTTTGTGGCTCTGTTTTCGTCACAATTAAAAGAACATTAACCGTCAGTGGAAAGTTTTCTGCACACTTTGGGAACCGCGGATTAAATCCAGAGAGATAAAGTTTTACTGCGACGGCGTCGGCCGACGCACAAGTTCAGGTGTCAGAATCGTCATTGTGACGCTGTGTGTGTGTGTGTGTGTGTGTGTGTGTGTGTGTGTGTGTGTGGCATCTTAACGCCTCTGAATTTAGGATCCTGCCTGGTGTGTTGGAAGTTGTGCAGAAACACTTAGCACGAGTCAGAAGAGGGTGCAGCGGAGTGGAAATAGTGAGAGAATAAAGCGCCTGGCAGTGATTCAGACGACGTGTTACCTGTGTGTGTGTGTGTGTGTGTGTGTGTGTGTGTGTGTGTGTGTGTGTGTGTGGATGACTCACAGTCTGTGTGTGCCTGCTTAGTTTCAGCGCTCTGCTGTGGGCAGCTGCTTGAGCTTTTCCATGTGTTTTTCTCTTCCCCCCACATCCCGGAGCCCCGCCCTGCTGGGAATAAACCTTATGAGTGACTGAGCTGCTGTGGGAAGGAGAGAAAACCAAAAAAAAGGACCCAAAAAAATCCACCGGCTCCTCTGCCGTTGGTATTTGACCTGGAATGACTCGATCATTGCAGCGTTCATTCATGTTTACTTATCGCTGACTCCTCGCTTCCTCATCCGGCTCCATTCCATTCCTCTCACGCCCTCGCCTGCACACCTCCCCTCAGCTGCAGACGGCTTGTAATCCGGTGTAACAATAACCCTCCAACAGTAACAGAGTGCAGGTGTTTATTTGAGTACCTGTTAACGGTGGTGGCTGTGCTTCTGTAGGTGTGTGTTATTCCAAAATACACCTATGACCCCAGTAAATGTTCCTTTTAGTGGGCAGTGAGTTACACTTGACCCACTTAACGCGTTTTCTCTCTGTATTGTTTTTCACTGCAATGTATAAAAGTCCTCCAAAATGTCTTTAGTGCAGAATAACATAATAATAATAATATATAATAACACCGTTATAATGCCGTGAATCATAAATAACAAGACGCAAAAATATAAGATGATATGAAGCTTCACAGTTGCACTGAGGAGCTCAGGATGTAATGTTTTTTTACAGAGTCTTGTTAAAGCAAACGGTTAATTTGTGGCATAATTTTAGAATAACGTCTATTTTTTAATGACATGCCTACATGTTAAGGTGTGATCTGGTTGCGTTTGTGCCGCATGATGCCTTCAAGTATCGTTGGAAAGATGAGAATCCGACAGTAATGTTAGTTTCTACAGCTTCTGGATGTGATATACGGTGTATTTCTTGGCGAATATTTAAAGAAAATTAGTTTTTCAATCCCGCCAGCGGTGGATTTATTGTCGTTTGTGTGTTTGTGTGTGTGTGTGTGTGTTTTTTTGTGGATCCTGTACAATATCATACTGTGTGTAAATATGTGCGCTCCTCTCTTGTTCACCTGTGAATTTCCGACTGCGTCCTGACTAATCTGTCCATGTTGAGCCTCACACACCTTGTGCTGCGACATGACACCAAAGGCACATCTGTTTGTGTGTGTGTGTGTGTGTGTAAACAAGGGTGTGTGTATGTGTGTATTGGATTGATGTGAGGCTCATTGAAAATTTTAAGCTCCTCCTACTCGAGCAGAATTCAACAGATGGAAATAATCACCAAATAAATTCCTCTCCTTAACCCCGCCCCCTTTTTAAACTAAGATAAACTACAGTTTTCTTTTTCTATTTTTAGTCGAGCTTTAACACATGAAGCATAGACTTCTATACAACCAGAGGAGTCGCCCCCTGGTGGTCAGGAGAGAATGCAGCTTTAACACATGAAGCATAGACTTCTATACAACCAGAGGAGTCGCCCCCTGGTGGTCAGGAGAGAATGCAGCTTTAACACATGAAGCATAGACTTCTATACAACCAGAGGAGTCGCCCCCTGGTGGTCAGGAGAGAATGCAGCTTTAACACATGAAGCATAGACTTCTATACAACCAGAGGAGTCGCCCCCTGGTGGTCAGGAGAGAGAATGCAGCTTTAACACATGAAGCATAGACTTCTATACAACCAGAGGAGTCACCCCTGGTGGTCAGGAGAGAGAATGCAGCTTTAACACATACAGCATAGACTTCTATACAACCAGAGGAGTCACCCCCTGGTGGTCAGGAGAGATAATGCAGCTTTAACACATACAGCATAGACTTCTATACAACCAGAGGAGTGACTTTTTTGTAAACCTTTACCCAAATGTCTCCGTGGGGTTTTGGATGAAGTCGCTGCAGAACGAGAGCCGGTTGAGAAGGAGCGACATGAAGAGTGTGAGATGGTGGAGTAGGAGGCAGAAGGTGGGAAACGGTGTATAAATAACCCGCTATGCGTGGAGAGAAGAAGAAGAAGAAGAAGAAGAAGAAGAAGAAGAAGAAGAAGAAGAAGAAGACGAAGTAAATGTGGCGTGAAGCAGCAGAAAGCAAAGCTGAAGGAATGCAAACACAGCTGATGACGAGATTCAGATAACTGGTTAAAACCAGGCTCACCGATACCGGCCGACAGATACCTGTGAACATATGCACTTCCATACTCATTGTGTGTGTGTGTGTGTGTGTGTGTGTGTGTGTGTGTGTGTGTGTGTGTGTGTGTGTGTGTGTGTGTTGGGGTCGACTGAATGCAAAGCAGGTTAACGTCCCGGACTAGAGGGCGAGCCATGATGTACATTTCATGTTAGAGGCCTTGATTTGTCTGTTTTTAGGGCTATTTTGTATGGCTTCAGTCTGAGATTCCTCCACCACTATTTAATGGATTCCTATGACATTTAGTTTTCCGACATTCATGGTCCCCAGAGGTTGAGTCCCACTGAACTCTGTGATTCCCCTGGCTTTACGTCTAGCGCCATCAGCAGGTTCACTTTAGTCGCTTTTAGGGAAAATATCTCAGCATCTATTGCACAGATTCCCACAAAATTGAGTACACAGGTTCATGGTGCTCAGAGGATGAACCCTGAAGACGTTGGTGGTCCCCTGACTTAACCTATAGCGCCACTAGCAGGTTGACTTTGGTGGCTTTTAGTGAAAATATCTCAGCATCTATTGGACAGATTCCCAAAAATAATGGCGCACAGACATTTCCGACATTCATGGTCCCCAGAGGTCGAGTCCCACTGAATTTAGTGATTCCCCTGGCTTTACGTCTAGCGCCACTAGCAGGTTGACTTCATTGGCTTTTGGTGAAAATATCTCTGCCACTGTTTGAGGGATTCCCACAAAATTGGGTACACAGGTTCATGGTGCTCAGAAGATGAACCCTGAAGACGTTGGTGGTCCCCTGACTTAACCTCTAGCTCCACTAGCAGGTGGTCATTATTGGCTTTTAGTGAAATTATGTCAGCATCTATTGGACAGATTCCCAAAAAGAAATTGTGTGCACAGGTTCATGGTGCTCAGAGGATGAATCTTTGTTTGTCGGGGAAAACCTGAACGCTGATCGCGGCGATGACACGTTGACCCCAGAGGTCGTCCCAGAGGTCGTCCAGTTGTTTTCCTGGTTTAATGTATTTTCATCCTGACAGCTGCGAGCCGCATTCCTCCTCAACACACATCACCATCACGCTGCTATCTGCCATTCCACAAGCCACGCCCAGTTCACCCTGTCGAGTGGTGGACTGAGAGGTGTGTGTGAGAGAGAGAGAGTGTGTGTGTGTGTGTGTGTGTGTG
>JBAMJR010000071.1:740000-757500 GCA_038501785.1 Myoxocephalus aenaeus | reverse complement strand
AGAAAACTCTGGTTTTATGAAGCGTTGTCTTTATTGTTATTTATTGCATGAACGGCCTGTCGAGCTTCAGTGTGTCACACACGTTGAGTTGTGTGTGTGTGTGTGTGTGTGTGTGTGTGTGTGTGTGTGTGTGTGTGTGACACAGAGCAGCTGCTGTCGACGTCACTTGTAATTCCACTTTGATTTAGTAAATAATGAACGATGCGTTCAAAGACAACACGGAGGATTAGTTTCACCACGACGAGTTCTCAAGACTTATTTCTGGATGGAGGGTGAGTGGAAAACTTCTAAATATATATATATTTATATATATCCAAGATGACTCTGAATGAACGTTGCTGGAGAGGAAGTGAGAGAGGAAGGAAGGATTTAGGAGGAGGGCGAGAGAGAGAGAGAGAGAGAAAGTCATGTTCCCGTTTCTTTTTTCCCACGGAGTCGAGGTCACGTTTCAGTGGGATTTAAGCTTCTTTTTTTATCTAAAGAACGAGATGTTCAATTTGTTGTTTTCCCCCGAGAACATCAACATGGAGGGAGCTTTTTGTTTTTTATTTATTTTACCGTCCCAACACTAAACCCTGCAATCATTAACCCTTCCCTCGTATCTAGACGATATATTAACCACACACCTGAAAGGTTGCATCAGGTTCAAAAGCTCCACACGGCAAATATGAAACAATATTTGTATTGTTTCCATGGCTTTATGCCTCTTAGTGCCTTCATGTGGCACCTTTTACACCCCAGAGCCGTAAAAGACAGATTGACTGGCCGTATAATGGAGAGAGAGCAGAGTACCTGTGATAATGGTTTGTTATTCAAAGAAGTCTATGCTTCATGTGTTAAAGCTGCTTTCTCTCTCCTGACCACCAGGGGGCGACTCCTCTGGTTGTATAGAAGTCTATGCTTCATGTGTTAAAGCTGCATTCTCTCTCCTGACCACCAGGGGTGACTCCTCTGGTTGTATAGAAGTATATGCTTCATGTGTTAAAGCTGCTTTCTCTCTCCTGACCACCAGGGGTGACTCCTCTGGTTGTATAGAAGTCTATGCTTCATGTGTTAAAGCTGCTTTCTCTCTCCTGACCACCAGGGGGTGACTCCTCTGGTTGTATAGAAGTCTATGCTTCATGTGTTAAAGCTGCATTCTCTCTCCTGACCAACAGGGGGCGACTCCTCTGGTTGTATAGAAGTCTATGCTTCATGTGTTAAAGCTGCATTCTCTCTCCTGACCAACAGGGGGCGACTCCTCTGGTTGTATAGAAGTCTATGCTTCATGTGTTAAAGCTGCATTCTCTCTCCTGACCACCAGGGGGTGACTCCTCTGGTTGTATAGAAGTATATGCTTCATGTGTTAAAGCTGCATTCTCTCTCCTGACCAACAGGGGGCGATTCCTCTGGTTGTATAGAAGTATATGCTTCATGTGTTAAAGCTGCATTCTCTCTCCTGACCACCAGGGGGTGACTCCTCTGGTTGTATAGAAGTCTATGCTTCATGTGTTAAAGCTGCATTCTCTCTCCTGACCACCAGGGGGTGACTCATCTGGTTGTATAGAAGTATATGCTTCATGTGTTAAAGCTGCATTCTCTCTCCTGACCATCAGTGGGTGACTCCTCTGGTTGTATAGAAGTCTATATAAATGACTCTACTTCTCTTGATGTATTCCCTCAGTAAACATTGTAAACATGAGTTTATGTCTCAATCTCTAGTTTCAAGTCTTCAATACAGCATGATGTTCATTTAGTAAATTATGGTCATTTAGAGTCAATCTTTAGGGGCGGGGCTACAAGGTGATTGACAGGTCGACACCAGAGACGTATACGGCGTCTCTACGTCGCTCCTCCTCAGTCCAGATACGGTCACTTCCTGTTCTCTGTTCAATATACAAGTCAGTCTCATTCTTTTAATACATTTGGTTCATCTCGTCCTTCTCTTCTGATGTGAAGGACGTCGGGTAGTGAAGGGTTAAAGTCTGACAGCTGAGTGGAGATACGGGTCAGATACAGCCCCTCCCTCCTCCAACTCTAGCACAAATATGCTGCCTCAGCATGAGCCTGCAGAAACACACACACACACACACACACACACACACACACACACACACACACACACACACACAGTCGCCCAAAAGTCAGTTTAAACATGATACATTAGCACGGGTGAATAAACGAAAGGGTCGAGTCGATAATATCGAGTGTTTTAACGACGGCTGTCCTCTGTGTGTGTGTGTGTGTGTGTGTGTGTGTGTGTGTGTGTGTGTGTGTGTGTGTGTGTGTGTGTGTGTGTGTGCGAGAGAGAGACTGGAAAACATTACTCGGATTCCTGCAGCAGGGGCTCTGATTATACTGGTTACCGACACAGACACGGCTATGTCCTGTAAGAGTGTGTGTCGTCTGCAGGGAGATGGAGGTATGTTCAAGGATTTAGATGGAAAACAACGAGTTTTCCTCAGAGGGAGGCGGCCAGTAGAGGGCGCTGTGGAGAAGAGCTCTCCTTCTTTGTCTTACATCACTCCTCCATGAGAGGTGTAAGTCACCTGCTCTGTCTCGGAGGTTTGAGATGTAAAAAGAAGCTTTTGTGCTCACTGAGAGACGTGAGCGAGATCAGAATGACCTTGACCTTCTACCTGACCTCTGTGGTTTACAGAGGTTTTCTTCTTCTTCTTACTTTTTCTCTGCTTTTCCATCAGCATATCCCTTCTTCTTCTGCACACAGGGTTCTCAGTTCTTCAGATTAGCTAGAAATGGACCTGAAGACGTGGAGTGCAGCAGCAGCTCCACGCCTTCAGGTTTATGAGGCGGATTCTGTCCCATCAGCAGGAAGGAGGCGGCGTCCTCCATAATGAGGCCTGTAAAAGCCGCTCTGCTCTTTGAAGCCTCTTCCACATCGAGTGGAGCGGCGAACAGGAACTCTGTGGATCTCTTTCATGTCTGAGACCTCCTGAGCTTCACGACCTCCGTCTGTCCTCCTGATCCCTACTCGATGTTCGGCGCTGCTTTCAATTTACAACCTTGAAAAATAAATATAACAGGCCTTTTTTGGGTGCATTTTGAAGTATAATTCTATTTTAATTGTCGTATAATGCAACATATCTTTTCCTAAACTTAACCAAGTATTTCACGATCTTTCCTTGAACCTAACCAAGAAATGTACGATCTTTTCCTAAACCTAACCAAGAAATGTACGATCTTTTCCTAAACCTAACCAAGTATTTCACGATCTTTCCTTGAACCTAACCAAGAAATGTACGATCTTTTCCTAAACCTAACCAAGTATTTCACGATCTTTTCCTAAACCTAACCAAGAAATGTACGATCTTTTCCTAAACATAACCAAGTATTTCACGATCTTTTCCTAAACATAACCAAGTATTTCACGATCTTTTCCTAGACCTAACCAAGTATTTCACGATCTTTCCTTGAACCTAACCAAGAAATGTACGATCTTTTCCTAAACATAACTCAGTAATTTACGATCTTTTCCTAAACCTAACCAAGTATTTCACGATCTTTTCCTAGACCTAACCAAGAAATGTACGATCTTTTCCTGAACCTAACTAAGTATTTCACGATCTTTTCCTAGACCTAACCAAGTAATTTACAATCTTTTCCCGGACCTAACCAAGAAATGTACGATCTTTCCCTGAACCTAACTCAGTAATTTACGATCTTTTCCTATACCTAACTAAGTATTTCTCGATCTTTTCCTAAACCTAACCAAGAAATGTACAATCTTTTCCTAAACCTAACTCAGTAATTTACGATCTTTTCCTAAACCTAACCAAGTATTTCACGATCTTTTCCTAGACCTAACCAAGAAATGTACGATCTTTTCCTGAACCTAACTAAGTATTTCACGATATTTTCCAAAACCTAACTTGGTTGTTTAGAAATCGACATGTGTTGCTGGAGTTTTGCAGAAAAACGCACAAGAAAATGTAATTTCTTTTGTGCGGCAACCCGTGTCCATTTCTGCTCGCTTTCTGCACACGGTGTCTTCAGAATAAACTTCCGTCTTCACGGGAAACTTAGTTTGGGTTTCGGCAACAAAGCTTTTTACGTGTGGTTGAATTCTCTCTTGCACGCCGATGACGCTCCGTCGTGAACGACACATCGATGTTGAACTCGACAGGAGGAGCGACGGCGAGCTAATGCTAATGCTAACGCTAACGGAGGTCGCATTGAGCTGCGTTGTGATGCGTTCAAGCTCCATCAGTAAGAACGAGACCCGGTTGGTTGATTACTTCGTTGTCGTGATGAGTTCACATGTCCAGTTGTTTTGAGGAGATGATTTTTAGAGAATCATGACCTTTTTAACTTTAACCGTTTATCGGAGCGTCTCTATTTTTTTATCTTAGACGTAAAGTTTGTGGCAGTCGCCTCGAGGTTCTTCTTCTCCGCGTCTACAAACTCGTAGCGTCTGTAAATCGAGTCTTCCTCTTTGTTCTCACAGCACACGATGCATGTAGCATGTCAGCTGCTGTTAGCGTTAACAAGCACATGCATTAGACTGCGGAGGCCTTTGATGTGTGTGTGTGTGTGTGTGTGTGTGTGTGTGTGTGTGTGTGTGTGTGTGTGTGTGTGTGTGTGTGTGTGTGTGTGAGAGAGAGAGTGTGTGTGTGCAACACTGGTCTGGAGTAATTACACTCTCCGTAATGATATCGGACTAATGATGATAAGTCCTTGTGTGTGTGTGTGTGTGTGTGTGTGTGTGTGTGTGTGTGTGTGTGTGTGTGTGTGTGTGTGTGTGTGTGTGTGTGTGTGTGTGTGTGTGTGCGCTTGATGCAATAAGAGGCATTAAGACCCGTACTTATGACGGTGGGACTCTTGGCTGCCGGTGTGGTTTCTGCTTCAGCTTGTAAATCGTAGAGAGGAGGAGGAAGAGGAAGGAGAGGAAGAAGAGGAGGAGGAGGAGGAAGAAGAGGAGGAGGAGAAGGAGGAAGAGGAAACTGTCTCGGCTCAAATAGATGATTATTTATTGGCTCGAGCATTTACTACTTAAAAGTTTCCCCCCGTTTTTCCCCCCACACAAGCACGCTTGGATGTGCACACACTACTTTCTCTCTCCATGGGGGGTTTGGGCCAGATGTGTGTGTGTGTGTGTGTGTGTGTGTGTGTGTGTGTGTGTGTGTGTGTGTGTGTGTGTGTGTGTGTGTGTGTGTGTGTGTGTGCATATGGAGATGTGTTAGCTCTCTTTGACCCTCCGTTCTCAGAGAAAGAGGGAAAAAAAACGAGAGGAGCGATGGTACGTTTTTGTGCCTGTTGGATTGAGGAGGGTAGTGTGTCACCGAACACAGGGACTACTTCCTCTGGAAGGAGGGAGGAAGGGAGGGAGGAGAAAAGTGGAGGGCGAGCGAGCGAGACAGGGCGAGGTGTGTGTGCAGCAGTAAGAGGAGAAGCCGAGGCAGCTGCTCTCAGGACGGAGGGAGAGCTTCTAAAAACAAACTCTCGGCTGAAGAGCGGCCGCGACTCCGGCCGCCGGAGGCCACATTCTTCCAGCCGGAGCATCGCTGTGTGTGTGTGTGTGTGTGTGTGTGTGTGTGTGTGTGTGTGTGTGTGTGTGACGAAATACCCCACCGTCCAGAAAATCACTGGAGAGCCGGGCCGGAGCCATGAAGTACAGACCTCTGGTGAGGAATCCAGCCTCACATTTGCAGAAACTCAAAGCAGGAATCGCTTGCAGGTTGTGATGTTGTGTCATCGAGGGCGGGGGGGCGTTCCAACACTTGGCGGCGTGCTCTTGAACCTCAAGGACACACAGGTGAGAGAGAGGCAGGCGACATCCAGATGTTCTTCACCTGCGTCTCTCGCGTCCTTTCATGTTTTCGCTCTCTCGGCCTCTTTCTCCTCGACTATTCGTTGACGTCGGACACTTTTTGGGGAATTTTTTGTATCCGTTTGATGTCCGAGGAGGCGTGTCCTCGAACACATTGTGCGTTTTTTGTGTTTTTTTTTGTGTTTTCTTTTGCGGCCCCGGGGCAAGGCGGTGCTGCTGGTGGCGTTGTTGTGTAGCCGGGCGGCTAATTTACCCTAAAAGTTTCTGCACATGCACCCAGAAGGGTTTGATCAGCTGTTAGAGGGTGTGTGTGGTGTGTAGTGTGTGTGTAGTGTGTGAGAGACAGATTCCTGGCCCAGTTGTCATTGCTGCCTGCAGGGCGTCTGCCTGCAGTTCAGTAGGTAGTTTACGTTGGGACTCGGGCCCCCGGCTTCACTTTCCTCCCTGCGTGACGAGTGAAGGAGCTCCTTGAACCCGGAGGACAGAGCCGATGACTTGAAGCCGCTTCCTCATGGAGTACCGCTGGGGTCAGGTGAGTTTAGTGCGTCGGACTTTTAAAGGTGAGCTGCTCGTCTTAAAGTGACAGGCGCACGGATTCGTGTCGGTTTATAGTTTATAGATTATTGTAAAAGCTACTCGGGTTTAGTGAAACCAAAAGTCCAAAGACAGAGGAAATCTCTCTTTTCTTAGGAAAGTCCAGCAACTTGTCCATTTGTGCTCGTTTTATGTTGACAGTCCTTCAAAATAAAACTTCGAAAAGATCGTGAAATATTTAGTTCGGTTCAGGAAAAGATCGTGAAATACTTGGTTAGGTTTAGGAAAAGATCATAAAATACTTAATTTCTTCATGTGGTCTTTCTACTTCTTGGATACGATTTGCTCTTCGTGGAAATTCGATGGATAACCGCCTGCTTTAAAAAAGATGTGCATGCACAACTATGTGAAGTTTTATTATCAGTAGTTTTAGATTCGTGAATATCATATTTTGCTGCGATTTGTGCTTTTAAAAGCAACTTTTGTACTTTTGGCGAAGTTCATTTGGACACAAGATAGCAACGTTTCAGTACTATCTCTCTCTCTATCTCTATCTATATCTATATATATATAGATATAGATATCTATATATATATAGAGAGAGAGATATATAGATATCTATAGAGATATCTATATATCTCTATCTATAGAGATAGCTATATATCGAATACTCGAATGCAGCCGAGTCGTGACTTGCTGAGTCGTGACTTTGCGGGTGTCATGAAGTGGTGACCAACTGGAGAACTGGTCCCAGTCCGTCAGCTGCTGGTTGTGTTGTTTTGACCCACATGTCTCACTGGGTTCAGATCCCGTCCCGCCTGTCTGACGGCTCTGAGCAGCTCCTCCGTCTGAGCCGGAGGGTGTTTCCATTTAATCTGAATATAAAAAATAGTAAATACAGTGAGCTTTGATCATGTGGAGGAGGCGGAGGAAGAGGAGGAAGGGTGGATGTCAGACTCCCTTTGTTTCTCAAACTTCAAACCGGTTTCAATTCAAATTTGATTTGAATTTGAATCAAGATGAGATATCCCTGTATTAGTCCCACAGCAGGGACATTTGCAATGTCATTGAATAGTAATACCACTTCTATATATATATATATACATATTTTTTTTCAAATTGCATTTGGACTCGACAGCATTTATTTATTTGGTTCTTAAAAGCTTTCAGGAAATGAACAAGACGGGCATAGTGCTAATGAATCCAGATCTTTAAACAGTCTAAGTCTTAATGAACTTATTGTTGAAAGAAAACAACAACTTAAAAACACACATGGCCAGTGAACCGCTGTCTCTACTCTAAACTCTAGATTTATTAGTACAAGTGGTTTAATTTCGTGGATTCAGAAACATGTTTTTAATATAACGAAGTATTCTGCTTCAATCCATATTTGATGCCGTCAAAAAGTCGTCATGTCAGCGTTTCTATCGGCCCACAGCTGACGTGGGAGTGTTTACTTTTGACTATTTAATGATGAAATACAATAATTGATGACACACTTGGCGTCAGCTTCGTCGTCACGAGGCTCAACAATGTAAACGAGACATTCAGTATTGTTTTCTAGCAGAGCGTTTAGAACAGAGGAAGAGGAGGAAGAGGAGGAGCCAGACGACGGGTTCACGGTGGGAAACATGCAGGAGACAAAAAACATTTCTTCACCAGAAGCTTCACTCCTTTTTGGGCCTCGTCTTCACATTTTTTGGGGGGTAATTAACGTTAATTCCGTCCACACTAAAATGCAAAAAAATAACCCTGACGTATTTCATGTCCATTGTTGTGGATGAATTCTCTTTTGGTTTGCTCATCAATTATGGCAACAAACGGTATAAACGTTGGAAATAAAGCTCAAATTGTAGATTGTTCACAGACGCACAAATATGGACTATTATTCAGTTCAGCGTTCAACATACTAAAGAAATACGCTCTTAAATGCTCTTAAATGTAGAGAAAGTGACCACAAATCCATAAACCAACAATAAACCAACAATACACCAACAATAAACCAACAATAAACCAACAGTACACCAATGCTAATCGCTGACGGGTGTGTGTAAAGTTCAATAAAGCCGTAAATAAGATAAGTGCTTGATGCCTGATCAATAAAGGCTCCAATGGTGCAACACAAGGAGACACAAACAGGCCAATTATGTCCTAGTGAGGAGGCGAGGAGGGAGGAGGCAAGGAGGGACTAAAGGGAGGACAAAGGACGTGGGTTTAGGAAACATGAAATGGGAAGAAAATACAGTTGGTATTCAAGATACAGTGATTAAAAACAGGTGCCATGAGAGACAAGTTAGTTATGCTGCGTTTGAGTTGAACTCAAAATCCAAGATGGCCGCTCTGCATCAACGGTAAACCAGCTGTCGTAATACACACTTTATTCTTACTTCTGTCGCATTGAACGTGAATAAAGTGAACATGTAGCTTCTTGTTTACTTTATTCTTTGATTAGATTGTTTCTGATTTAAGTCTTTGTAAAAAAAGAAATTGAAAACGTGGTAATGCTCCTTAAATCTTTGTTATAGAAAACTTTTTAGATTTATTAAAGTTATCAGAAGTCTGGACAAAATTATTATAACCATGATTATCTTTGGTTAATGACTAATTCAAGATTATTGATTGATTTTAGGGGCATATTTGTTTTATACACTTATCTGTGCGTGCAGCAAAACCTCTGCAGCGGCCCCCGTATGGGGGCGGGGCTTAAAGTTTCGGGAGTGCTTGATTTAATATAAAATGTAGTTTTCTACGCATTTTAAACCTCAAGTCGACCCCGTTTCCTTTAATCGTGGAAAGCCAGGATTGTGATCGACACCCGATTTGGTTTTGCAGCGATGCATGATGGGATGTTTCAGTCTCCAACGTTCCGGCCATCTTCAGAGCCTTGACTCGAGACTTTCTCTCGTCTTGCTGTTCTAGGAAAGTTGTGTTTTCGTGGACGGCGTCGTGAGGAGAACTCTAGATAAAAGCGGCACTTTTATTGGAACCTGCTCTCAGAAAACCGGTCAAAGTCCGACCCGTGGAGGTCCGAGCCGAGCGCCGCACCTCCTCAGGCTCCGCCTTGTTTTCTGTTTCTCAGGAACTGGGAAAACATGACGCCATGTACTGGAGGAACCGGGTGGAGGTCCGGTGTGCGGCGCTGTGAAAGCGGTGTTTTGGGAAACAATGAAGTAATGGAGAGAGAGAGAGAGAGAGAGAGAGAGAGGGGTTGAAACAAGGGAAGGAGACATAGAATGTATAGGAGGAAGAAGAGGAAACGAGGCTCTGGTTTCTTTCCTTCCCGGCGCCATAAGATTTGGAGGGATTTGTAATGCTCCGTGAGCCATAAATCATCTTAATGTAAATGTCAGATTTGCTGATTTAACCCGGTCCCAGATCCTTTTGGTCTAAACACTCGCTGTCCTCCTCTCCACAGGGAGTCGTATGTTCCGTATGTTCCCAGCTGCAGCAACAGCGTTAGTCTTAATTAAGAAAAACAGGTGCGGTAGTTAGCGTGTTAGCGTGTTAGCGTGTAGCGCAAATTCATGAACAGATGAGGACAGAAATCACCAGGAAACAAAACTAAAAGGTCAAAACGGCAGATTAACGGTTTGAGTGACGGGTGAGAAGTACAGCGAGGAATGTCACACACACACACACACACACACACACACACACACACACACACACACACACACACACACACACACACACACACACACACACACACACAGCTGCAGTGTCTTTGCTCTCTGTGGTGATGTGTGAAACAACAGGGTCACCAGAGCTCATGCAGGGGTGAGAGAAACAAGTATGGACGAGTTAACTCACACATGTGTATTAATACTTGAAAACACAGGAAGTTGAAGCTTCTCTTGTGAGGAAAACGTTCAGTATTATTGATTAAATACAGCTCTGGTAGAGACCTGTCAATCACCTTGTAGTCCCGCCCTAAAGCGTCCCCTGCTTTATGGTCTGTTTGACTCTAAATGACCATAATTTACTAAATGAACATCATGCTGTATTGAAGAAGACTTGAAACTAGAGATTGAGACATAAACTCATGTTTACAATGTTTACTGAGGGAATACATCAAGAGAGAAGTAGAGTCATTTATATAGACTTCTATACAACCAGAGGAGTCGCCCCCTGGTGGTCAGGAGAGAGAATGCAGCTTTAACACATGAAGCATATACTTCTATACAACCAGAGGAGTCACCCCCTGGTGGTCAGGAGAGAGAATGCAGCTTTAACACATGAAGCATATACTTCTATACAACCAGAGGAGTCACCCCCTGGTGGTCAGGAGAGAGAATGCAGCTTCAACACATGAAGCATAGACTTCTATACAACCAGAGGAGTCGCCCCCTGGTGGTCAGGAGAGGGAATGCAGCTTTAACACATGAAGCATAGACTTCTATACAACCTACCTTCTGAATGCAAGTTTTAAGACACTTCCTCATCGGCTTCACACTCAGTCAGCTGCAGAGCGAACTGAATAAACCTGTAAAGCCTCGACGCTGCTAAGGAAGCGAGGGTGAGGTCACTTCAGTGTGTGTGTGTGTGTGTGTGTGTGTGTGTGGGTGTGTGTGTGTGGGTGTGTGTGTGGGTGTGGGTGTGTGTGTTTTCTGCATAAGTCAAAAGACGGGCTTCGAAGTGACTTAATGGTCTTGGTGTTGTGTGGAATTTCAGGGAGTACCGTTAACTTTCCAGTCCAGTTTAAATGCAGGACTGGAGTCACGACCTGGAATCCATCATTCTCTCTCTCTCTCTCTCTCTCTCTCTCTCTCTCTCTCTCTCTCTCTCTCTCTCCTTCTCTCCCTTCCTCACCTTCTTACACCTCCGTCCAGTCCTCTTGTGTTTTTCTCTCCCGTCTCACCTGACGCTAATTAATATGTTCTTTCTCTCGCTCCGTCCCTGAAGCGTCTCTCTCTCTCTCTCTCTCTCTCTCTCTCTGAAGACTACTGTACTGCTTAGCACAACAACAACAACACCACCTGCTGTACGTGGTGCTCTCTCGGCTCAGAGTCGAGTTATTTCATTAGTTCGCGTCCCCGTCCGGCTCGGAGCGTGTTCAACATGGACGTGGCCGAGATCCGCAATCTCATGCGCAAAACCCGAGACACTATTTTAGAAAACGGCTTCCTGAGCGGAAGTGTGGACGAGCTCAAACTCGTAAGTGTTGCAGCTTAACTTCTCCTTCTTAAAGCGTGTTTTTAGATGTATACGAGCAACCTGGGCGGGTCTCGATGGTGGAAGTGATACTTCCACCCAACATCTGGGTTTGGTCCCATCGCTGTTCGGACGATATAGAAACTTTTATTTTCTTGTAAATGTGTTGAGTGAGTGTGAGATCTCTGATGGGCTTCAAACAGAACGCCTGCCGTTGGCCTGAATGTTCTCTTTTGGTTGTCGCTACTGATGACAACAAATTTCCCCTTGGGGATTAATAAAGTATCTATCTATCTATCTATCTATCTATCTATCTATCTATTAACCTTTTGGAAACCACCCTGTTCTTAGGCCCTTTCCGCGAAAATTGCATACCCAAATTAAAAAGGGTGTATCTTTGCAACCACTAGGGCTATTTGAATAATTTTGGTGTTATAATAAAAAGTACACATGTGAGATTGTGTTCAGATGTGTAAATATCAGTCTACATGTTACTGGTTAAGAGTAAATGAAGATGACACACAGAAAAACATGAAAAGGTTTCAGGTCCACCTATAAAAAAATAACTTTCAGGAAATCATAGCACAATATGTGAACATTCTCTAACCCAAATCATAGCACAATATGTGAACATTCTCTAACCCAAATCATAGCACAATATGTGAACATTCTCTAACCCAAATCATAACACAATATGTGAACATTCTCTAACCCAAATCATAGCACAATATGTGAACATTCACTAACCCAAATCATAGCTCAATATGTGAACATTCTCTAACCCAAATCATAGCACAATATGTGAACATTCTCTAACCCAAATCATAGAACAATATGTGAACATTCACTAACCCAAATCATAGCTCAATATGTGAACATTCTCTAACCCAAATCATAGAACAATATGTGAACATTCTCTAACCCAAATCATAGCACAATATGTGAACATTCTCTAACCCAAATCATAGCACAATATGTGAACATTCTCTCTGCAAAGGTTGACTTTGATAAAGTGAAGCAGAACAAAGTTAGAGAGGGTTAGAACAGAGAACATTCAGGCGAGGACTCATTGGGGGCCCATTGGGGCTATTTGAATTTTCTCATGCACCAAACCATGTATTTTACTTGTATATTACTTATGGTGTTCAATACATCCAAATACAGCAGTTTTGAGCTTTTTTTTATAAAGCAAGCTATGATTTACAGTTTTATACAACAATCGCTCAGTCTGCCCCCCCATTGGTTTCTAAAAGGTTTAAAAGAGGACGGCAGCTGAGGACTTAGTGCAGAAGTAACTGCAACTATTTATGGTTTCTGTCATTTTATCAAAAAACATTCGTCCTCTCGTTCCAGTTTATTTTATATAATTTCCTACTGGTGCTCGGACAAAAACAAGCCGTCTTGAGGACGTCCCCCTCGGGACCTGGAGAAATTGTTATTGGCTGTGTTTTTTTTGTCGGTCGGTCCTCGGAGGTTTTAGTCCTCGGAGGCTGAGAGTTTACGTGTTTGTGTTTCTTTGACTTTCCTTCTGTAGACGTAATCGATCAATCAAGAAGATGATGCAGATCGATTGATAATAATTTGTTTGTTCCAATCCCACTTTTTTTTCTTTTGACATCTCTGAGTTTGTGACCACTTAAGCTTCATGTCTCACGATGCCTTCAGGCGCCGCATGGAGTGTTCAGGGTTCTTACGGTCATGGAAAACCTGGAAAAGTCCTTGAAAAAAAGTTTTGGAAAAGTCATGTAAATGTGTTATATTCATGTGTTCATGACGTTCATTTACGCTGAGTTTGAAATAATGAATATGCTTTTAAAAGAAAGACGCTCAAAATATAAGCAGGCATACATACAGGCATCTATATAAATGTTTATTCTTTTAATCAAACTATTGTCTCATTCATTTGTGTCATTTAAGGTTTACTGTATGCTTTGTATTCTCATTGTTAGTTTAAATACTACATTTTCTCACTTTTTCATGTTTACACCCAGATTTCACTAAATGTTTGGTCATGGAAATTTGGTTTAAAGTCATGGAAAAGATGGAAAAGTCATGGAAATTTGGTTAAAAGTCATGAAAATTTGGTTAAATGTCATGGAAATTTGGTTTAAAGTCATGGAAAAGTCATGGAAATTTGTTTAAAAGTCATGGAAATTTGGTTAAAAATCATGAAAACTTGGTTTAAAGTCCAGGAAAAGTCCTGGAAATCCATTAGTCAAAATGTGTATGAACCCTGAGGTCAACTGCGTCTCATTAAAAACGAAACGTTCGGGTCCCGTTCACCAAAGTAAAGCGAGACCTTGTTAATTTAAATGTCCCGTCGTCTCCTGCAGGTGGTGGCCAGTGACGGCGTGCGGGCGATGATGGAGTCGGCCCTGACGGCCAGAGACCGGGTGGGCGTGCAGGACTTCGTGCTGCTGGAGAACTACACCAGCGAGGCGGCCTTCATCGAGAACCTGCGCAAGCGCTTCAAGGAGAACCTCATCTACGTGAGTGCAGTCACACTTTTAACAAAGATCCTCCTTCATCTGGTTACTGAAGACGTGGACCACCAACTCATTGTGCGCTAACATCAAACATATCTTCTTTTTTTGTTTATTTTACTGCAATTTCTTCTTACTTATTTGCCATCAAACAATTTGTGTCTTTTTTTTAGTGATGGTAAAGTGAAGCGTTTAACGATGACACTAAATACCAAATTCCAATTAATTAAAGATTTTGCCATAAAATAAAAGTATAAAGTGTAAAATCGGCATACTTAGATCATTTAGATGCACTTTGCAAAATGTAAAGTGGACCAAAGCTTTTATAAAACGTTTGGATGAGTCTGAAAAGTAGTTATTTGCTCTTCATTAGGAGCTAAAAAAACAACCGAATGACCTTCAAGTCTCCTCACGTTGACCTCCATGTTGGTTTCCTGTAGTTAATTAGAAATAAACCGCATGTTCACTCTGATGAGCAGCGGCACGTTTCAGACGATGCAGAAAATGACTTGACAAAGGGTTTAAAGGTTGCATCAGACTCCCATCATGCATTGCTTGATGTGAACACACACACACACACACACACACTGTTGCAGCTAATGTGTGTGTGTCCTCAGACATACATCGGCTCGGTGCTGGTGTCCGTGAACCCGTACAAAGACCTGGAGATCTACAACAAGAACCACATGGAGCGATACCGCGGAGTCAACTTCTACGAGGTGTCGCCGCACATGTGAGTACACGACCTCTACACACGACCTCTACACACTACCTCTACACACAACCTCTACGCACGACCTCTACACACTACCTCTACACACGACCTCTACGCACGACCTCTACACACTACCTCTACACACAACCTCTACACACTACCTCTACACACTACCTCTACACACTACCTCTACACACAACCTCTACACACTACCTCTACACACGACCTCTACACACTACCTCTACACACTACCTCTACACACAACCTCTACACACGACCTCTACACACGACCTCTACACACTACCTCTACACACAACCTCTACACACTACCTCTACACACTACCTCTACACACAACCTCTACACACTACCTCTACACACGACCTCTACACACGACCTCTACACACTACCTCTACACACAACCTCTACGCACTACCTCTACACACAACCTCTACACACAACCTCTACGCACTACCTCTACGCACGACCTCTACACACAACCTCTACACACTACCTCTACACACTACCTCTACACACAACCTCTACACACAACCTCTACACACAACCTCTACACACAACCTCTACACACTACCTCTACACACGACCTCTACGCACTACCTCTACACACAACCTCTACGCACTACCTCTACACACAACCTCTACACACTACCTCTACACACGACCTCTACACACTACCTCTACACACTACCTCTACACACGACCTCTACACACGACCTCTACGCACTACCTCTACGCACAACCTCTACGCACTACCTCTACACACGACCTCTACGCACTACCTCTACGCACTACCTCTACACACTACCTCTACACACAACCTCTACACACTACCTCTACACACGACCTCTACACACTACCTCTACACACTACCTCTACACACGACCTCTACACACGACCTCTACGCACTACCTCTACGCACAACCTCTACACACTACCTCTACACACGACCTCTACGCACTACCTCTACGCACTACCTCTACGCACGACCTCTACACACGACCTCTACGCACGACCTCTACGCACGACCTCTACACACTACCTCTACGCACGACCTCTACGCACGACCTCTACGCACGACCTCTACGCACGACCTCTACACACGACCTCTACGCACGACCTCTACGCACAACCTCTACGCACGACCTCTACACACGACCTCTACGCACGACCTCTACGCACTACCTCTACACACGACCTCTACGCACGACCTCTACGCACTACCTCTACGCACGACCTCTACACACGACCTCTACGCACGACCTCTACGCACTACCTCTACACACGACCTCTACACACGACCTCTACACACGACCTCTACACACTACCTCTACACACAACCTCTACACACAACCTCTACACACTACCTCTACACACTACCTCTACACACGACCTCTACACACGACCTCTACGCACAACCTCTACGCACGACCTCTACACACGACCTCTACACACGACCTCTACGCACGACCTCTACGCACGACCTCTACACACGACCTCTACGCACGACCTCTACGCACGACCTCTACACACGACCTCTGCACACGACCTCTACGCACGACCTCTACACACGACCTCTACACACGACCTCTACACACGACCTCTACACACGACCTCTACACACGACCTCTACGCACGACCTCTACGCACGACCTCTACGCACGACCTCTACACACGACCTCTACGCACGACCTCTACGCACGACCTCTACGCACGACCTCTACGCACGACCTCTACGCACGACCTCTACGCACGACCTCTACGCACGACCTCTACACACGACCTCTACACACGACCTCTACACACGACCTCTGCACACAACAAAAATGTTTCAGCCAAATGGGAACTGGATCAAACCAAAAGAGAAACAATTCTAAAAGTTTCGAACGTGAATAATCATTTTGAGACGCAAACAATATGTTTTTAGTGTTCAATCTGTGGCTCACTCTTTATACTGGTTCATAATGGTCATCAGAGATTTATTAAGCCACAAGAATCCTGGAAGAAATATATATAATATTTTCCTTCTCAATGTAAAAACTCAACCGTCTTCCTGTTGAAATTGCAACTTTGTAACCCGTTCTTCTTTAAAAGTTCTTTAAAATAAATAAAAATAAAGTGTTACAGAATATTTAGTCCACCGGCGCGACCCATCGTGTCATGGGTCGGACTGTTTGAAGACGTCATGGCACGAGTGTTTGTTTGAAAGGTCGCAACAGGAATGGGCCCCGATAGGTCAACCGCACAACAATGCAGTGCATTGTGGGAACTAGAAGTGGCGTCATCTTCCTCTGTGGTCGAACCTCCATGCTGCTGTTTTCTTTACTTTACCTCTTTTTTTCTCCCTCTGAGTGGAAAGAAAGATGAGGAGAGGGAAGGAGGGAAGGAGGGAAGGAGGGAGGAAACAGAAGGGAGGAAGGAGGGAGGAAACAGGAAGGAGGAAGAGGGGGAGAAAAGTAAGCAAACGATGGTACCAGGAAAGAGAGGGAATCCCTCTGACCTGAGTGTGAACTCCCTCCCCAACACACACACACACACACACAGAGACACACACACAGAGACACACACACACACACACACACACACACACACACACACACACACACACACACACACACACACACACACACACACACACTTTTATCTTCCAGCTATGAGTCTGGTGTCAGAAATGTGTCCAAACGGGCTGAACCAACACGGCGGTGCTGATAACGGTGACGGGTTCACGATCTTCACGTGAAACACGAGATGCGTGTTGCGTTCACGTGTTGCGTTCACGTGTTGCGTTCACGTGTTGCGTTCTCACTCTCGGTTTCTCTCGGTTTCCCGAGAGA
>JBAMJR010000071.1:725000-735000 GCA_038501785.1 Myoxocephalus aenaeus | reverse complement strand
AATAATAATAATTATAAATGTATATAGTATATCGCCTCTCATAGAATGTGATTCACAAGAATAAAATAAAAGTACATAACAAATATAACACTTACACCCTCTGAAGCTTTCATAAGGATGAGGATAATAATTCATAAGGAGCTCTTATCTGCAAATAATTTTGGTATTTATCGGCATTCATTAATCAGAGCGAACACAATTATCACTCAGTCAGCACGTTTAATTCATATGCACATTTAATTCATATGCACATTTAATTCATATGCACATTTAATTCATATGCACATTTAATTCATATGCACATTTAATTCATATGCAGTAGAGTTTTCTCATTGAATGGTTTTGTTCCGGTCCAACAGGACGACTCCTCCAAGCATTACTCCGTCATCGGCCTGCTGGACATCTACGGCTTTGAGGTCTTCCAGTACAACAGGTCCAGTAGTTTAAACGTTTAACTCTACTCTGTTAGGTTTATATTAGATGTTTTATTCTAAAGCTATATTTTGTAATCTATTTAAGTGTTTGTTTTTTAAATCTTTTGACTACTAATTTTCTCATATTTAGAACAAACTAAATTGAATTGAAACGTTTGTGACTTGTGGTTTTGTCACTCGTGTTCTTGCAGCTTCGAGCAGTTCTGCATCAACTACTGCAACGAGAAGCTGCAGCAGCTCTTCATCGAGCTCACGCTCAAGTCGGAGCAGGAGGAGTACGAGGCCGAAGGCATCACGGTCAGTTACCTGAAGTTAGCCCTGAAGTTAGCCAAGGAGTTAGCCCACTGGAGTTAGCCCTGAAGTTAGCCCAAGGAGTTAGCCTCCTGGAGTTAGCCCCCGGAGTTAGCCCCCTGGAGTTAGCCCAATGAGTTAGCCCCAGGAGTTAGCCCAAGGAGTTAGCCCCCTGGAGTTAGCCCAATGAGTTAGCCCCTGGAGTTAGCCCTGAAGTTAGCCCAAGGAGTTATCCCCCCCAAGTTACACCTGGAGTTAGCCCCCCTGGAGTTAGCCCAATGAGTTAGCCCCAAGGAGTTAGCCCAAGGAGTTAGCCCTAAGGACTTATCCCCCCCAAGTTACACCTGGAGTTAGCCCAAGGAGTTAGCCCCCCTGGAGTTAGCCTTGTGGGCCGATTGGCCGTCTGTGCACCTTTTTGCTATCGTTCTGTTTGTTCACGTTTTCTCAAAGAGCTCTTGAAGTGATGGCAGTAAATTCGTCCCTCTGCTGTTTTCACAGACGCATTCAAGTGCTCTTATCTTTAGAAGATGCTGCTCTTAGAAGTTACGGTGTCTTGTATTTATTCACAGTTCAAGTCTCTTAAGGGAGTTACACGTCAAGAAGAGTTCTGTTGGGTTTTCTCCCGTCTTTTCCCCTTTTATCCATTGATTCTGTTTTGTTGTCGTACAAGAGCGACTTGTGTTATAAATTATGTGAATGCAGCAGGTTGTGGGAGAAACGTTCCCTCTCAAAGATCCCCATTATCTCCCGAGTGAGTGTGTGTGTGTGTGTGTGTGTGTGTGTGTGTGTGTGTGTGTGTGTGTGTGTGTGTGTGTGTGTGCATACAAGTGGGTGAGCATTCCTGGGATTCTGCAGATGATTGACTTCACAGTCGTTTAAATAACTTAGTTGTAACTGAGATATCAGGAGTGTTTTATTTCTTCTGGGCATCAAAGTTCAGACATGAGGAAAAAAAACAATTGAATTATTATAATTATTTTGTTGTTGTTGTTGTTTTGTTTGCAGTGGGAGCCGGTGCAGTACTTCAACAACAAGATCATCTGTGACCTGGTGGAGGAGAAGTTCAAAGGCATCATCTCCATTCTGGTGAGGAGACGCTCTCGCTTTCATAAAATAAAGAAAGCTCTCTGACGAAACGTAAAACACACAAAGATCTTAACAAGGTGTCACATTTAGAGGAAAACCCTAGAGTCCCACTAATATATTTATATATATATATATTTCTTTCTTTTTTTATATATATATATTTTTAATTTATATATATTCTTTTATATATATATTTTATTTTTATTTATTTGTATATATTTATTTTATATATATATATATTTTTTGTCAATATTTTTATTTAGATATATTCTTTTATTTATATACTTATATATATATTTATATATACATATTTTTTTATTTTTTTATTATATATATATTTATATATATATATATATATATATATATATATATATATTTTCGTTTTCTTCTTCTTTTATTTATATATATTTATTTTACATTTATTATTATTATTATATATATATATATATATTATCAATATTTGTGTATATATATATATAATCTTTCCTGAGAGTGGAATCAATCTTCTCATCTCGGATTCCCAATAAATTCTGAATAAATAGATTTTGATTCACACAACCTCTGATCTGACCCCGTAACTCCGTAACTTGGCATCGTGTTACCGTGACGACGTTGTCCCCCATCACAGGACGAGGAGTGTCTTCGCCCCGGAGACGCCAGCGACCTCACCTTCCTGGAGAAGCTGGAGGACACCGTGGGGGGGCACGCCCACTTCGTCACGTGAGTCTGAGTCCCAGCCGGTCATCAACACGTGTTCAATATGATGTATCCATGCTCAGTGTGTGTGTGTGTGTTGTGTGTGTGTGTGTGTGTGTGTGTGTGTGTGTGTGTGTGTGTGTCCCTGCAGTCACAAGCTGGCTGATGCAAAGACCCGGAAGGTAATGGGACGTGAAGAATTCAGACTGCTGCATTACGCTGGAGAGGTCAACTACAATGTCAACGGTATGTGTGTGTGTGTGTGTGTGTGTGTGTGTGTGTGTGTGTGTGTGTGCTGCTGTAAACTGTTGAAATTGTCCCTCTTTTCATTTGTCAATGCAAAACCAGCAGACGAGGCTCAGCAGCAAAACCAGTGTGACCTCAAGAACTGCTAAACACCAATAATTTAATCCTGCAGATAAAGATATTTATTAATATTATAATATTTGTAGGATCAGATTTTGAGTGGTAGGACTCATGTGAACCAAACATTTTCAATAACTCCGGAGCGTTAAGGCCGAAATATTCTGCTTCAGTCCATATTTGTTGGTGTTTAGCTTTTTAAAACAACATTGTGCAACAATATTCATCTTTACTCTTCGGCTTTTGTTTTGTATATTTATGTTCAGCTTCATTGTGTAATGCCTGTTGATGACTGAGACATGGTATTGTTTTTATAAATTAATAAATTAGGTTATTTATTATATTCTGTTTGTTTAGTTTTTCTGGAAAATATAACTTGGAGATATTTGTTGCATTTTAATACTTTACTTTTATATTTACATATAATTATAATTATATTCTTTGAAAAAAGGAAAAAGAAAATATATCAAAATGCTCCCAAAAGGACAAGGTTACTCCATTTATAAAGATCATATTTTTGTGTATATATTTATTTACATATTTATTTCTGTCATTTCCTCTTTTATTTATAAATCCTTTATGTATTGATATATTTCCACTTTTTTGTATTTATTTTGTATTAATGAATTGATATCTCCATTTAAATAGAGCGTAAAATGTGTCAATAAATACAAAAAATAAAGCTCAAAACTTCCTGCATATATTTAAAAAATTCAAAGCCAACCAGCAATGTGAAGAATTGAACTGATGAGAAACTTAAAAACATTTTTAAAATAAAATAATCCTTCCATCTTCTTTCTCTCAGGATTTCTGGACAAGAACAACGACCTGCTGTTCAGGAACCTGAAGGAGGCGAGTTCAAACAATAACATGAGCGGGAAGATGCCAACGTGTGTGTCTGCAGCTGTGCGTCACATTTTGTGTAACGTTCTGCAGTGTGTTAAAACTGTGTGTGTGTGTGTGTGTGTGTGTGTGTGTGTGTGTGTGTGTGTGTGTGTGTGCAGGTTATGTGCATGTCAGAGAACAAGATCCTGAACCAGTGTTTTGACCGAGAGGAGCTGAGCGACAAGAAACGTCCCGAAACGGTGAGATACCTTGTTGTGTGTGTGTGTGTGTGTGTGTGTGTGTGTGTGTGTGTGTGTGTGTGTGTGTGTGTGTGTGTGTGTGTGTGTGTGTGTGTGTGTGTGTGTGTGTGTGTCCCTCCCTCTCATGATTCATACTCATGCATCCCAGCATACTTTCCCACAGCAAACACAAACAGCGGTGTGTTTCCCTCCCGGTCGTCCAGTGGGCGTCTGATGGGGATTCTCTGCAGCCGCCCTCTCTCTGAGGAATGCCCTGACACTTGTATGCCCTTCACACACACACACACACACACACACGCACACGCACACTGGTAAGATTCCCAGTCCTCCACACTGGTCCCAGTGTTCATTCTCCACTGGGTGCCGGTCGCAGCTCTTCTTCGTTCTCCATCTCAGGATCCCGGTTGTTGTTTTTTCTCCCGGCGCTCGCTCTCCTCCTCGCTCCCCGTCCTTCATCCTTCACCTTCATCACCTTCACCTTCATCCTTCACCTTCATCACCGTCTCCTTCACCTTCATCACCTTCACCCTTCACCTTCATCACCCCCTAAACCTCCTCTTCCTCCCGTCCGCCCCTCCAGGCGGCCGCCCAGTTCAAAGCCAGTCTGGCGAAGCTGATGGAGATCCTGATGTCGAAGGAGCCGTCGTACGTCCGCTGCATGAAGCCCAACGACTCCAAGCAAGCAGGTAACGCTCAATAAATATATGTATATATATATATATTAACATCATACATAGATACACAAGGTAGGTTTGTAAAGTAAATGAAATAAATAATTGTCCTTTAAATGCTGAGCTGAAACTCTTAATCGTGATGAACTACGACCACAAGAGGATAAAAACGTGGAGTTCAAACCCCAAAAAATAACTTAATTTAAACCCCCAAAAAAAGTCAGTTTTTCTAAATCCAGTAGCTTTTGTCGTTTATTTTCCGTTAGGAGGTAAAATATATATATATATATAAATACGTATGTGTGGAAGGAGGGTTTTTTGTCTCCTTTTTAGATTAAAGGAGTAATGCTGTAGTGTGAAGAGGTTCATTTGCATGAAAAAAAATCACAGAATTTATAAGAAATTAAGTAAAAATCTGTATGTTTTTCTCCATATTGCAAATATTGATTTGGTCAACAGCTGCTTCAATAACTTTGGTGTGATTTGATCTTGTAGATTTGTGACTTTAATCTCAGAGAATCTTTTTTTTCTCACAAATGTATTTAACTTTTACAATCTCAGGAAAAGGTTTTCCCTGATAAATGTACCACTTTAATCTCTTTTTTTTTCCAAATATTTTTGTGTATTATTGTGAAATGTAATCGCTGCTAAACACTTTAAAGGTTAAATTAAAATATAATCGAATGTTAGAGACATTTTTAAAAAACATTAAAAAAACATTAAAAAACAAATTGTGTTGCTTCAGTTCCAGAAGTTAAATTGTGATCAAATATTTCAGGTCAATGGTCTGATCGACTCCTTTTAGACTTGATTGATTATCTTTTGTAGCCTGGATGCTCAAGTTTAAACTTTTTTTTAAAATAACCCTTTTTAAAATCAAGCTTTTGAGTCTAAACAACTTACTCGTTTGATTCCAGTGATTATTGCTAATATCTGCCTTTAAATAGTTTATGTAACCGTTCCCGTAAACACAGTGGAAGCAGCTTAGCGGCTTCAAACAAGCTAATATATTTTCCCAGAAACCTCCAGTTTAATCCGCTGCGTTCTCTAATTCCAACCCAAACACACCGTGACCCCGTGTGGTCGCCCGTATATCGAGCTTTTGTTTCCACAGTCGACCTTTTGTTCCGTCTCTCTCTCTCTCGCTCTCTCTCTCTCTCTCTGTTGTTCAGCCGTTTGCTCTCCTCCGGTTCATTGTGTGTTTTATTCTCTCGCCTCAGGCCGGTTCGACGAGGTGCTGATCCGCCACCAGGTGAAGTACCTGGGCCTGATGGAGAACCTGAGGGTGAGGAGGGCCGGCTTCGCCTACAGGCGGCGCTACGAGGTCTTCCTGCAGAGGTATTGTGTTATGTCCAGAATACACAAGTATACGCGCCCAACATGTCCAGAGGAGACGCACAAAAAACACAACGAGAAGTGAAGCAGGGTTCTTACAAAACCTGGAAAAGTCATGGAATTTTAAAATGGTTATTTCCAGGCCTGGAAAAGTCCTTGAAAAAAATAAAATCCCAAAAGTGTAGTAAAAGTCATGTAAATGTGTTATATTCATGTGTTCATGTCGTTCATTTACGCTGAGTTTGAAATAATTAATATGCTTTTAAAAGAAAGACGCTCAGAATATAAGCAGGCATACATACAGGCATCTATATGAATGTTTATTCTTTTAATCAAACTATTGTCTCATTCATTTGTGTCATTTAAGGTTTACTGTATGCTTTGTATTCTCATTGTTAGTTTAAATACTACATTTACTCACTTTTTCATGTTTACACCCAGATTTCACTAAATGGAAATTTGGTTAAAAGTCATGGAAAAGTCATGTAATTTGGTTAAAAGTCATGGAAAAGTCATGGAAATTTGGTTAAAAGTCATGGAACAGTCATGTAATTTGGTTAAAAGTCATGGAAAAGTCATGGAAATGTGGTTAAAAGTCATGGAACAGTCATGTAATTTGGTTAAAAGTCATGTAATTTGGTTTAAAGTCATGTAATTTGGTTTAAAGTCATGGAAAAGTCATGTAATTTGGTTTAAAGTCATGGAAAAGTCATGGAAATGTGGTTAAAAGTCATGGAACAGTCATGTAATTTGGTTAAAAGTCATGGAAAAGTCATGTAATTTGGTTAAAAGTCATGGAAAAGTCATGGAAATTTGGTGAAAAGTCATGTAATTTGGTTTAAAGTCATGGAAATCCATTGGTCAGAATGTGTATGAACCCTGTAAATGGTAAAATACCTGCTGCTGCTGCTGCATTGGTAGTATTGTTCCTCCATATAGGGGCGTGTCCCAGAGTGTCGGGTGAGTTCACGCCATCACGATAAAGACGTGGCGTCGCTCTCCTGAGTGTTTGATGTGTGTCTGTTCCAGGTATAAGTCTCTGTGTCCGGCCACGTGGCCCAACTGGCCGGGGAAGCTGTCTGACGGCGTGGCCACGCTGGTCAAACACCTGGGCTACAAGCCGGAGGAGTACAAGCTGGGCAGGTACTACTGCCACTTTAGTCCACAGGGGGCGCCAGAATCAACACGATGAAAGTTCCTCGGCGTAGCTTTAAGAAGTAGCGCGTGACGTCATTTAAAACATGCGTCCCGTTGCTTTATCTTGAAGTACAAATGATGATCCCTTTTTCACTCCATCTTTCAGATCCAAAATCTTCATCCGCTTCCCAAAGACCCTGTTCGGCACCGAGGAAGCGCTCGAGACCCGGAAGCACAGTCTGGGTGAGAGACACGACCGACTGCTTGTGCCGAATGCTTTCATTATCGCCACAAGTTCAAACCGTTTATCTTCTGTGTTTCAGCCACCAAGCTGCAGGCCGGGTGGAAAGGCTACAGCCAGAAGTCCAAATACCAAAAACTCAGAACCTCAGGTGAGGAAACCATTTGTAGAGTTCGTTGTTTTCATCTGTGATTGTATGTAGTATTTATTGTGTTGTGCGTAGTATTTATTGTGTTGTGTGTGTACTTGCAGCTATCGCCGTGCAGGCGTGGTGGAGGGGCATCCTGGCCAGGAGGAGAGCCGAACGCCGGAGACGAGCCGCTGACACCATCCGCCGGTACGACGCTCACCTGGTGATGAACGCACCTTCATCATGAACGCTGAAGTATGACTCCTGCTCCTCCTCTTCCTCCTCCTCCTCCTCCTCCTCCTCCTCAGGTTCATCAAAGGCTTCATCCACCGCCACAGAGAGCGCTGTCCGGAGAACGAGTACTTCCTGGATTACGTGCGCTACTCGTTCCTCATGAAGCTGCGCAGGAACCTGCCGAAGAACGTTCTGGACAAGAGCTGGCCGCCGCCTCCAGCGGCGCTGTCGGAGGTGAGACGATGCCACACACACACACACACACACACACACATAGTGTATCAATATATATATATAATAAATATATATATATATATTTATACATATATTCATGTATAAATATATATTTTTAAATATATATTCATGTATACATATATATTTTTAAATATATATATTTATACATGAATATACAGTATATATATGTATAAATTATATATATTCATGTATATTTATATATATACATATATATATTTATATATATATCAATATATTTACATCTGTATATATATATATATATATATACATATATATATATAGAGAGAGAGTGATTTATTTTTCCAAAAACAATATTCCAGAATAAAAACTTTGGAGACACCATAAACACCATAATACAGTGTTATTACCATGGTGATCGTAAACATTCCATCCGCACCATGTGTAAATTAATTATAGATTATTGTAAACTTTCTTAAAAAATACTAATACTAAATACTGTGTTTTACAAATATTCTACGCATAAACGAATACCTCCATTTTAAAAGGCGACCCTAACGAGTAAAATATATAATATGAAATATACTTCTGCACGCAGGCGTCGGAGCAGCTGCGTACGCTGTGCATGCAGAACATGGTGTGGAGCTACTGCAAGAAGATCAGCCCTGAGTGGAAGCACCAGGTGAGTCTGAGGGAGAGGGACCCAAAGTCCTTCCTTCCTTCCTGCTGCTGCCAGGCTGCACAACAAGCTGAGCTCCCAGTGGACCACAAAACTGTGCACTGCTGCTGTAATCTTGCAATTTCCCCACTGCGGCACTAATAAAGTCTTATCTTATCTTTTCACCTCCACCTTTTCAAACAGATGGAGCAGAAGATGATCGCCAGCGAGCTCTTCAAGGACAAGAAGGACAACTACCCTCAGAGCGTGCCCAAGCTGTTCGTCAGCACCAGACTCAGTAAGACCCGTTGAACTATCCCGAGGCGCTCCTCGCCGCTCTGTGCAGAACGAACGCCGTCAGCATCGGTCTCCATCTTTCTTTTGTTCAGATGGCGAGGACATCAACCCCAAGGTGGTGCAGGCGCTGGGCAGCGAGAAGATGAAGGTGGGTTTTCATCACAGTGGTTTAAACCTTATATAGGGTTTATCGGTTCTACAGCTTATTTCTACAGCTCATATGACCGCGATATGAATACCAGACCCTATTGTCCTTGATCTCGAACGAATCCGCAACTCATTGCCTTTAAAAACAGAAGAAACAAACTTTTTGTCAACATTTGACAAAAAACGGGAACAAAAGTCAAAGTTATGAGCAAGTTGGGTCCAAAATGACCCCGTGAGAGCTCGCCAAGTTTTGGGGGAGTTCATTTTTCAAAACGTTAGCAACAAGCTAGCGCTGATTTTCATACATTTTTGGACAGCTTAGAACCAGCTGCCTCAAAATATGAAATATGACATACTTTACTCAGTGTTTTAAGGGATGGCTTTATATGGATCCCAGAGGCTCGTACGATTAAAAAGAGCCGTGTTTGACTCTATTCCGACCTTGTTTGGGGGACTTATTTTTATTATTATTATGTTTTAACCACACACAGCTTATTACGCAAGGGTTACTGTACTATATCAGTTTAAATTATTCAAATATACTTTGTGGTTGATGAGCTAGACCTCTTTTAGTATGGCTATGACCACTTTTTCATTTTCAGAAAAAAGGGCTCGGTTTTATATGGTATGCGTGTCCTGTGGAGGGTTTCTGACCGCCGTCCCTCCGTTCTGTTCCCAGTACGCAGTGCCGGTCACCAAGTACGACAGGAAGGGCTACAAGGCTCGGCCTCGCCAGCTGCTGCTCACCAGCGGGGGCGCCGTCATCGTGGAGGAGGCCAAGCTCAAGCAGCGCATCGACTACGCGGCCCTGAAAGGTCAGAGGTCGACAGCCGGTCGGCGTTTGGGGCGTCGGCCGGATCGAAAAGCATGTTTTCTGTAAAGAATTGCCAAAAAGTGAATCGTTTACCGCAGCCAGAAGCTGCGGTAAACAACGACGTTATCGGCAGATTTTCTTTCGGACGGTCCTTGAACACACCGTGTG
>JBAMJR010000071.1:697500-722500 GCA_038501785.1 Myoxocephalus aenaeus | reverse complement strand
AGAAATCCAGCAAAACTAATTGATATATTTATGTTTATATATTATATTTTTTGGGGGGGGAATTAATACTGTTTGAATATTCTGATTTTATATATGAGGCCAAGGAATAACAAATATTTTTGGTGCACTTTTCTTGCGCCGTGTGTGTATTTTTATCGTGCTTCATTTGGGAACAAGAAAACAATGAGGGAGGAGTCAAAGTCGTTGATGAAAATCAGGGTTAGTTGTTGCCTGTTGCCTCTTTTTTTTTTATGTTTTCTGCTCGATTCACAGGATTAATCGTGGTTTTCTAACTCGGGGTGAACGGTTTGTTCTAGAAGCGTGAAGGCGAACGGTATGTAGCATCGCTGTGGAGAGGAAGTGAACGGAAGAGTCGTGGTAGAGAATTCACCGCGAAGAACGACCACGCGGGGGTGAAAGTATGCGAGGGAAACGGAGACGAGGAGGAGGAAGGAACGCAGCGGTTTATCTGCCTTGACGCCGGGCGATCGTGCCTTTTGCTCTTTTTGACTAATTTATTTCGCAGTGAAGAAAAAAGCCCATGACACTCAGCGACGGAATGAGTCGAGTTCAGTGTAGATTTGATTTAGTTTTTATTTTAAACTTCTTTTGCTTTGGTTCAGAACCACCCGACCGGCTGTGACATCGAGGTTTCCTTCTCTGCCGTCGTGGAGAAGAGGAGCTTTGGCTGAACTGGTCTGAAGGCTTCATGGGATTTCTTTGAGCGTAGAGTCCGTCGTTTTCATTCAACATAATAATGGACCATAGTCAGCGGCGAGCGACAAATATTTATTTTAACCCGTTTGAATTGTGCCATGAATTAAAGTAAGTCAAATATAATTTTGCACGTCAGTCTTGAAGCCAACGCTGAAGTGTCTTAAAGCTGCATTCTCTCTACTGACCACCAGAGCGCGACTCCTCTGGTTGTATAGAAGTATATGCTTCACGTGTTAAAGCTGCATTCTCTCTACTGACCACCAGGGTGCGACTCCTCTGGTTGTATAGAAGTCTATGCTTCACATGTTAAAGCTGCATTCTCTACTGACCACCGGGGTGCGACTCCTATGGTTGTATAGAAGTATATGCTTCACGTGTTAAAGCTGCATTCTCTCTACTGACCACCGGGGGGCGACTCCTCTGGTTGTATAGAAGTCTATATAAATGACTCTACTTCTCTCTTGATTTATTCCCTGCAACATCGTCTTTTATTGAGAAACATCAGATGGGTGATTCATGGCACAACTCAAACACGATCAAAACATTATTCGCCTCAACGTTGACTATCTTTTCTTCTTCTTTTTAAGAAAGGGACGGGACTTAACCTCTTTATTCAATACATCTCTCCATTTCTACAATTCTATGTCTTCGAAACAGCATTTAGACCAAATTGTAAAACTAAAACCCACAATTTGAAGCCATGTAATGGCAAAAAAAACAACAGTAGTTTAAGATTAAAGCTACTAATAGCTAAGTATTGTTGAGATGTTAGCGGTGGAATAGAAAACTTAAAGGAATAGTTTGACAATTTGGGACATAAATCACTTTCTTGCCGAGAGTTATGTGAGAAGATTGATACCAGACTCATTATGTTTATGCTAAGAAGCTGCTAGCTTAGCTTAGCTTAGTCTTTATGCTAAGCTAACTGTCTCCTAGCTTCATAAAAGTCTTACCAGCAACACAAATCACGTAAAAGTCTAACTTTTTTTCATTTTAGTGCCGGAAAATATAAACATTTGTCGCCGTTTCTATCATTTTAATTTAACATTTTTTTAAATCATGATAACAGTAGAATATTTTTAACATCACTCAGATTAACAGTTTTACCGTAAATATCTCCAACTTCTGACCAAAGACTGATCACAGAACGGTTGCATCATTGAAAACTTTTAAAAGGAGCTCGAAAATGTTTTATTTTTTAATATATATTCTTTTTGTTCTTTCGCTCAATGACTTCAAACCTCTTTTCTGTGTGTTTGCGAGGCATCGGGACTAAAAACACACTATAAGCCAAAGACCCCGTTGATTTCTATTGATTCTGTGTTTGTATGATTTATATATGATGTTTTCAGGAGGGAGATCTGATCTATATGTACAGTTTGTGTTCCGTGTTGTAAACCAGAGATTCGAACCAAGTGAGGTTTTTAATGATATGAAAAATGTTTGGGAGAAAAAAGAAAGAAAAAAAGCTTTTCATATTGTTTTGTCGACGCAAACTTGTTCACGTGCCTTTTGTCGAAGAGCAATACAACGGATATAGATTGTGTGGGAGGAACACGTCCTCGTACTAAAGGTTTCCTCCCTCTTTGTGTTTATAAGCTTTATTCAAACCAAAAAGTTTGTCCCGTTGATTTTTACAGATGCACTCCTGTTGTCAGACTTACTGTATGCACCGACGTAGAGTTATACCAACACACTAAGAGATGAGATACTAAAGATTTGAGATATAAATTAAAGAAAGTAAAGACAAACAGGAATGGCTGGTTTATTTTGTTGTGTGTCCTTGTTTCTCATGAAACTTTTTCTTTCTACGTTTACAAGCACCATATATTCAGGATTTTGCCTTTATTTTGAAGGACAATATTCCCAATAAACTGTTGACATGGATAATTAAAATGTATATTATTGTTAATATGCAGACGTTTATTACGTCAGTAAAGCGGCAGGAAGTTCACAATAATATATATATATATATATATTTTAAAGTCCAGAAATGTGGGCTTTTCTTTTGGGCTTGCATTCTCTCTCCTGGCCACCAGGGGGCGACTCCTCTGTTTGTATAGAAGTATATGCTTCATGTGTTAAAGCTGCATTCTCTCCTGACCACCAGGGTGACTCCTCTGGTTGTATGGAAGTCTATGTTTCATGTGTTAAAGCTGCATTCTCTCTCCTGACCACCAGGGGGTGACTCCTCTGGTTGTATAGAAGTCTATGCTTCATGTGTTAAAGCTGCATTCTCTCTACTGACCACCAGGGGGCGACTCGTCTGGTTGTATAGAAGTCTATGCTTCATGTGTTAAAGCTGCATTCTCTCTCCTGACCACCAGGGGGTGACTCCTCTGGTTGTATAGAAGTATATGCTTCATGTGTTTAAGCTGCATTCTCTCTCCTGACCACCAGGGGGCAACTCCTCTGGTTGTATAGAAGTATATGCTTCATGTGTTAAAGCTGCATTCTCTCTCCTGACCACCAGGGGGTGACTCCTCTGGTTGTATAGAAGTCTATGCTTCATGTGTTAAAGCTGCATTCTCTCTCCTGACCACCAGGGGGAGACTCCTCTGGTTGTATAGAAGTCTATATAAATGACTCTACTTCTCTCTTGATGTATTCCCTCAGTAAACATTGTAAACATGAGTTTATGTCTCAATCTCTAGTTTCAAGTCTTCTTCAATACAGCATGATGTTCATTTAGTAAATTATGGTCATTTAGAGTCAAACAGACCATAAAGCAGGGGGCGCTTTAGGGCTGTCTCCAGTCTTTATGCTAAGCTAACTGTCTCCTGTTTTCCCGCTACCTCAGTTATTAATTATTTACAGGTTCAACTAAAGCGTTCAATGCAAAGTACTTCTACTTGAGTCTGAGTACTTCTTCAGCAGTGTGCAGCATGAAGTGCTTAAATCAGCCACTAGGTGTCGCCCTCGTCGCTGAGCATCCTTTCTGTTTTCCCACTGGACCACGTGCACCCTCACCTTCTCCTGGATTTCTAGGAACTGCACGTTTGGTATGAAGTTGGAAGTAAACAGTTGAGTCACTTCACAGTGTGTGTGTGTGTGTGTGTGTGTGTGTGTGTGTGTGTGTGTGTGTGTGTGTGTGTGTGTGTGTGTGTGTGTGTGTGTGTGTGTGTGTGTGTGTGTGTGTGCGTGTGTGTGTGTGTGTGTGTGTGTGTGTGTGTATATACATACATATATGTAAGTGTATATATATATATATATATATATATATATATATGTATGTGATGCATGTATAGGTATGTGTATATATATGTATATACACATACACATACATATATACGTATATATATATGTATATATATGTATACGTATATATGTATGTATATATATATATATGTATGTATTTTCTTATTGGCTTTATGTTTCAAATTGTCCAGGTAGGACTTCACACAAAAAAACGTTCCCAAATGCAAAATAATAATTATGTTAAACTAATCTATCTGAATTAATAACACTGAAACTAACATGTCCTTCTGTTTTTTTTATTTTTTATTAAATGTAATTGTGTTTTTGAATTATGAATTATAAAAATGTAATCATGTTTTTGCTTTTGTTTTGCCCAGACATATCAAAACGAATTGTCCCCCCTGAAAATAAAAATAAAACATTTCGTTTCATCAGTATTGAGGAACAACACGCGTAACACACTGCCGCGCTCTGATTGGCTGTTGCCGGTCTCTAGCTCAGCCACGGGCCAATCAGCGGGCGGGCTTGTTTGTGTGCGCCGCTCCTGCGCTGCTATAAAGCTCCAGCAATGAGGGATGAAGAGAGGAAGACAGAGTGACTCAAAGACACCCACCAAAAAAAAAAAGACGCAACCCTGCTTTTTTTTAATTTTTAATTTTGCGCTAAATTCCCAACCCGCTGCCGTTTATATATACATATATGTGTGTGTTTGTGTGTGTTTTTTGTCGTCGAGGACATTTGGGGACATCTGACTGACGGCGCGGCTCTGCTGTCCTAACAGACTCAGGTAGGATGCTCCAGAGGAGGAGACGCGCTGACTCATGTGTTCATCCTGCAGGAGCACCGTCTGCACGATGACGCCGTTATTATCGCGTTCTGTCGCAAAGTGCTCTCTTTTATTTTATATTTATTCTCTCTATGTGTGTGTCTTTGTTTAATGGCTGCGGGGAGGAAACTGGAGCTGCAACAGCCTCCTGCACTCTTATCAACTTTCAGCCCATCTCTGTTGTTTTGACTCATTTCCCCTCAGCATTGCCTTTTTTGGCGGCAATTGTGTAAATGTACTGCAACACAAAAACAATTACCAAAAACATGCACAAACTATTACATTAGATCAGATGAATTGTCACAGTTTCGTTCATTCATTATATCTTCCGTTTCCCCTTTTTATGTGGCTCGAGCGCGTGCATTGCTGCATGAAAGTTATGATTTGATATCCCATAATTAAAAAGCTGCGTCTGACTTATTGTTTAGTTGCCATGTTTGTCTTTTAGTAAACTGTCTTTGTTTCAAGCCAGCAGTGACTGTTGTTGATGCTGAACAGCTGAGCGCCTCTTGCGGAGATTTAGCGTCAAGTACCCGAGAATTACCACGTGTACATCCGGTATTGTCTTCAGAATAAAATAGAAAAATACATTCGGAAAACTGCACGTTCACTTACTTAAAAGTGTCTCAGAGAGTGTATCTTTGTTCAGGAAAAGGCAAACATCGTCCATCAACTATATCACTATGGTAATTGTTTGTTTTAATGACGTTGATTTAAACGAAAACATTCATCAGACCTTTATTCTGAAAGCAGAAACCGGAACCGTGGTGGTTTGATGTCTCTGGCTTGACTCTCGCCAGCCTGAGATGCAGATTTGGGTGGTGGAGGTGGAGGGTGTTATTGTGCAGATGATTTCAGTCCGGTTCAGACCAGATCCTCTTCATTCACCGCAGTATACTTTGTCTTTTTGTTGTCAGAGCGTGAGATCCGCGACTCAACTGATAAAAACACACAAAAGCCAAGTGAAGTCTGGTGGTCGTGTTCTTCACGTCGTCTTTATTTGTCTCGGTCTTCAGAGCTGAGGGGGCGATGAGTGACGTCAAGTTGACGTGATGCTAGTTTCAATAAGTTTTTTAAATATTTTGTATTCTTCAATACTGACATTGTATTATTTACACTGTGGTTCATTGTGTTTATTTTAATTTAAAATATTATATTTATATTCATCATCCGGGTGTCGGATGTATGTGAGGCAGATCATCACAGGAGCCGAGAGACAGCAGCGCGAGCGCCGGCGGTTAAGTAAGACCGGGAATCTCGCGCCGCGCTGGTTCGAACCGGCTGGAGCTCGCGCTGCATTCACGTGTAGTGGGGTTTTCCGAGCAACACGCGCTTTGTTCTGGCCAAAGCAGCTTTTGTCACACTCGACAGACACCCGCTTTAACAGCGAAACATCCACGTTTATGTTTTAAATACAGAGCATGTACAATTAAATAATAACCTGTTGACGTATTTTTTTATATAAGCCCAGCAGAGACGCTATTTTCTGCCAATAAAGCCCCCAATACAGTTCCCCCCCACAGGCTGTGAACGCAACATCAACCTCACGTGTAGCTGCTGCACGAGCTATGTCACTAGCAGCCAATAGGAGTAGAGCGGATAAACCCTCAAGCCAATCAGATGCGCCTGGGGGCGGAAGTTTCAAACACGTATTCAGAGGAGGAGTTTAGTTATGCACGTCAAAGGCCTCAGCTGTCCTCAGTTTGTGGGAGTCTTCATATAGACCACCACCATCATCATCATCATCATATGACAAGAACAAAGACATGTTTATGATTCAGGCCCAGAGAGTTTTATAAAAACACTTTATTATGAGATCAAGTAGCTTCTATTTGGAACCAGAATCAGCTTTGTTAGCCAATAAACAAAGAGTACATTAAGACAAGTATGTTATATTATATCTATAACGATGAGTAACAATGAACAACAACATATAATGTCTATTTACACGTTAATAGTTTCTCATAAGAACACAATATCGCTGGAAACAGGCCATTTGTTGATAGTATATGTGATCATATCTGTAACAGCTGAAGTTACCGGTGAATTATGAAGTTATCTGGCATCATTTTGAATATTTGAATGATAACCGGGATGTTTAACCGCCCTGTCTTGTTTCTGCAGACTCCCTCTCCTCCGGTGAAGGAGGCCGGTGACGTGCCGCCTCCCGCCGCCCCGCCAAGATGGCTCCCACCCTGGCCACGGCCTTCTCCCGCCGCTGGTGGATGGCGGTGACGGCGGTCATCGAGAACCTGCTCTTCTCCGCCGTGCTGCTGGGCTGGGGGTCCCTGCTCATCATGCTGAAGTCAGAGGGCTTCTACTCCTACATGTGCAAAGGGCCGAGTGAGTCAGCGCTCATGTGGTCGTCACCGTTAGCGGACGGGGGTCGGAGGTCAGGGGGAGATTTAGAAGGGGGGGAAGTACATTTACTTGGAGGTACTTTACTTGAGTGTGAGTTCATGCAACTTAATAAATCTACTCCACTACATTTATTTGCATTAGTTACTGACATCAAAACCTACTACTATTACTACTACTACTACTACTACCACTATTACTACTACTACTACTACTACTACTACTACCACCACTATTACTACTACTACTACGACTACTACTACTACTACCACTATTACTACTACTACTACTACTACCACCACTATTAGTACTACTACTACGACTACTACTACTACTACTACTACCACTATTACTACTACTACTACTACTACTACTACTACCACCACTATTACTACTACTACTACGACTACTACTACTACTACCACTATTACTACTACTACTACTACTACCACCACTATTACTACTACTACTACCACCACTACTACTACTACTACGACTACTACTACTACTACCACTATTACTACTACTACTACTACTACCACCACTATTAGTACTACTACTACGACTACTACTACTACTACTACTACCACCACTATTACTACTACTACTACGACTACTACTACTACTACCACTATTACTACTACTACTACTACTACCACCACTATTAGTACTACTACTACGACTACTACTACTACTACTACTACCACCACTATTACTACTACTACTACCACCACTATTACTACTACTACTACTACCACCACTATTACTACTACTACTACTACGACTACTACTACTACCACCACTATTACTACTACTACTACTACGACTACTACTACTACCACCACTATTACTACTACTACTACTACGACTACTACTACCACTATTACTACTACTACTACGACTACTACTACTACCACCACTATTACTACTACTACTACTACTACTACTACTACTACCACTATTACTACTACTACTACTACGACTACTACTACTACCACCACTATTACTACTACTACTACTACTACTACGACTACTACTACCACCACTATTACTACTACTACTACTACTACTACTACTACCACCACTATTACTACTACTACTACTACGACTACTACTACTACCACCACTATTACTACTACTACTATTACTACTACTACTACTACTACTACTACTACTACTATTACTACTACTACTACTACTACTACTACTACTACTACTACTACTACTACCACCACTATTACTACTACTACTACTACTACTACTACTACCACCACTATTACTACTACTACTACTACTACTACTACTACTACTACTACTACTACTACTACTACTACTACTACTACTACTACTACTACAAACGGGATGACTCTCCATGAGTATCTCTGAGTATTCAAACCCTTTCAACAGGCGGATTGTGACACGTTTTGGTGGAAGTATTATTATTATACCATTATTATTATTATGGAGATTTAAGGACACACAAACACGTGTATAAAAAGCCCTTTTCTTTCTCCAGGAAGTGCTCCGGTTTGAAAAAACAAACAGAAAAAGCTTGTTATTGATCCAGCATCTGTGAGTCTCTGTGCCAGAAGGCAGAAAGGCTTCAAACGCATATGTTATCATCCTCTGACTCTTTGATCAGAGCTGCACTCAGACAGCTGCCAGCTTCACGTCTTCATGACACTACATTGCTTCTTGTTTAGAAGATCAAACCGGGTGAGGAGCGTATTTGATAACCACTAATGTTAAAAACTCAACAACAACCAGATCCCGGTCTGATCGATGCCTGAAAGAGACCTTTCATCCATAATTCTCTTCTTGGTCTTTGATCGTGTCTCGGTCTGTTTTCACCAATAAATCGGCCTTTTGGTGATTTTATCACACGGTCACATGACCCCAGGAAAACATCAACGCTCTTTTTCCCCCTGCGTCCCTCAGTGGAAGCCGTGTTGTTTAATCCACCGGTAGCGGAAGCTGATGACCCATCCATGTTTTATTATAGCCGCTTCATCTGATTGGATTAGATCTCTTCCACGCTGACCTGCTGAATCAGCAGTTTTTGTCTGGTAGCAGGTCAAGAAGGTGCAACTGTTTGTGTGTGTGTGTGTGTGTGTGTGTGTGTGTGTGTGTGTGTGTGTGTGTGTGTGTGTGTGTGTGTGTGTGTGTGTTGACTTGACATTGTGCTCAGTGTAAGCACGTGCAGCCTTGTCCTCCTCCTGCTGTGAATGGGAGCCGTTTGCGTTCTTTATGTGAAATGTTTTGACATCAAAGCGAACTCTGCAACAAAGTTGAGCCTTCACCGTGCAACTATTGCTGCAGACGTGTTTTTAGAATTACATCTGGAAACTAGAGACCACACCTGCAGCCTCGTCGTTAAATGGACCGATCGAAAGTGATAAAAAAAATTGAAAAAATATGCAAGAAATTGCTAAAATCTTGCGCAAAAAATACGTTCTAAATTTCAGCTGAAGCTCATTGAGGCTTCAATTAAATGTTAGCATTGTTTCTGTAAACCATGAATACGTTAAATCTCGACATTTCTGCACCATACTTTTTTTTTAGATAAGCATATATTAATATGTCAATGTTTGTCAGTTGTGCAATTGTTGACATTCTGGAAAACCTCTGCACAAGAGTTGAGCCTTTGCTGCTGCTGCTGTGAAGCCTTGCACATGCATGACGTCATGCAGAGATCAGATTAGCAGGTTCCTGTTTTTAACATTTACATCTCGAAACTAGAGACCGCACCAGATGAGGCGGCAAAAAAATTATTCAAAAGCTCATTCGACGCAGAATGAGATATTATCATTGGATGTTTCTGTAAAGCATGAATACGTTGAATCTCAACGTTTCTGGACCATAAAAAAAACACGTTTTATATACAAATTTGTAGCTACGCATATACCAACACTCTTTTTTTTGACATTTTCGGAACTGCGTTGAGGTTTAGGCAACTAAACTTCTTGGATAGATCTTCTTTTAAATTAAAATACGAGTTTAGATTAAACGTTTTTGTGACACGTCAAAAACAAACAGAATCTCAGTTTTTGTTGAATGGGAATTTCATTTTTAGGAGACCGGGCTGTTTCAAAGTGAATTACTTTTTTATTAAATTATTGTGTCCACGAGGTCACCGTTCTCTCTTTCTATGACACAAAGAGGGAAACTCCTAAAAAAAAAAACAGGGGCCGTAGATTTCATTGTCTTCCTTCTTCATTGTCTTTTCTTCTTGAGTTCTTCTTGAGTTTCGACAAAGAGGAACAAAATACTGCTTCGATGCTGACATCTCCTCCTTCTCCAGACTTTCGTCATCTTTTACTTTCTGTTTTAATAAGCCTGGAATGTGGGAGAATGCCGGTCCTGCACAATGCATGCTGGGATTCTGTGAAGGTTAGTGAGCATCAGTTGCTCCGGCCTTCAGGTCCTTCATACGAGGTCTTACAGGGCAAGAATATACAGATTGGTGCCAGATAAAAAGCATAAAAAGGCTGTTGTCCAACCACCGTTTTCAAACCTGGCTTGAAGTCATATAACTTATGTTTTAGCTCCTTAACGCAGACGAGCATGCGATGACTTTGTTTTTGCTTTACGTCTCACTCAGAGTTTCTGTTCCCCCGCTGTGGCTTTTGTTTTTGAAGAACATGTTAGTGAAACTCGTGCTCTCCCACGGTCGGTTGAAGCGTGTGTGTGTGTGTGTGTGTGTGTGTGTGTGTGTGTGTGTGTGTGTGTGTGTGTGTGTGTGTGTGTGTGTGTGTAAACAGAAAGGTGTACATTCCTCCGTCTAAGTCCTCGGCCTTCATCTCTCTCCTCCCTCTGGTCTCTCTTTGTGGGTCGTGACAGCTTCTGTCAGCGCCTCCTTCCTTCCCTGAGTTTTCTGAGAGATCAAATGTTCTCCGTCATTAGAAAAACGTGTTTCTGTCCAATGTGGACAGAATGTCCTAATCTTATAACTCTGTGTGGATCCACCTGGAGGTTTCGTACCGCTGTTACACAATAACGGCTAATATCCTAAACTTTAAGCTGACGAGAGACAGGTTGAGTTGTGCATCTGCAGGTGAGTGAAGGCTTCAAGCTGTTGCAGCAGGCTGGTAATCATTAAACCAACTGGCTCTGTGGGAGGAGAGTGTTTGACATCAGTTGTATAAGAGGAAGCTTATAGCAGAGAACACACGCACACACATACAAAAACAATATTTTTATGGCGTTGACATGAATGAGAAACGCCCTGTGAAGGATTACAAGGGAGCACAGTCTGACCCCTCTGGAAGAAGTTTGACTTTCTTTTATCTTTTCATCTGGCGTCCCTATGAAACCAAAGTCATTCCCGACTGCAAATTTAGCGCTAATTAGCAAGTGGCTACGTGCAAAACTAAGATGATGTACAACATACGCAGTATCGTAAGTATACAGTCAGAGTCATGCCATCAGGTTGGACAGCGAAACCAAAACTCTCTACTGGAAGCCGAGATAGTTATCGTACCGTAACCACGAGTATAGCCGCTAATCCCACTGATCATGTTGCCTCCACACGGCTCTCAACATGGCGCCGGCTAACAGCAGCAACAGTGCTGGCAGAGCTAACCGAGTTACTCTACTTTATCTTCACGCAGATTCTACTTGTTTGCTGCTTTATTTATGCTCTGAATTTCAAATGTAGCACCTTTTTAAACTCGCATATGAAAGTGAATCCAGGTGGTTGTTTTCCCAGAGGGTGAATACGACGCATCACAGTCGAGCCGTGTGACCTTTCAACAAAAGCCCAACGGAGCGTTAGCGCTCCGCATCCTCTTGTTAAATGGAACGAGTCCCTTCTGCAGCTGCTTGTTTTGAAAAGCTCCAGCATGCATTAAAACAGCAGCGGTTACATCAGAAGTTCGTTAAGCCTCTTCGCCTTTCACCTACTTACATCCTCAAAAAGGCTCGGGCCAGATTGATGATTTAATAACTTCCTGTTGTGACTCTGACTTCTCCCCCTCGGCCCAGACACCTGCATCAACAACTCTAGTCTTGCTGTAAGTCCACATTTCACTCCGATGTTCAGCAGAGACTAGACTGGCTGTTGTGTGTCAGGTTCTGAAGTGATGAGTCAGGGTTTTGAACCTTGAATCCCTCCTCCGGATATCAAACATGCTGCTGAGTCTGTCGTTGTCCTCGAGGCGCTTTGACCAAAAACAAGTCGAGGTGAGCGAGGAATTGTTTTCCTTCCTCTCTTGTCGGTTGATACCGGCGGAGTCTAATAGAGCAGATAGACGGAAATAGACTCGAACATGAACTCTGAGGACGGTGTTTACCGGCGACTCAGCAGCGGGAGGCCGGCTGAGTTGAAGCTGTGACAGAGAGTTCCCCTCCGGGTTCAGTTGTGACTATATCTGGACGCCTGTTTACTCCACATTGTGTTGTTTACCCTCCGGCTGGTTTACTTGACCTTTAATGAGTCTCCTGGATCATATCAGCTCTCAGAGACAGGCGGGTATAGTTCAGCTCAGGCCTCAAAGAGCAACATTAGAAATGACCTTGCTTGAAGAGCATAGAAAGCATTTAATTTAGACAATTACAGTAAAAGTATACTAATACACTTTCAGACTGCTATGTTATTGTATATGTCTGGATTATGAATGTATGAGCAGCGTTAAAATTTTTAGTATGTGGTAAATATGCAGCGTTTCATGTACCTCGGAAATTGTACTTAGGAGCAAGGAATGACTGCGTTCAACTTTGATCTCACGCTTACTGGGGTTTGCTCCAGACAGGTTGGCTAATATTAGCCAGGTTAGCTAATTTTAGCCATGTTGGTTAATATTAGCAGCGTCAGTTGATAACAACACTTTATATAATACGTAAACTCCCTAGCAACACAGAGAGGCGTTAAGCAGCTAGTGTGCGTACGAATGATTTAACGAGACACAAGTGAGACAGTAGTGCTAATACACTGTTGAGTCACTGGGCAGCCATTTTGGATTTTGAGGTTGGAGTCAGAAATTCCATTTCCACCTTCAGAATTAGACCAAATTTCTGGGTCGAGCTGCTGCTATATGAGAACAACCCCGAAACGTCACAGGATCGTCAAAGTTAGTCGGCTTCTTCCTGGTGGGACCATGAGTTTATGTTTATGAAGTTATGTCAGATATTTCACTCTAAACTGAACGCAGACATACGGACATTATGTGTAACTACCAAATAAATGTAGTGGAATAAAAAGCACAACATTTCCTATGTATTGTGGAGCAGAAGTACATCAAATGGAAGCACCTTTGCACTGTATGAGAATAAATGTGAATACTTTCCACCGCTGAATATAAAGCATCAGAAACCAGACAGGCTGTGTGCAGATAACAGTATAAATTATGGCTCATTGTCGTTTGGATAATTGCCGTAAAATAATAAATCCAGCGTTTCCTCACTAAAAGTATTTTACCTCTCCGCTCCATCCAGAAAACAGCTCCATGCTGGACTTCTCCAACACGTCCACCTCCGCGCCGCACGATTCGGAGGAGTACCTGGAGATGAACGGCTGGCCGATCTGCAAGGACCAGGACGAGATGCTGAACCTGGCCTTCACCGTGGGCTCCTTCCTGCTGTCGGCCATCACCCTGCCGATGGGCATCGTCATGGACAAGTACGGCCCGCGGAAGCTACGACTTCTGGGCAGGTGAGAGGATCTTAACCTTTTGGAAAAACACCCTATTTTTAGGCCCTTTCCTCAAATGTCATACCCAAACTAAAAAGGGTGTATCTCTGCAACCACTAGGGCTATTTGAATAATGTTGGTGTTATAAGAAAAGATACACATGTGATATTTTGTTCAGATGTGTAAATATCAGTCTACATGTTACTGGTTAAGAGTAAATGAAGATGACACACAGAAAAAAATTAAAAGGTTTCAGGTCCGCCTATAAAAAAATCACTTTCAGGATGATTATTTCTTTGAAATGATGCACCTGTAAGGTCCAACTCTAACCCACATCATAGCACAATATGTGAACATTCTCTAACCCAAATCATAGCACAATATGTGAACATTCTCTAACCCAAATCATAGCTCAATATGTGAACATTCTCTAACCCAAATCATAGCACAATATGTGAACATTCTCTAACCCAAATCATAGCACAATATGTGAACATTCTCTAACCCAAATCATAGCACAATATGTGAACATTCACTAACCCAAATCATAGCTCAATATGTGAACATTCTCTAACCCAAATCATAGCACAATATGTGAACATTCTCTAACCCAAATCATAGCACAATATGTGAACATTCTCTAACCCAAATCATAGCACAATATGTGAACATTCTCTCTGCAAAGATTGACTTAGTTAGAGAGTACCAAACCATTTATTTCACTTGTATATTACTTATGGTGTTCAATACATCCAAATACCGCAGTTTTTGGCTTTTTTTCATAAGATTTACAGTTTTATATAACAATCACTCAGTCTTCACCCCTAGATTGGATGTTAAAAGCCCACTTGAGATGATGTAATAATATATTTACAGTTATTGTCCGTTTGGGTTTGTATTCATTGCCATCTCTTGGTGTCTCCCAGTGCCTGCTTCGCCTTCTCCTGCCTCCTCATCGCCTACGGTGCCAATGACCCCAACAGTACGTACCGTATCCCGTCGTCTCACAGGCGTTGCACACATTTACCGAACCATATATTTATTAATCAGACCGGCTACTTGGCGCCAAGCAGCGTCGCCACCACTGTCCTTGTCACCACTCTGCTCTTTCCTCCACAGATCTGTCCATCCTAATCTTCTTTGCTTTGGCGATGAACGGGTTCGGAGGCATGTGCATGACCTTCACTTCTCTGACAGTGAGTACTGAAGCGCCACTAAGATTACAATCCTCTCAGATTAAAGCTGCTTTTGCAATTGTTATTTCCTTCACTGTCAAACATATTACCCCGAGGATTAAGTTTTTGTAAATCTTGAAGTAAATCTTTGGGTTGTCGACCAATGGAGCACCATCCTGACAGTCGAGGGAACGGAGAGCCGGAGAGGCCATATTTATCGGCAATTTAAAAAACAATGGGTTACAAAATAGATATGAATTTACATTCCCTTTTATTTGAGTTTGCCTGGTTAGCGAGTTAGCTAGCTTCCTATTTCATCTCTATGGGGCTCGTTATTGGATCGTTATTGGACGTTTGAAACGTCTCTTTTTAGTTTTTTTGTTGCTTACAAATGGCACATTGTTTGAATAATGGTCAAACGCCATAGCTGTCCGTTGGCGTGAAAACTGACCACACATATATATCTATATATATCCTAATATCAGCATGTTAGCAGCGAGCTGGACGGCCAGTAGCTCCCCAACAAGTCCTGTAACTAGTTTGTTAAAGTCGCCAAGATTTTTCCATGCGCCTATTTTGCTAGAATACGTTTCTCTGTGCCACTTTCTCTGATGACCTGACACTAAAGCTATTTAATGTGAGTAGTAGTAGTCAGTGGTATTTATTATATAGAGTATTTAATGAGTTAGTTTATTCAGACGAGTAGGAGGAAACTCACTCTGACTAATAACGTGTCGGCAAACAAGAACAACGTGATACCGAGGGGAAATGAAATGAGGACGGAGTGATGAAGAGAGGACGAGAGAGGGTCAGTGGAAAGACGGGGAGGAGAAGATGGATGGATGGATGGACGGAGGAGACAGATGGCTAAGCTGATGTTGGAATAAAGGGATGAGCGGTGATGTAGACGGGAGACGAGGGAGAGATGGATGAGAAACGCCGGCGGTCGGGATGATCTCATCAGTCAGAAGAGAAAGTGCTGCATCACAGAGAGGGAGAGAGAGAGGGAGAGAGAGAGAGAGAGAGAGACAGGGAGAGAGAGAGGGAGAGAGAGAGAGAGAGAGAGAGAGAGAGAGGGAGAGAGAGAGAGAGAGGGAGACTGCATTAGTCATTTATTATTCACTGCTGCTCTGGCTGCGAGCCAAAAAAAGACCTCTCCTCATTACTATTTCATCCACACGTCTGTGTGTGTGTGTGTGTGTGTGTGTGTGTGTGTGTGTGTGTGTGTGTGTGTGTGTGTGTGTGTGTGTGTGTGTGTGTGTGTGTGTGTGTGTGTCTATGATTCGGTGTCAACAAATCCCGCCAGAGGGTGGATTGTCTAATGTACGTGTTTATATTGCAAAAGCCCGGAAGATATTTTTCTTTAACATTTGCCGCCTCGTCAGCACGAAACACGGAGAGCGGCGGACACAAACAGGAAGTGTGTGTGTCTCTCCACCCATGAAGCTCTGTTTCATAAACACACACACAGACACATACACACACACAGACACACACACAGACACACACACAGACACATACACACACACAGACACACACACACACACGTCGCGTCGCTCCACCCGACCCCCCCGAGTCTTGAGTCTCAGCCGGGTTGTTTTTTGTCTTCTCCAGTTTCAGCTGCTCTGCAAGGCTGGACTTGCACACACAAGTGGCAAAACCGTCTTGTGTGTGTGCGTGTGTGTGTGTGTGTGTGTGTGTGTGTGTGTGTGTGTGTGTGTGTGTGTGTGTGTGTTGTTGTTGTAGCTGTGGTGGTGAGCCTTGAACATACAGTAGGCTGATATACAGCCCTCTGCAAGCCTCAGCTAATCTTTAGTTTATACCGCTGACTCTGCGCGTGCGTGTGTGTGTGTGTGTGTGTGTGTGTGTGTGTGTGTGTGTGTGTGTGTGTGTGTGTGTGTGTGTCCATGTTCATCAAGGAAATTAATGTAAGTGAATGTGACCCAAGATACAGTCTGATATCTTTCAAAAAGTTACTCCTCATTTTTCTTGCGTCCCAATGTTTTGCTCCTTTTCAAAATAAGAGAAGATATAACTTTATTAATCCCGAAGGAAAGTCTAGGTCCAGAGTTTCCATTAAAGATTATAACAGAAGAACACCAAAAACAACAGAATACAAATATAAACAATATTATTATTATTATTATTATTATTAAGCGTAAAAGAAGTCGTACACAACACAATGAGAGCCTGTCTTCGTACTTCCTGGTTCGTGAGCACATGGGTTTCACACAATTTGCTTTCGTGGGATTCATCAACATATTTCATGTTGTTGTAGCTGCTCTGTGTGTGTTTGTGTGAGAGAAGGAAGGAGGGATCGGCTGCTCTTCCTCTCCCTTCCTCTTCCTCTCCTTTTTCCTGGATCTCCGGGGGTCAAAGGGTCGTCTCCGAGGAAAGCGGCTATTTTAAGAAAACCTGCAACCTTTTATTTCTTCGCGGGGCGAACCGGCACCTACGGGTCATTAAAGATTTCCTCGGGTCAGGGCGACCCGGCCGGCATCCCTTTCATCCTCCTCTTCCTCAAAGCGTGCTTCCTCTCTCGCCACCTCTAATGAGCAGCGAGGGCGCAGCTTGACTCCTTCCTCCTCTTTCCTCGCTCGTCTCCCCTCTTTACCTCGTGCTTGCCTGCACTTCCTCATTCTCTCCCATGGATGCACACAGGAAAAAACAGGGAGTGAAGCTGAGGAAGAGGAGGAGGAAGAGGAGGAGGAGGAGGAGGTGTTTGATTCCCTCCACGCTCTTCATTCCTCCCATTCTGTGGCTGCAAACAGCTTCATGTTACTGAGAATCGCTGCTCTTTCTTACTAAACGTTCCCGAACAGACCGCCTCTTCACACGCACACACACACACACACACACACACACATATACATATATACATCCACACCCACAGGCCGACATGAAGCCCCTCCCCTTGTTCTTCGTCTCGGTCGAGGCACGTGTTGGACCCTCCTCTGCTTCCTGGGTTCGGTCTCCCGGTCTGGAGCTGTGATCTAATCTCCATCTGTAATGTGTTCTTCCTCTCTTTCTCCTGTTTTCCTTCCTCATAGTTGAGAAAAATCTAAATGTCCTGCACCTTTTCTCCCTTAACGCCCGAGTGGTTTCTTTATTGTGTTAAAGGAATGAGTGCAAAAAGGCAGTGAGATCATACTGCTGACTTCTCTTTTTTTTTACGCTGGAGATCGCAGCGTGAGATGGAGGAAGTACAGTATGTTTTATTGTTGGAATGAAGGGAAGGGAGATGTGGAGAGGAGGCCAAAGGTCAAGTGATATAAGATCCGAGGAGCGGCCCGTGATGTATGGGCTTTGTGTGAAGGGGTCTGAATATCTGGATCGAGGTTTTCCGGGGTTTTCTGTGCAGCTGGAATGACTGTAAACCTGTGAAACAAAGGGTTGCCGTTATAATATATCAGCCTTAAAAGAGAGGAGGGAGGCAGAAGGAGACGTCAGCTCGACGGCGGTATGCAGCCTGGTGTTCGTCGGCTGGTGTTTGCTCACCTTACGGCCCACTTGGCTGCTCTTTATGATGGAAAGGAGTCGGACCCGGTAAAGGACCGGTCTGAGCTGGTTCTCCATGGTCCAGGCGGCCGACGGCTAAAGTTTCCACTTGCTGCAGCGGAAAAAAAATCCCTCTTCTTTCATTTCTCTGTTCTTTCCTCTCAAAAAGCTCCGTCCAGTTTCCTCTTCCTCCCCGGCCCTCGTCTGTCTTTTAGGCTCAGCATGTTTTCTCACTCCGGAGCCTCTTTGTCATCTCACCGTCTGCCTTTTCCATTTCCATCTCCAACACTCAGCACCACGCTCTTACGCAATACAAGTGGGTTGCAGGAAGGCCAGACGTTTTTTCAGCCTTGACTCAAAGTTAGATTCAATTTAATTCACAAAAGAAAGTACAACGTGAGATGTTTAGGGCTCTTAAATGATCCCGGGTACATTTTCATATTATATTTACATATTATTACATTCAACACATGTGCCCAGTGAAGAGATAAGGGTTCAAAACAAGATACACATCGACCATTCTTGCCTGAAGCGCTGCTGAAACATCAACAACAAGCATATATATATAGTGGGTCACATGGAGTGCAGTGTACGCAGCAGTCATCTCCTTTGCTTGCACTGATAACATTCATCACTCTCACACAAGCATTCCCAGTGGAGCAAGTTTCAACCGGCCCTTTGCTAAAAACACGTTTTCTAGTATTAACAGGTGTCGACAGGTTTGTGAGGTCGTGTGAAATGCTAACGCGCTCACACTTAGCAGGTTGGGGTGAAGTGAGTTTATCGGTTTTATGTACTGGCAAATCCACAGACATTTTTAAAGCACTTTTCTGGCAGTTGCTCAAGAGCTGTTTGGGCATAAATGTCTCAAGATTAGCCCAAAAAAAGGAAAGACTTTCGTTTAATTCGTCTAAATCTTGACAGTTCAGTTCACGCTTGGCCTCCAAGCTGAGCCGTTATCCCAAACAAAATGTCACGCTGAGTCATGACAAACAAGTGGTTGCTTGTATTAGACACTGAGTTACCTGGATACTGTTCAAACAAAACCCTCACATGCATGGATCCACTTATTGGATCCATGCATGACCCTGATCCTTTCCCTCCAGGTGACTGCTCCGAAGCCGAAACAGACCTTTAGTGGCTGTCCAAACACCGAGCCCATCTGTGTGTGTGTGCCCTGCCTCCCTCTGCATGGATACACTGTGACTAGAGCTAACAAAAGAGCTATTCAGGGAAGAGGCAATAACAAAACATATGGTGAGTGTTACTGTTTAAAGACGGGCCTGCTCTCCGTCGCTCCCCTGGGCACGAACATGCTGACTCTTATATTTATACTGTCACTGAGATCAAAGCAGTTAGGAGACGAGGGAAGCCGGATGAGGTAGGAAAGGAAAGGTATTCCAGGAACAAACACCGGTGCCTCTGGTTAGGATGGTCACCTCGGTGGCACAAACACATCCTATCGCTAGCTAGCCGGCTAACGGTGTCGCTTTAGGATCAATGTGGATCAGTCCAGTTTGAAACGTCTGGTCGACGCTTGCATTTTAATCACTCTAGTGATCCCTTAACTTTTCATCTCGTGCCATCATCAGAAATTACATTTGCATCAACTTGAGCTTTACTTTGTGTTCGTGCTAGTTAGCTAATATTAGCACGCTAACACGCTAAACTAAGATGGTTAGCATCATCGTCTGATGAACTCGGAACTGACTGGACTGGGATTTGTCTTGGTCTCAACCGCCATTGAGGACTGGTCAAATTGTTCTGCCACGTACATATTTGGATAATTACATTAGCAATTTGCGGTTGAAGATTGTACCATATTGCCCAACTCTATTGCTGTTGCTTGATTTTGCCTCAACCCTTGCAACCAAGTTCCAAATCAGGTCCAACATTGAGTGTTTTCACAGCTCACGGATCTGAGGAAGGTCGTAAAGTGTAACGCATGTGAGTTAGTTCTATGTGCCAGTAATCTAATTTGAACTTTGCTACATTTGCTATTTATACCTTCATTCCAACTGGTCTGATAACTACAATTCATTTAGCAGAGATTAAGGAAAAGGAGCTGATTCATGGGCCCCAGAGAGCATGCCAGCAGGTTTTCATAGCACCAACAGATCATCCAGGGTCACATGTGTTGACGTGTCACAGCAGTAACGACGTGCCTGTTATCTTTTGTCTGTGTACAGTTCCCCGTGCAGTCCGTTGCTTTGTTGTGTGTCTGTTAACGCCTGAAGCCTCAGCAGATCACCTGTCCTCCTCTGAAGGTTTAACGGCTTCAAACCCGTCTGCTTGAAATGTGTGTTAATGACTCTCGATACAGAAACACCGTAATCAAGCCGCTCCGCCCACAAACCCTTTAATCCACTTCTTCTTCTTCTTTCGTGATTCTTGGACCAAACCGGTTTGCGGCATGTTTTTTTCTGTGACTCAGAATCCCAGAGAAACTGCCGGAGTGACGTAATCACAAGGACTAGATGTTATTTTTGTTGTTGCACACACACACGCTTTGAGGTTGTCTCTGTTTGTCTGGCAGCGCTCCGTCAGCTCATGTGATTTTGTTTCTCACTCAATCTGCGGTGCGCTTGCCGGAATTATCGCCAGAGGCAACAGTGTTGCTTCCAAACAGAGTGATTAAACAAACCTGGGCGTATTAGTGGGACGGACACAATGGAGGGTTCAGGACTGACTCATCTTATTAGTATCGTTTCTGCACTGCGGAGCTGAACCTGGAGGCCAAGTATCAGTTATTTAATTGGTCTCGGAACCAGTTAGAAGGTTAACATTAATGTAACCAGTACACGTTACAAAGGAAGACGTGCGAGCCTCCGCAGACGCTTTCCGTTGCGGTATTATTCTGGACAAAAGAAACTGTAAAAAAAAGCAAGAAGACGACGAGTGTAACCGTCAAAACGGCAGAAACCAACTTCCACAATGCAGAGGAGGAAAATGTAATTAACTGTAAACTCATATCTAATGTTCATGGACTACTTTATTGCCTTTTAAACAAGCCCTGTCAAGAAAGAAGTATTAAATGCATTAAAGGAACAAAGGATAAATATCCTGATTTGGCTCAAATGTAGATTTTTAAGACTTCCTGTTATTGAAGCAAAGAAAAACAAATAGTTTTGGACATATTAATGATGCTTTTATCAGAGAACTGTCTGTGACAGACGTGTCTGAAAAGCTCTGATCGCAACAAATACAAATACTCATGACCCTTCACCGCGATTACGTCATTTTCTGGCGCTCTCACGCTGACTACGCTTTACCACGGCGTGCCAAAGCTTTTTCCCCCCAATCGAAGCTCTCTTGCAAAAGACTGGACACGAACAGTGACTCGTCGCCGGCTGGAGGATGAGGAAGCGAACCTGTTGACTCTGCATATTAAAAAGTCCTCGGTGCGTCACGAGCACGTCGGGTCTGCTGAGCTCCTCTCCTCCGACTGGGGCCAAAGGTCGGCCATCTTGAAGTCGGTCACTCCGTCTCCTCCGGACTCTTCCGGTTGAGCGCCCGCTACGAGGAAAACGGGAGCGTTGTGTTGGATGCCGCAGAAAAAGTGTTTTGCAGCCCACCTTTGGTCCAATTAATCCGGGAGGAGTGGCGTCCGTGTTTTGGGGTCGAGAGGGTTCAGGCAACTTCCTAACAAGCTGCGCCCCCCGCGGTGAGCACAGCGGCCGGATGGACGGGCAGATGAGGACAATTGGGAAGAAGGCGGGGCCTAAGGGGATATTTACGACCCGGTTCTGGCTCCGCGCCCGGCTCTTTCCCCCAGTGACCCACTTCAATCCCCAGGGTTCTTACGGTCATGGAAAACCTGGAAAAGTCATGCATTTTTAAAATGGTTATTTCCAGGCCTGGAAAATTCCTTGAAAAAAATAAAATCCCAAAAGTGTTGTAAAAGTCATGTAAATGTGTTATATTCATGTGTTCATGACGTTCATTTACGCTGAGTTTGAAATAATGAATATGCTTTTAAAAGAAAGACGCTCAAAATATAAGCAGGCATACATACAGGCATCTATATAAATGTTTATTCTTTTAATCAAACTATTGTCTCATTCATTTGTGTCATTTAAGGTTTACTGTATGCTTTGGAATTCTCATTGTTAGTTTAAATACTACATTTACTCACTTTTTCATGTTTACACCCAGATTTCACAAAATGTTTGGTCATGGAGATTTGGTTTAGAGTCATGGAAATCCTGGAGTTTGATTTCCTTGAATGCACATTAAAAAAAGCTTTTATGGAGATATTAAATATCTTGTGTGTGTGTGTGTGTGTGTGTGTGTGTGTGTGTGTGTGTGTGTGTGTGTGTGTGTGTGTGTGTGTGTGTGTTGCTTTTCTTGAAGGAGGCTGTTGATGCTTTGAAACGTGTCCAGAACAGCGTGTGCTCTGGTCTCGGGTTGAGTGTCATTACGCAATCTCTCTGTCTCTGCACCACTTCAAAAACAGTCTGAGAGCCACCGTGCTGCAGACGGTACAGGGTGTACTCTGAGGTGACGAGCCAAAAGTCAACACAGCGTAGAGCGGTCTTGCACCGGATGTGTGGAACTTGCTCCAGTTTATTTTAACACATTTTAGAGTGATCTTGTGGGTTATAGGGGACTGTAGGAAAGGAAATATGTCAACAACCGGAGGTCAGCACCGGAGGACACACAGGAGACGACCTCCGGTGCTGACGAGTGAATAATGCTCACCAGGGGGCGACTCCTCTGGTTGTATAGAAGTATATGCTTCATGTGTTAAAGCTGCATTCTCTCTCCTGACCACCAGGGGGCGACTCCTCTGGTTGTATAGAAGATGCTTCATGTGTTAAAGCTGCATTCTCTATCCTGACCACCAGGGGGTGACTCCTCTGGTTGTATAGAAGTATATGCTTCATGTGTTAAAGCTGCATTCTCTCTCCTGACCACCAGGGGGCGACTCCTCTGGTTGTATAGAAGTATATGCTTCATGTGTTAAAGCTGCATTCTCTCTCCTGACCACCAGGGGGTGACTCCTCTGGTTGTATAGAAGTATATGCTTCATGTGTTAAAGCTGCATTCTCTCTACTGGCCACCAGGGTGTGACTCTTCTGGTTGTATAGAAGTATATGCTTCATGTGTTAAAGCTGCATTCTCTCTCCTGACCACCAGGGGCGACTCCTCTGGTTGTATAGAAGTCTATATAAATGACTCTACTTCTCTCTTGATGTATTCCCTCAGTAAACATTGTAAACATGAGTTTATATCTCAATCTCTAGTTTCAAGTCTTCTTCAATACAGCATGATGTTCATTTAGTAAATTATGGTCATTTAGAGTCAAACAGACCATAAAGCAGGGGACGCTTTAGGGGCGGGGCTACAAGGTGATTGACAGGTTGACACCAGAGACGTATACGGCGTCTCTACGTCACTTCAGCTCACTGGTTGCAAAAAAAAACAAGATGGGGACGCCCACAATGCCAAACTCAAGGCTTCAAAACCGCAATCCACAAACCCAATAGTTGAGCTAAAGACAACTAGGTATTCTTCTTATATTCTGTGGCTAAAGATCAAGATTGTACATTAACAATCTGCTCATTCACAACAACGTGGACAGTATAGATTCCCTCACACTTGCGTGTCGTGTTTTCATTGAGTAACTGGTTGTCTCTCCACAGCTCCCCAACATGTTCGGAGACCTCCGGTCGACCTTCATCGCTCTGATGATCGGATCCTACGCCTCCTCCGCTGTCACCTTCCCCGGCATCAAGGTATCATTTTGGATTCGCGCTCCCAAAAAAAAAAAAGGCGTCACCCCAAAAATATTCATCCATTTTGAGCCACGGTAATATGAGATGTTGATTCTCTGAGTGTGATGTTCCCGGTAGGTGATCTACGACCTGGGAGCCACCTTCATCATCATCCTGCTGGTGTGGGCCGCCTGCGCCTGCCTCGTCTTCTTCAACTGCTTCGTCAACTGGCCTCTGGAGCCCTTCCCCGGCCCGGAGGACATGGACTACACGTGAGACGACTACACACACACACACACACACACACACACACGGGAAGACGTTAGCGTTTCTGTAGCCTCCAGCTATCGCTGTAAATGCTTCCAGCCGACCTCGGGTTAAACCCGCTGTCGAGGGATTCCCTCTGAGACCCAGACTGCATTCTCCTCAGAGATCACCGGCATTACTCACGTGCACACACATGCACACACATACACACAGGCGCAGACAGTGAATCCCAGCGTAAGGCAGCGGCGGCCTACAGACGGGAAGGACTCTAAACCCGGATCATCAGCCGGCTTTGCTCTCAATCACCTGGATCCTTTGTTTCCTTTTCGTCTTTCCCAGCTTCCCCTATTTTGTGCGAGCGATCACGTTTCCTGGGGCTTGACGTGAAGCTTTTTCAGCTTTTGTTTTAATTAATTGCCCGATACTCAAAACATTCTTGTCCGCAATGGAAAATGTATTAATGACAACAACAAAATCAACAGAGATTTGGACAATTGGACAAAAACAACCAATATGTAAATGACTCAAAAATGTTCCTTTCATTTTCTTATAGTCATCTAAAGTGGTTATTATCATAATATCACACAATTCAAATGATAAGGAAATCAACAATTGT